>JAQPZY010000835.1:0-561350 GCA_029931535.1 Margaritifera margaritifera
GTGATCAATAACATAACCACCGTGGAATAGGTCCGTAAAAAGTGTTCATAATCAAAACGATGAGATAAATATTTTTTTTGTATTATTATCCAAATCAATCACAGTAAAAATCAGATAACCCGTATTATTAAGATGGCTTATCACTTTTTTTTTGGTTTCTAATAATTCCACGATCATTAGACTCGTATTATTAAGATGGCTTATCACCTTTTTTTGTTGTTTCTAATAATTCCACCATCATTAAACTCTATAATTCCACAATCATTTGACTCGTATTTATCATAAACTGGATGAGTCTGGTACTCATACGGCAGAGTTAGATTTAATAAATTCTTATTTTTTTTATCACCATTAATGTGACAAACTCTTCTTTTTTTGTATCTCACCTTTAAATACTTCCCATACAAAATCACACAAACATTTTTCAATAAATTTTATATCTCCAGATCCTCCTTACCCTCACATTATACAAATTTGATTGCAAGACACTTTGCGATTACCACAATCTGTACTTGACCACAGACGTTTTGTTACTTGCTGATGTTTTCGAAGAGTTTAGACGAATTTGTTTAAAAAATTACAAACTTGACCCTGCTTGGTACTTTTCAGCTGCTGGACTGTCTTGGGATCCTGCGTTAAAATTTACCGGAGTAGAATTGGAACTACTAACAGACCCTGACATGTTTTGTTTCATAGAAAAAGCTGTACGTGGTAGTATTTCTGTAATTACCAAAAAACACGCAAAAGCAAACAACAAACACCTACAAATTTGCAATCCTGATGAAGAATCATCGTTTATAATTCATCTTTAATTTAACAATTTATACGACCATGCAATGTCTCAACCGTCGCCTTGCGGTAATTTCAAGTATATAAAACCTGGACAATTCTTACTCGAGACAGACACAAATATTCCAGATGATGTTGGTTATTTTGCTGAGGTTGATCTTGATTATCCAGGTGAATTACACGAACTACGCAATTACTACCCAACAAAGAACACTTCGATTTATCTTAATATCCTGTAGATAGTGGTTTCAGATGTAACGATAATCAAAAGGTGATTGGAAAATTAAAGATGAAACAAACTTTATACCTATTTCAGAGTTTATTGGGCTGAGAAGTAAAATGTACTGCATAAACTTGATGATGAGAAAGTTTAAAAAAAGGACTATAAAGAAGCTTTGCAAGGAAACAATATTATATTGAGATGACTGTAATAAGATCAAATTTACATAAAATAGAAACAGATGCAATCAACAAAAATGATCTATGTAATTTTGGTGATAAGGTATTTTGCCAAGACGGGATATATACATTTTGCATTTGGATATGAACCATCTTGCAAGATTATACTTGAAGACGTTGTTGATTATGATGTATTTGAGGATCTTGGACTATAAATGCCAGGTATAATTTTATCTAACAATTATTATAGAGGGCCATAACAAATGTCAGAAGAAATTAAAAAAGTTAAAATTGAGGATCACCTGATGGAATGTTCCAAAAAAGTTACAAGGGTGTTGGAAATGTCTGAAGAGATTCAAAGATCATAAAATGATATCTCAAAAATTGAAAATCACGTTATGGAATTTTCCACACAGATGAATAGGGTATTGAAAATGAAGGAAGAAATCAAAAAGTAAAAAAGATGATATATCAGAACTTGAAAATAACGTGATGGCATTTTCTGGACAGGTTCAACAGGTATTGGAAATGTTTGATGATATACAACAATAAAAAAAATAGTATATAAAAAAGAATAGGTATAAATTTTGTCTAACAATAAAAATTTTGTCTAACAATAAAAATTTTAAAAATCCTTGCTTGGGGGTGGTTGGGGCGGAGCAAGACAAAAAATATTTGAAAAAAATCCCTAGTAGTAGTGGAAAAGGGTGTGTTTCTGGCTATCCGGGTCTCTTTGTGAATTTATAATTATGACCAAGCGAAGCGAGGTCATACCTAAAAAAGATAATAGAGATCCGGGAGCCAGAAATCCCTTTTCCACTACTACTAATGCATAATTTGTAATTATTTACTCAGAGTAGACTATTCTTTTCAAATTTACTAGTACGTACCCATTTCTTGAGTCCTGCGTCCTGAAAAGAACATAAGAAACTTTGTATTAGAAACGTCGAAATAACTTTCGCTTATTTCCTTTCAAAATGAGAGTAAATTTGCATACGCATTCTTAAAAATACAGTGCTTAACACCTGCTCTTTTACAATCTATGTCTTTTTCGAAATCATAGTTTAAGTCATGTAATTCACAATGTGTTATACTAGTACTTATCCAGACCAGTAAGTGACCCATCTAAAGCCACGGAGTACCAGCACGAGAGTACAACATGCAACATTGTCAAAAGTGTTGATATTGACGATTTCTTGCTATAATCTAGAAAAAATAGACACAAACTGGTCTGGTAAATTTATATTTAAAATAAACTTTTTTGAAAAATCCTAAATTCTCTTGTACACAAATTCATATAATGTGTGTAATCTGCCTGTGATTATTTGAAACATGCACGCAATACTCGTCTTTGTATAATTTACTGCATATTCGTTCTTGTCTTTCCGTCTGAAAATGAAATTAAATAAACTTTATATAATCAGGCGAAGTCTGGAGCAGTCAACATTTATTTTCAATCGAGGTTTGGGAGGAGATTTAATTTTGTATTGGATTTTTGGACACAAAAATTAAGGGAAAGATCTATATTCTATATATTATGTCTGTATCAGGAATGCTATTCTATAAGCACATGCAGTTAAACCCACCATAATCTCGCAAACACCATGTGGTACATTCTCTACATGCACTAGAAGAAGTGAATCTACACTGTAGATTGCGTACAGCTGCTATCTACATATATCTGCGAGGAGTTGGATGTATTGATGTGAAAAATCATATTGAATGCACCAGAAAGTCAAAAATAAGATATCAGCTTAGCTGTATGCAAAAGTCGTTAGGAGTACGAATCATGTGAATCAAACTTGACTTGGCCAACGTGAATCACGTTTTCCATTACCATGAAAATTAAAAAGCAGACATAGTTGAATGGATATTACAAACTCTCCAGAGACGGCAACGGTGCTGATATTCCTAACTGACGTGGCTAGGTTGAAGAAGAGTTTCCTCGACAGCGGAAAGTGTAAGCTGTTGATGAATAAACATTACATCCTCGCTTTAGACTCAGAGAGCAGGGGAGTTATTTAGCTGACTTATTTCAAATCAGGTACCGGGTGTATTTGACTTACGTGCTATAAGTTACTCGACTAAATATATCTTTTTCTGAACACTCAGTTTGAATACATAGATGTGAAAAGATTCACCTCGTATTCTTGGCATATTTTCAAAGTGGGTAGTATGTTTATCCATCTTATTAGCTTTGTTATGATGCCAGATTTTAAACCGCTGTATTTATTGATAAACGTAAGCCACTCCACACAATAAATGTGAAAAGTAGTCAGAATCGCTAGTGGAAAAGACAGACCCAGTATTGTTTTATTTTGCTTCGTTTGTTATTTGTTGTTCTTGTTGTTCCTGTTCTCATGGATGTTTTTATTTTTTGTCAGTTTTATCTGTCGAATATTCGCGATGAACACGTAATGAAAACAATGGGTAAAAGTCCTGCAGAACTAGGTAGTATATGTAATGTTGTTTTAATGTATATGTTGCTTTTGCAGTCTTGTGTCATTTGTTTACCATTTTAGTAATGTAATAATGAAATTTAATCTGTCTTTCTTTCTTGTAAAATAACTGGGCGCAAGAAAAAGTGTTCCAGAACTACTCTCAGCTCTACTTCAGAATTTAACAATCAACTGTACAAATATCAGTGATCCTATGTCAAACAGTATACATTTGTTTACTTGTATCCTTGCGATTTATGGCGATATTTATATATTTTGTCTGATCATCCATCCGTCTATCTGTGCTCCTAAACCTCTGTGCCCATATTCACTTTTTGTTTTGCATAGTTCCACATGTGATAACCATCTGCGAATGGGGCATAATTTTTGAGGATATCCTTTGGGTTTCTGATAAGGATCAAAAGAGCAAATGTAAAATATTACAGTTACTGTTAGAGTTATTAACATTTTTGGACCAAATTCGAAACACACAGTCTGAGCACAAGGCCACGTCCTATATGTATCAGCCTTTGGGTTACGATCCCAAGTGAAGGTCAGTGTGATGGAGTCGAGGGGGAATAGAGTGTTTATACTTTGATTTTGTGATGATGTGGCACGGGTTTATTTTTAGCAAACGAGATATCAGTCACCTTTGGCTGTGGTGGTGTAAGAGGAGTGGAACGTTTATCTGATGTTCTTGAATGGTATAAGACTGTAGCCATGAAATTGCATGTATCTCTTGTAGAATTGTTAACCTTGCATATATAAATAAATCTTAAACAGATGCAGATAACGATCATTATTTATCTTGTGGAATAACGTAGGCAGCTATTTTTCCAATATCTAAAACTCATCCCATAAACGAACTGCATGTAAATAAATAATGAAGAAAAACATTCGTTTTGTCGTCTTTAAGTATTTAAATGGTTAGATGAATCCTGCATGTTTGGATCAGTGTTGTGGATGTATTTGAATCTAAACGCAGCTGTATATTGGTGATAACAACAGCTTAGCGTGAACTCAAGAAAAAAAGGTCTTCTTTTGGTAGATCTTTAAAATTGTTTGAAAGAAATTAATACCATACAAAGTATTTTTTTTTTAGAAACATTCCTGGATAATATTTATATACTATACGTAACTGGCAGACTATTGTAGCTGTGGCAATTAAATTGGTCAGTTCTCTGGGTGAAGTGAATTGTTATTCAGACCTGGTGTTTAACTTTGTCTTGTATGGCTTATATAAAAAAATAAATTGATCTAATATTAAATAAAACGCATATTAAACATAAAATGTGATAAATTTGTGCACAAATTAATATTGAACAATCAACTTTTCAATTCAACGAGCTGCATTGTACATAATATAGAAGTGTACGTACACCGAACTCTGTTATACCATTTTAATTTTAATTACTGCTTTTTAAAAAAATGTAAGTGATACAAAACTTGCAAAATGAGAAATAAATTCATTTCATCAAGATATAATATATATATATATATATATATATATATATATATATATATATATATATATATACTGTTTGTGATATAATAAATGAGAAACTAGGAACTTGAAATGGTAACATTACATTGCTTAAATAGCATTGACCGATTCATTGTGCATGGGTGACGTTGATTTCTTAAAAAGAACCCTTAAATCACAATTACTGAACTAGCCAAAATATTACCATTATTTCTGATTTCAAGTTTTCATCGCAGATAAAATATGATAACATTTCAGTTACATTTCGATGTTTGCTAATGAATATTCAATGCTATGACCTGCCGTAGATTGTCTAACATAGTCCCGGGACGGTATTGTATTTTGTTTTTCCATGAATGAAAACGAAAGCAATGTATACTATAGTTCGTACACAAAATATACCCATGGCCAAAACCGTATCATATTTATGTGGAGCATTTAACGATTTAAAAGACTGTTTACTTCCTTCCGTCTACGATGAAAGAATGATCGACTGACGACGTCGATAAACATTCGTAATTTACGTAGTAAATTACTGAACTAAATAAAATTGTCCAGAGTGAGTGAGTGTGTGTGTCTGTCTGTGTGTGTGATAGAGAGAGAGAAGTACGTTTGTTTGAAACAAATGTTACAGAATGTACACTTTTACAAAAATAGATTATCTCACAAGAATATCATTTTAGCGTAGTATCTAAGATTGTAAACATTATCACAAATTAAACCAATAAAAAAGGAATAAACATTTCACGGTCATTTGAATTTTTTATTATTCGGCTTAGGTTATATAGTTCTTATTTTCATAGTTCTTTGTATTCTTGAATGCAGTCGTTAAGAAAAATATAAATGTGATATTAAAACATTTTCATGAAAGAACGTCGTTTGGATTTCATCTCTCTCTCTCTCTCTCTCTCTCTCTCTCTCTCTCTCTCTCTCTCTCTCTCTATATATATATATATATATATATATATATATACACACACACAGACACACATCTATGTAAATCCGTAAAATCTTCCCTGCACTTAAAAACCAAATACAGAAACCAGTCACGAAGAAACCAAAACAGTGGATACATTTATTTTGTTATGGGCTCTTTCCTTTGACCCATTTACTTCACTACAATAAAGGACCCAAACCTTATTATTAATGATGTATAGTTCACTGGGTTCCGCCCCCCCCCATCCTTTTATATGTATTGAATGTTTAATTGCTCTATAAATAGATGCATTATTGCATAAGCTACATAATGTATCTAATTGTGTCATCTAGTATAAAGAGGCTAAATTGCAAAGGATAATATTTCAATATTTCGGTTTTAAAAACAATTTTATTGTGGCTGCGAAAATTTTCAAACTTCCATTGAAAAACAATTCTGTATTTGTCCAAGTTATTTAAATATGATCAATCTTTTTTATCCAATACAATACAGACATCAGTTTAATTTACATGATAAGATACAACAGATAAAAGTATGCAAGTAAAACATTTTTGTTTGTTTTTGCCTGTTATAAGTCTCAAAGGCGTTCCTTTAAGTTTAAAGAATTAAAGCCTTAAATTTCATTGGAATATTGTTATTGCACAGTTACTTTGTTAGCCTGGGTTACAGTCCGGTCAATTTTGTTAAAGTTTTTGATTGATGCCTGGGTAACATGCAAAAATTGAGCGCAGCGCCCTCTGCTTTACCACTCGCATGTCCCCAGGCGTCGATATCGCCACAATCTCAATAGGTTGCCACTAAATAATCATGATCTATTTTCGACGGATGATCAGCGGGGTAATAAAAAGAAAAGAATATATTGGCAAAGCAAACATACATCGACGATGGTACCCAGGTTATTACTTTGATAGAGATTAACTCTTTGCTCCTTATTAACTGTACCTTTGCTCTTTTGAGACACGTCGAGAAGTCATTATGTATAGATGGACGAACGTTAATTTTCTAAAAACCTGATTATCTTATAGACAGTCTAGTCATGGCGTATATCTCTCTGAGATTTAATCAAAATTGTCCCGTATTTCAAATGTTACAGTCCAGACAGTGAAACATGTGACAAAATTAGATTTTCTTTCCTATGACCTTGAATAATGTCAAGCATGCCTGGTCACGTTACACACATGGAAAAGTCTGATGAACATATCTCCAAGACTTGAAATGTTATGGGCCGGACAATCAATATGTAAACGGAATAATGACTGGTCGGCAATGCCATAAAATAATACGCCAATCTTGAAACAATTGTGTAATTCAGTAGTCGATAGCATTTGTACGTATCTACTGGTGACAGTATCTCCCTTTTATAAGTCAGAAATTCTGCCTCCTTTCCTTGGCGATAGCGATAATTAATCATAGGGAAATATCTAATTTAGACAAGGCCTTATTCGTTTTTCAAAATATGTAGTCGCGCTTATGCATATTAATTATATATATATATACATACATACATACATACATACATACATACATACATACATACATACATACATACATACATACATACATACATACATACATACATACATACATGTAAGCATTCATACATAGACACCAATGGATTATTTTAAACATATCATTATCTAACCTGTCCTAATAAATTTCACATCTTTGATTTTAATCTTTAAAAAAAACGTAAGCACAGTTGTGGCATATTGGTTATTGCACGTAAAAAAGCCGGTTTCAGTCTTATAACACATGTGGTGACTTACTACATTAATTTGCGTCACAGTATCCACAGAAAACAATTTTCTTAAGATGTTCCCACTAAATGAACAGAAACAGGGTGTAAAAATAATCCTTGATTAATAGACGATACGCCTATAGAGAATCTGAAACAAAAGTAAAACTGCTTTGCAGGCTTCAATGTTTAAATGCCTGGGAAATACAGCATCCTAGTTTACAAAGAATAATTATCATTGTCCAGATAATACTGGAGACATGCTGAGCCTTACTTCAATAATGGTGAGGAAACTCGAAATCTACTCTGCCTCTTCTACTGTTTTATAATAATAGTTAACGTCTTCCGTCCTCTATAGAAGATATCTATATCATTATGAAATTCATCCGCTCTTAGTTGTCAAACAGTTAAAGAATTCATTATGCGCTAAAGCAATCCATTTGAATAACAAAATGTGACCTCAAATGGTGTTATTAATATTTGAAGCTAAATAAGAATAAAAGAGGATACAAAAATGAACTGATAACTTTAACCTTCGTGGTATAGGATTATTTATTTTCTATGAATATTTATTTTTCGATATATGTACACGTCTCACAAATCATATAATAGCAGTAGTAGTACAAAGGGGCATTCTGGACCATCAATGATACTCCCATTTGCTCCTTCGCTCGGGATTTATTATTGATGATTCATAATTCCCCTTTCTACTACTACTTTAGCTGTTTTGCTTCAGCTCTTTGTTTATTTACGTCAACACTACTGCCAAGTCCCCCCCCCCCCGCATAATTTTTTTAGATAAAAATGTGTATGTTCATTCTGATTAAATTAGGTACATTCTAATATCAATTATGTTTGGTTACACAAGTATATTCTAATCTCAAATATATTTACCTTATTAAGTAAAAAAAAAATTAAGTATGTTTGGGAAATTAAGTACGAATAGCATTTGATCATCAATCACATGTCTTTTGGGTATGATCTGATCAGAACAAGTGCAAATAATTAATCGAGAAACTTCTTTATTCCTTTGAGAGAAACTCCATTATCGTCATGTTCTTTACCATACTGTTCCTATATTTAATTAATCGCGTTGAGAGAATATCGCTTAACATGTCGTCCTTAATTCGAAACTCCTGGATTAAGTCCAGCATCATATAACGCTCTCCGCGTAGATACGTCCGAAGCTGGTTCAGGATCTTTGTGTAAGTAATCATCGCCAATTTACAAGACGCTTTTTTATTCTCAAACTTCGGTTTTATCTTTTTACTGGCCGTGTTTAGAGCGATACAAACACCAGATACAATTAACAAGAATGGATTCAAAGTACCACCCGCTGATGCAACACCACCTGCCGTTAATACCATTGGGAGATACGCGATCAACTGTAATATCCGACAGTAATCCACATAAGCTTTTTTATCACAATAACATTTTTTGTGATAATAGTTGTAGTACGTGATAAGCTTTTTTTTATCGTCAGAAATATTGTTTGAAATATGATTGAAATCTATGACCTGCTTTTTATGTTTCATGTTATTTTAATTAGTTTCATAATATTTATTATTTGCCGCGGCGATATCAACTAATGTTCTAAAATCTTTATTTTCAGGTTTGCTTAAGAACTGATGATAGTTGCCAAATCTAGGATTTGATGTAATAGAAATCTCTTCATATTTAATACCATCATCAACCCATAAACTTTTGGGATAACTAAATATTGCTGGTACCAATGTGACCTCACTAACGAAATCTGTATAAAGATATTCATATTGGTCAATATATTTCATTGCTCCACCGATAGTTGTCTTAATTGTATCTTCAGATGGTTTTAATTAAATGAAATATTGACAGAATATGCCGCGGCAAATTTATTCAAACTTTCTTGTAAAATATCTATTATCTTTGAACCAAGTTTTTCTTTTATTAATGTGCAAATATTTCTATAAGTTTCGTTGAGTAAAAATTATGCAGCCTCATCAGCCTCACTTTTTCTTTTTGATAAATCTTTTTTCTTTTCACTTAACTTATCATAATTGTTAAACTTTTGTTGAAATCTCGTTTAACTCACGAAGCTCTTTATACAATTTTTCTTTTTCATCCTTTGAGAGCGTTTCTAACTTTAAATATATTTTATTCAACACATAAATCACAGGTAAATTATTAGTTGTTAAAAAATCAGATATTTTAATCCATTCTTCTTGTCTTTTACTTATACCTACTTCCTAGAGTTTATCATAGAATATTTTAATTTTTTTTATATGTATAAAGCAAACACTTTTGCACTAAAAAAGTCACCTGTTGTGTCAATTACCAACATCTCCTCTAACTCACTTTCAATTTTCTTTATCAGATCTCTTAGCACAAGACCCAGCTTTGCAGAAACAAGCTCAACAAGTCTTTTTTTTAGCTATCAACAATTTAAATTTTCCAAGCTCTTTACCAAACTTTTTTGCTTTAACTTTTTTTTAGTTTCTCCTGCTTAAAATCAGTAGATGTCTCCAACTGCCATTTTATTTTTGTTTCAATATCCTTTTTTTCGCTTAGTTCTTTGAAAAAGTTTTCATTTTCATCTGCGGGCATAGTTGGTTTGTTTATTGCGTCCTCAATACGCTCTATTGCCTCTAGTGCAGTTTAAATTTCTTCATCTGTATAAGAATATTCTAATCTATTCTCTGCTGATGCTGCTAATACAAAATATGAAGTTGCTAGCGCATCTATATCATTTGGATCTTCATTTACAGCTAACTTTGTTTCAACGTCTTTCAATACCTAATTGTTTAAACAATCTTCGCTTGGCAAAATGTTCTTCACTTTTGGATTTTTATTAAGAGCATACTTCTTTTAAAAGCATGATCATCTATACACTCTAATTTTTTTCTATGTGTCTTTTCTTTTTCTCTATCAGCGAACTTTTGTTGTTTATCGCTTTTGCACGTGATATCAATAAAAGTAACTCCTGGTCTAATTCAATGAAAATGTTGTGCAATAGATTTTCCAAAGATCGCTCTACCTGAGCTTTAGCTCGATCAGAACAAAATTTAACAAGTGCATCATATATATTTTGTTCATCACGTAATTGCTTCCCACGCATCATATAAACGGAGAGATAGTTTTCCTCAACAGGTTTTGTTGGGTTTCCCATGATCACATTATTTTTCATATCGTGTAAAATGTATAATGGTGTTGGATCTCCTGGTGCATCAGGATCTCTTGTTGATAATACAACATCAGGATTAAAACTTTTGTTATAAAACTCACGGCAAACATCAATAATTTCTAACATTGTATTATTTTATGTTACACTAATTCATCAAGTGCATACATCTGAAACATTGAAAAACCAGGATTTACACTCTGCGTTTACACAAAAAATCTTAAACCATTTAAACTTTGTCGTGGGTATTGGATTTGGTATTAAAAATTATGTTGCTGTTGATCCAATATCAGTCGGATTTGGTGCTGTAAAAAGAACAGTTATTGTGGCAAAATTATCATTTGATCCTTGGAGTACCCAATTGTACAATCGTTCTGCGTTTGATGCTCGACCACGTAACATAAACTTCCATATTGCTAAAGCACTAGGACACTCAATTTTAATCCAGGAATTTGCAAAGACACCATTACTCACGCATTCACCTGTTCCAGAAAAAGCATAAAACGCATTATAACCCACGTATTATGATGATGAACTTGCAATGAAACCTGATTTATTTCCAGTATCCGCTGTTAGTGTTGGAATATGACCAACACTACTTTTTTAATTCTTTTTGTTCCACCTGACACAGAGTCTACGTAAGTTGTATTTGTTAAATCTGGACCATTAGTTGGTATTGCCGTTGAAATAGCTTTATTAGCTCCCATGTTCAATGCTCCTGACATCGTGTCATCAACTTTTTTTTTACAACCGCGTTTAATAGATTTTTTACGTTTTGATATGGAACAGCGTCTGTGGAGTTTACAGGATTTAGTGGATTTGTAATACTATTGCTGTTCATATTTAGTTGTCCTGTCATAGTGTCCCCTGTGTTATTAACCGCATAATCCTGAAGATATTTTATACTAACAGCGTATGTTAGGTCACCTGGTACAACTTGACTAAGACCGGTATCACTCTACCATTCATGTTTAACGATCCTAACATTGTCGCACAACCAAGTGGAACATATGATGAAATAGCGGTTGTAAGTTGTCAGACACTTATAGCGTCCGTTATGTCAAGTGGAGGATAACTAGTTGGAAGAACTGTAATTGTGCCGCCGTTGATAAAATTTATAATACCTGATACACTGTCTCCTGTTTTACTAATTGTTGTGTTACCAACAGTGTTAAGCTGATTAATACTAACAGCTTGAGACAGGTTGACATACGCTGGTGGGTAATTAACCTCGAGATTTATAATCTTTTTACCTGTCATGTTAATGTTACCGCTCATTGTACCACCAGTAACACCTAATTTTGATAACCCTAACGTTGTAAGTTGACCGCATGATACCACCTGTGTATTGTCTACATTTGCTGGTGGATAGGCTGTTTCCAAATTTAATATCCGGTTGCCACTCATATTGAAGTCGCCTGTCATAGTGTCACCAGCTTTAGACACTCTGCCAGAAATTTGTTGTCTTAACGATGTATCATCATACGACTCTCCAGATCCATTTTCTGCAACATCGCCAATCAATGTTCCAAAGTTTGTGAAATAGGACATTATTTTATTATCCTACACAAAAATCAAAATTGGATAAAATTTAATTAATATAAATTTAATAATGAGTATAATAAATTTTGACACAAATAATGTGCTTAGACAAGTGCATACTAAAAGATTTCCGAATACGCACTTTGTTATTGTTGGTCGCAACGGTTGCGGTAAAACGAACTTGCTTATCAATTTGCTGCTTAATGATAATCTAAACTATGATAAGAATTTCAGTTACACGATTAATCCACAGCAGGATAAGTACCAACTTCTTCAAGAATACAATGACGAGTTGAAGGATGACCTTGGTATAAACGAGGATACATTTATTATAGCTGATACTGAGGATGTAATGCCAGTTTCTCAGCTTAATACAACCGAGTATAAAATTGTTGTATTTGATGACATACCGCTAGAGCAAAGAGAGATGAAAATGATTAAATCATATTTTTCCTTAACGCGTAATAGGCGTTGTAATACGATTTTCTTATCACAAGGGTTTTACAACGTTGACGGATTTATTCGCAGAAACATTGGTTGTTTCATATTGTTTAATGGTCTTAATAACACTGACATACGAAATATCGCACGAGAACAGGGTGGTGTATCAAAAGAAAAATTTGCAAAAAAATATCAAGAAGTGACAAAGGGCGGAAAAAATGAGTTTTTATTGTTTGATCGATTTCCACAAGATGACAGGTTAATCTTCAGGTTCGGACTCGATAAACTTTTGTATGAAGATTAAACTTATGATTAAAAAACTTGTGTATAAAACTAATTTATAAAATGGCAACAATTGCGTCCGTTGATGTTATGCGAAAATATATCGAGCAACGAAAACAACCTAAACAAGAAAGACAGGCTCGATTAGGTCAACAAGTTGCAGAAGAAGAAACAACTAAACTTTTTAAACCTCTTACCGAGGCCGTACTTGGCAAACAACCCGAGGGTCCAGGATTGTCACCAGCTGAACTCGAGAAAGTTACAGAGGAGGGTCTTAAAGGACTAATTGATGAAAAGCAAGACGCTGTTATCAGAGCACTGATGAGCAGAATGTTAGACAAGATTCTGTTATAAGAGCACTTGGTGAACAAACTGAAAACCAAGAGCCAAAATTGGCTAATATTATTGAGGGAATTGAAGAAGAACGTCAGAGAAGGATTGTACGTCAGATGATTGTACCAACAGGTGAAGATAAAAAGGATATTATTCTAAGATTAGTAACAAATAAAATTAAATTTGATGACATTCCAGAATTTGAAGAAAAAAATATTGTGAATATAAAAAGTTTTAAAAAATGGTCAGAAAAAGAAATTAATGATTTTTTTTACAAGTGGTCGATATTATTAAAAAAGGTAAAGCTCCTCTTAAAAAAAGACGACATTTCTTTTACAGATCAAATACAAATGCGTGACGCCTTCATTGCTAGCGTCTATAGCATTATTGGTGAAAAATATCTTCTACCAACAAAAAAAAGTGATATATACGGTAAACATTTTTTTTGATAAAATTTTAAATAATACTAACAGAAATCAAGCTAAAACATTTCCTTTCATATGTGCTCCTTCTTCGAAGACCGGTACCGGCATTAAATTTTATCAATCACCAGCGGAATTTGTTGATAGATTGATGCTATTGATTTCATCAGAGGAGGCTGAGAATACTGTTATTGAAATTGATAAAGAACTTGTTGAAATGTTAGATCATCTTCGTTCAAATGGAACGTTAACACTAAACTACTACAAAGTACTTCACAAAGATGCAATTTTATCGAACTAAATTAATAATGCAATCCGTATCGCTACTATTCAACTCTGATCATAGTACACAAAACAGCGCTAACTTCTCTGTTACGTATACATCGACAATTGAACTTGATTCAAATTCTCAATATGAGATTGGTCTCTACTCAGCAACAATGTGGAGCAGTATATTAAAAATTAAAACAAAAATTAATGATGATTTTTTATATTCCCCTGGTGCGTGGGCTAATATAAAAATTCCACAGGAAGCTTACAACGTGACCGACCTTAATACAACAATAAAACATATGTTAACAGAGAATGGTATTGATGCAACAAGATTCACAGTTGAGCCTAACTACAACACACTGCGAGCTAAGATTACACTAACAGCTAATCTTCTCATTGATTTTGCAACACCAACATATGTTGGATTTCTGCTAGGTTTAAATAAACTGCAATATGGTTCGGTAGCTGCTGCTTCAATCACATATGCAGGCGAGTCCCCTGTTGACATTATTGATGTTAGTAAAATATTAATTAATTGTTCAATAGGCTTGCGTGGACAAACGATTTACTATTTCTCACCTAACGTACCACCAGGTTCGCTTTTGCAGATTCAACCACGACAAATGATTTATTATCCAGTTAATGTTAAATCTCAAATATCCACTATGACAATGTCACTCACTGATCAAACTGGATGACAAATTGATCTTAATGATGAGCAGGTGATGTACTATCTACACCTATGCAAAATCACGTAAAAAATGTCCTAAAATTTATTTAAAATATAATAATAAAGAGGCGGAGAAAGATTTATAGAAAACAAATTGTTGATGGATTTTTAGGCGGAACATTTTCTAAGATTGGATCTTTGGTGGCGAGAACGGCGCCAACATTAGCTCCAGTAGATCTTGATGCATCAAGGACTTTTGCCACAGGTGCGGCATCAGCAGCAGGTAGTGCAGTTGGTCAAAAGATAGCTGATACAATTAAAGGTGTACCTACGCAAGCTGCGATTAAGCAGACTATTAATGAAATAGCACCTACACCAGAAACAGCAAACGCCATGACTAAAACTACCAAAAAACTTTTGTCATCTCGTGGTGACGAAATAGTACGAACATTGTATAAAAAAAACTCGATACAAACTTGATATTCCTGCATTAAAAAATGAATTTGTTTTTTAAACAAATTATCTAATAATCTTAATAAAATGTCAACAAGAGATTATTTTAATATTGGTGAACCAACAGATGTTGATGATACGGTAACAGAATTCGAGTATGCTGAATATCTTGATGAAAACTTGAACGAAATAAACAAGGATGGAATACGAACGTTTAATACGCGAGATGATGATATTTATTTGCTACCGCACAAAACATCTATTGAAGTGCGAGGAAAATTATAACAAACTGGACCAGCACCATATGTTGATTTTGATGCAGGAATAGAGATCACACTTTATAACAATGGTTGGGGTCTATTTTGTAGCGCACGTTATCAACTTGCTAATCAAACCATAGAGGATATCTCAACTTATCTACCTATAGCGAGCACTATTCTTAATCTCGTGTCTTTTAGCCAAGATTATTCTAGAAGCATTGCTACCAACATGCTCTGGTTTAAGGATACTGCAGCAGACGATGATGAGTATAACAGGTTGATGGTAAGACCAGCTGAGGCAGCTGTTGCTAATAGATATACACTTGACAACATGACAGCAGACACTAACGGATCAACATTAGTA
The DNA here is from genome assembly GCA_029931535.1 of Margaritifera margaritifera. Classification (NCBI taxonomy): domain Eukaryota; kingdom Metazoa; phylum Mollusca; class Bivalvia; order Unionida; family Margaritiferidae; genus Margaritifera; species Margaritifera margaritifera. Next base: position 15,979 of record JAQPZY010000835.1, read on the forward strand.
ATAACAGCAATCAGAAGTGCCTTGTCAAATGCTAGACGACAAACCTACAACGAAGAATACGCTAAAAGACCAAATTACACAGACAATAGTAATACGATTTGTATGCTGCTTCCTCTTTCATCATTTTTCGGGTTTTCTAAGGACATTCATAAGGTTTTCAGGGGTGTTAAACACGCGATTATTCTTGAGAGAGAAGATGCATCAAATTATATAATCAAATCGGGTGGTGTAGATGGTCATTATGTGATCAGTCGTCTTGCACTCTGGATGCCAAAAGTTATTCCTACAATAACCAAACAAATCAAACAAATGGAAATTGATTCTATGTTTACAAATTACACGAGAAAACTCTGCTTTGAGCAGAATAAAATTTAGCACAAACAGCACTATATTCAGCTTCATACTCATGGAGAATAACAAGCGAACCAAGTAAACAACTTCCACGTCATATTTTATAGTATTTCAGAGGGCTGATAGACGTGACAGCCAGTTGCAAAATAATTTTAATAACATGGATATTACAAAACATAATGTTAGAATATATTCTAGGCAGTATCCTGATAGAGAACTACAGTACGCTTTTAATGATATAAAAAATGACAACAAATGTTTCATGTGGGCCGTGCTATCAGCGTTGTTTCAAGCTAATGAAAATAATAATCGTGTTTCTAAATATAGTGTCCACTGTGATCAACTTAAATTTACTGGCATCAAGTTTACTGTTTCGCTAAAAGATATACCTAAATTTGAAAAGTTAAATGATTTAACGATAAAAGTGTTCGGTTTGTCAGAAAATTTAGATTTGTTTCCACACTACATAAGCAAAAACGCAAACCAGGATACGATTAATCTTCTACTGCATGAGAATCATTACTGCTGGATCAAATATTTTAGTGCGCTTGCTGGATCACAGTATAATAAAAATAAAAATAAAAAGTTCTTCTGGTATAGATGTCTGCATGGATTTTAAAAAACAAAAAAACAAGAAACGTTAGATTCACACGTTAGTTATTCTAAAATTGTACATCGTGTAAAACTACCCGACGATGATGAGAAGTGGCTTTATTTCAAAAATTTTAAACATAAACTCAAAGTGTCATTTATTATTTATGCTGATTTTGAGGCCTTATTAATTAATGTTGAGCGTGGTAAAACAAAATCGGCAAAGACTGTACAGGACCATGTTCCATGTGGAGTAGAGTTTGTTGCATAGACCCTATTTATAATATGCCATTAAAATTGTACCGCGGTGAGAATCCCGCATCGTGGTTACTAAAAATTTGCTTGATGAAGCTGAGAAAATAAAACGCGTTTTAACTAATGTTAATACGATGATGCCGCTGGCCAATGAAGAAAAACGTGATTACAATCTCGCGTCAAATTTGTAGTAATGTTTTCACACATGAAAATCACAAAGTTCGTGATCATTGCCATATAACAGGTAAATATCGCGGTGCGGCGCATAATAGTTGCAATATAAACTTTAAATGTCCTCCATACATCCCGGTCGTGTTTCACAATCTTCGTGGATACGACGGTCATATCATAATAGAAGCATTTGGTAATAAAGACATTGCAGAGCATATCATCAAGTGAATCACGAATAAAACCGAAAAATATATGTCATTTTCATATGGAAAGCTTCAGTCAATAGTTCATGGCAGCTTCGTTGGAAGAATTAGTAAACAATTTTTGTGTAAGGATACATTTTTTCATATGACAGAATATTTAGGTGAAAATGCATGTGTTCTTACAAAGAAGGGAATTTACCCATATGAGTATATGGACAGTTGGTCGCGATTTGATGCAACAGAATTACCAACACATGAACAGTTTTATAGTAAGCTCAATGACGAGAATATTAGTGAAGATGGGTATGAACACGCACAAATGAATATGGAACAAATTCAATTTTTCTAATATTGGTGATTATCATGATTTATACCTGAAAACTGACATACTATTGCTGGCCGGTGTATTTGAAGAATTTAGAAATGTCTGCATGAAATATTACAAACTTGATCCAGCGCATTATTTTTCATCACCAGGTCTAACTCGGAGGCAATGTTAAAAACCACTAAAATAAAGTTGGAACTGTTGACTGATCCTACTATGTTTTATTTCATTGAGCACTGAATTCGCGGTGGTATTACTGTAATCACAAAGAAACATGCTGTTGTAAGCAACAAGTACATAAAAGAATATGATCCAAAGAAAGAAAGTTCTTTTACCATCTATCTGGATCATCATGATCTCTACGACATCGCGATGAGTAAGGGTTTACCAATTTCAGGTTTTAAGTGGATTGATATTCAATTTTTTCTAAAGGAAATTGATAAGAAGATACCCGATAATATCGGATACATTGCAGAGGTTGATCTAGAATATCCTGCTGAGCTTCATGATCTACGCAACGACTATCCATACTGTGCTGAGAATCTTATTGTTCAGGATCATATGATATCGTCTGCGCAGATCTAACAGAAACAAAAGTTTGGAATTGGAAAAGCCACAGTTGAGAAACTTGTGCCAAATTTGATGAATAAGAAGAATTATGTGATCCACATTGAAACATCAAAAGTGTCTTAATGCTGGTTTAATACTAACAAAAGTCCACAAGGTTATACAATTTAAATAGATTCCTTGGTTACAAAGCTACTCTTATTTTAATACGCAAAAGCGAGCTACTGCAGAAACAAACTTTGAGAAAGACTTTTTCAAGTTGATGATCAATAGCGTGTACGGAGAGACGATGGAAAATATCAGGAAGCGTGTCAATGTTGAGCTAATAAATAATACCCATCGCAGAAATAAACTAGTTTCTGGTAATGATTTTATTTCAAAGAAAACATTTAAGGAAAATTTAGCTGCAATCCACAGAAAAAAGATAAGTTTAACGCAAAACAAACCGATTTATGTTGGATTTAGTGTGCTTGAATTAAGTAAGAAGCATATGTACGATTTTCTCTAAGAGTTTATCAAGGAGAGGTAAGTAAATAATGCCACGTTGTTGTTTACTGATACTGATTCTCTGTGCTACACCATCAAAACAGAGGATATTTACTCCAAAAAATTTAACAACAAGGAATTATTTGATCTATCGGATTACCCTGTAAACAGTGAGTTCTATGATAATACAAATAACAAAGTAGTTGGAAAATTCAAAGACGAAACAAACTTTATTCCGATACTGGAGTTTATCTGGCTCAGAAGCAAGATGTACATGATAAAAACAGAAAATGGTAGGTTAAAGAAAAAAGCAAAGGGTATTAAAAGGCGTATTGTGCACACAAATTTAAATTTTAATGAATATTTTAGCGCACTATGTGGGACACACGGCCACGTTGAGATGACTGTGTCAGAAGTGATAGCCATTAACTTGAAACGCAGGTGATTAATAAAATTGGTTTGTCTCCGTTTGACGATAAGCGATATTGGACTAGTGGACCTGAGACTTTAGCGCATGGACACTATAAAATTGATGCTGAGATAAATGATTACCTACAAGATCTTGGTTTCATCTAAAAAAAATTATAATAATGCGTGAAATACTTATTCAAATTGCAAAAGGAATTTTGAAATATTGCTTACAACTTAGTATTGTGCTATTAATTATCTTAAATTTTATCTAACTTATGAATATGGATATACTGACAGTAATAAACAATATAAGGGAGGACACTAGTGTCATTACTGTTAATAATGATGAATTATTCTATAAAGAAGGACATTTGTATGTAGAAATAAAAAATGACCTTTGTGGAAAATATTTTCTAAAACATGACAATATGAAACTATCATTTGTTCGTACTGGAGCAGGTTTATATTTTTTCTGTGCTTGAGACACTAAATGATATCTTATGTCAAATTGTTGATGATTTTTATAATCCAATATCAAAGGACAAATACGCAAAACTAACTATTAATCTTACAAACCATAACATTTATAATGCAAAAGGCGAAAAATTAAGTACCAAACGAATATTGAAATTGATGTTGCCTGGCCAATGACTATCTGGTAAACTTAATTTCTCATTGTTCAGATATGACGATGATGTTTATCTTATCGCTAAGCCTGAGAATCTTGACATTAGTGACAAAATAAAATAATTTTATATAAACTAATAAATATGGAGGAAATAAGATATATAGAGTACGGATTTATAAATAATGAAGATGAACTTGAAAAAGAAATAGTGAAATATCACCTGGACCCTGATTACAATGCTGAAATAATATTGTGCATCAATGATGGAAATAGAAGAGTTTTACTAACAGGTGAACAAGTTTATAATCTCAGAGAGCGTGGTATTGTGTTTGTTAGGTATGACAGAAGCACAATAATGAAACATGTGTCTTTATCTTTAAGAAAGAAGTTCTGTGATTTATTTAAGAAGAAGTTTCTCGATTAATTATTTACACTTGTTCTGATCAGATCATACCCAAAAGACGTGTGATTGATGATCAAATGCTATTCATACTTAATCTCCGAAACACACATACAATTTTGTTGTACTTAATCAGGTAAGTGTATTAGAGATTAGAATATACCTGTTTAACCAAACATACTTGATATTAGAATGTACCTAACTTCATCGGAATGAACCTAAAAAGTTTGTCTAAAAATATTGTGTGTGGGGTGGTGGTGGTGGTGGTGGTGGGGGGGGGGAACTTGGCAGTAGTGTTGACATAAATAAGCAAAGAGCTGAAGCAAAGGAGCTAGAGTAGTAGTAGAAAGGGGAATTATGGATCATCAATGATAAATCCCGAACGAAGGAGCAAAGGGATTAACATTTATGGTCCAGAATACCCCTTTCTACTACTACTATAGTCTTATAACATATATACTTTGCACTTTTTGGCTGAGAGTATACATGCTAGAATTTACTATTGGTTGCTCTCTTTCTTCCAAAAAAGAATACTGGTATGACACAGTGATATTAGAAAAGGTGAAATAAACTTCGCTTATTTGGTAGAGAGTGTAGATACGCATGCGCATATTTACAAATACAAATACTGTGCATGTCATTACTTGAACAGAATATTCCATTATAGTTGCTTTATGAACTAATGTACTGTAAGGGTTGTCTCGTACTTAAATCTCTTATAATGGCACTCATACCTATCATAAAAATCTGTATTTCCTACGATCTATATCTTTTTCGTAATCATAGTTGAAGTTGTCCTTCTTTTGCATCCATGCATTATGCAAGTTACATGTACTATAGTTTTCCACTACAGTAATTGCTTCATTTAAAGCCAATCCCCACATTAAACAGTAACATCTTGAAGCAGATTAAACTTCTTTGAAAACTCTTCACTTGTTGTAAAAGATATTCGTTTTCTCTTCACTCTTTTCTGAGAACACCTTATGTCGTCTATCCAGTACGTTTCTCTGTTATCCTTCAGTAGCGTGATAATGTGGCTTTTAGATTTCCGTTTCCGATCTGGGTCAACGACTTCTACCTCCCATGACTTTGTCCACCACGGCACACTCAAGTGAATCCCCGCGGCGACCACACAGGTCCGATGAAGTCGCGCGCGCGTGCCTGTTAGCGCCTCGCGCAAGACAAACCCCCAGTGGCGCATCTGGGTAGAATCTACTACAGTTATTGAAAGCGGCTCAGTCTGCAGTACTGATAATAGTCTAGCTCATTGAGTTAAGCTACTAGGGAATAACATAGTCCAATATAAATCTTTGAAGTCTTTAATTCTCGAAGTAAAATCAAAGATGTTTCGGATTAAAATCCCTAGTAGCTAAACCTAATCACCGCTGATGCGAAAGCGAATCAAATTATTGTTAGTGAATACTTATTATTGGTGAATTATTGTTGGTTTGAGTGTTGCTGAATTACAATGACAGTAACTGTCGTTGACGTTGCTGTCGGAACTATATCGATAGCAATCGGTGTTGCAGGCTGCGCTGCTAAAAAAATTTCGTTACGGCTGCATCAACGAGTACCTGTCTATTCGGAAATTCTCGCAGCCGCCCAAAGCAGTCTCAATACAATTAGTAAACTATATTTGGTGGCCATTGAAGATAGAGCCATTACCACGGCGGAGTTCGAAACTGTGTTGGCGGAAATGGAAAACTTCGCGCGCAAATACGAAACCGGAGCGCTAGCGCGGAGATAGAACAGAAACAGGGATGTGATTTACATGTGGTAAAAATCGAGTAAACAGTTGGAAAGTGGCTTTCAGCAAGAGGGGGGGGGGGATTCTCTCGCGCGAGGCGCCCACAGCCACGCGTGAGCGACTTCGCCGGACCTGTGCGGTCGCCGCGGGCATTCACTCGCGTGTGCCCTGGAGGGTAAAGTCATGGGAGGGGGGTAGGGGGGTAGATGACGTTGACCCAGATCGGTAACGGAAATTTAAAAGTCAAATTAACACACTACTCCTTTCACATGGTTATAGTCCAATGAGTAGACTGTATAATATTATTTGCAATAGAGCTTTATACCCACAACGGTGTTTAATGTATCATTGTATTTCTTTAAATTATTATTAAACCGACGTCATATGTCGGTTTCTGGATCATATAACTTAGCAACCAAACACATTACATCCAAGAGCATAATCTAATTTGCATTTACCATTGCAATAGTATTTGTTAAAATATAAAATCCTCCTCGCAACTACAGCTTTGTTTCTCCTGATATTCATCTTTCCATAATCTTTTCTGTTTGTTTAGTAGACCATTTCAACAATTTCCGTTATACATATTATATTACTGACTTTTCCGTTTAATATGTAGCTAAGATAACACTTTACGGGCTTATTTAATCGTGCAATATCTGCTTTATTTCCTTTAGTCTGTTATGGAATTCAGTACATAAAATGAAAGTTTTCTCCAATATTGTACTGTACCAGTATTTGAATTGTTATAAAATGCATAAGCATTTAAAACTTCCTGCGGTGTGGGCTGGGCGAAACCTTGATAAAACCATTTTGACCTCCAACAGTTCCCTCATCCTTCAGATATTGATTATTATCCCTGTAATGTCTCAAGTCATGAGATGGAGGTATATTCAATTTATTACATATTACATAATTATTATAATATTATTATTACAGATCAGACGAAATTTTTTCATATCTAATTAACTGAATGTTACATTAAAAGCGTAATCATCGAATAAGATTCTTTTTTTTTTAAAACCTGAAACTGAATAGGAAATAGATAACGGCTTTAACAAAGTCTGGAAGAAACCAATAAGAAATATCACATCCAAACGTGACCATCCATACTGCCCAATTTAGTTGATTCTGTCAAAATGTAATATGATAAGAAGCTCTATGTTTATTCCCAGATTTATCACAATTTAAGTTAAGTTAATGAACTGAATTTTTTTTTATTTGTATTTGAAGATATAAATTTCACTTACAATTCAATGCTAAATAAAGTTTGTTATGTTATGATCTACACAAAGGTAGTCTCATTATGTGTAATTAATCTTCATCTCTTTAAACACAATGGCTATTTCTGGATTATCTTGTATTTTAAAATAAGGTTAGGCTACGTTTAAGGTGTTTTGTATAATAGAATTCATTTCTAATTTAAGATATCTTTATTCTCAAAGATTACATTTTCACATGATGCCTGCTTGGTAAAGTATAATGAGGTATAGATGGGATTACAGCTATTTAGAAAATCGACTACATATAAAAGTTCTTTGTATTATTAAGCAAACGCTTTTTACTAATTATGTCATGCTTTTCAAAGGAAATACATTTACTTTTTAATTTCACGAAAAAGTTAAACGTATCCGCATCTATTATACGCCAACAAACAGTCATAACAAAATGCACATTCTTGGAATCTTTTAAAATAGGTATTAAGCTTATCCGTCTGGAAGGATGTTTTTTCCTTATAACAGATTTCACACTTCTCAATTTATTACTAAGCTTTTATTAAAAAGGAGTGATTTTATTCAATATTTTGTGTACACGCAGGAGACGGAAAATGAGATTCAGTACTTATTCTGAAACTTAGTCATGGAAAAAAAGTGTTTTGGTATATTTGTCAAATTCACTGGTGCAAAAAAGTTGTCCAGAGCGAGGAGTGAAAAAAAAAGGAAAAGTTGTTCAGAATCCTTAGTGGGGACCTTAAACAGATAAATGTTGTTTTTTGTGGGTTTTGTTTTATTTGTGAATTACAGTTGTCTCGAAAAGATCGCGAAGTATCCTCTAGTGGAAATTGTGGGGAAAATTGTGGGGAAAAGTGGTACAGAACTGGGTAGTGGACGCAATGTTGATTTAATTTACGTGTCGCGTTTGCTCCTCTTGTCATTTTGTCGATTTTAAAAGTGGATAGAAGTAGTTAAATATTCTTTCTTATTTTTGTATAATACTTTATTGGCAAAAACTGCTCCAAAATTAGAAATATCAACCTTATGTTAGAATCGACTGACTATTCTCAAAAGGTCAATTATACCATATCACACAGGATAATAGTAAATAACGTTATCCCCATGCTTTATCGGGCGATATTGTGGTAATTTTCGTCTGACCGTCTGTTTGTCCGTCTATCTGCTACCATATCTGCCCTAAACATTTGAGTGTCAGTTCACCAAACTTCACCAAACATGATACATAGATCAGGTTCCAAATGCGATAACCATCTGCGAGAAGGGTATGATTTTTGGGCCCCCGGGAAAGGGATCATATATATATATATATATATATATATATATATATATATATATATATATATATATATATATATACGAATAAATACTATTATCATACAGGTTAGAGAATTTAAATTCGTACGCTACGCCTGTAAACACCAACCCCTATAGCTTCTCAACCATGTACACATAAAAAAAATGATGCTACACAGTCGCTGGTATAGGCATTCGTGAGTAGCAGACACACCCGCATGTCGACCCGGTTTAGTTCTCATCTAAGTTCACAGTCACTATAGATTCCTACGACATACATCAAGGTATATAGAGGTTATTTTAGAGTCATCTAAGTACACACGGTCGAGATGATATAGGGGTTGGTTTTTACAGGCAAGGCGATGGGTGCTGTAACTTGCGGACCTGAGTTCAAATCTCCGTAGAGTAGGAATTAAAATTCTCTAACATGTATGATAATATTGTTTATTCGTATTTAAAAATTCTGTTAATGTTATCAAGCATTCTCCTCTAGGATCCAGGGATAGCACTTTCCGCTCTGTTTGGTGCATATTTGTAATTCTCTCTCTCTCTCTCTCTCTCTCTCTCTCTCTCTCTCTCTATATATATATATATATATATATATATATATATATATATATATATATATATATATATAAAGTTGCATTGTGTTTCTTTGGGTGTCCTTTAAATTCTGTTGAGATGAAAATGTGCTTGAATCCAGTGAATGCTCACGCCCTTTCGGAATTACTCGAACAGATTCGGAGGAAAGAATTCAATTATATTAATAAACTTGCTCATCTTATATGAAAAATGGTGTCCTCTGAACCTGGTATTAATTATGTCTCCTTGTTCTACAAAGACTTAGAAATAGAAAAGAATAGTCTTCTGTAATTACTTAATGGAAATGTCGATGCAAAAATAAAGTTGCCCTCTTGTCTACAAGCAAACTTGGGGTAGTGAATTGAGAATTCACATGTCAGTTTTAAATCCATCTCACTTGCATCTCCTGACATTGTCTTGTGCAGCTGAAGCTGGGGCTCTGGCTTGGGGGAAGAGAGGGGTACTAAACTGTCTCAATAGAAACATCCCTATGAGAACATTGGTTTAGTCGGGAAAATATCACGTACATTATTTTGAATTTAAAGCCCGAGTTCGAACCCTGTCTGTATATTGCAGCTCCCTCAGAAACATTCATGTTCAGCTAATGATGAATAATTCAGTGGCAGTGATATATTTAACATGGGAGCAAAAAGGTTCTAAATGACTTGTGTAATGAGATCTAATTTGGGCGTGAGCTTATCATCAGTAGATCATATCAATAATATAATGAGGAGATTTTTAAAAAAAAGATATTACTTTATTAAATCTGAATCGGGATTCCGGAAGAGTTTCGCGATGTCACGAGCAGCGAGTGAAGGATTTTTTAAAGTCTTTCCAGATACAACGAGATCATTCTTAGCTGAAGTTGTCTATGTTGTGTATATGTTTGTGTGTGTATGAGAGAGAGAGAGAGAGAGAGAGAGAGAGAGAGAGAGAGAGAGAGAGAGAGAGAGCTAAAGTTGCATGGCTAACTAATATTTTATCAGCTACACTGAAAACAACAAAAAAGACCAATCTTCATTGATGCAGCTTAGTATAGAGTACACGGGCACCATCATTGTAGGGCTACCAGACTGCACTGTTTTTTTTTTTCTTTTGCTATTACTCCATGCTATTTGGATGAAATCAATAAGGCCAGAAATGAAGAAATTGAATGACATTTATAAAGCGGAATAGGTATCAATGCCAAAGTGGTGTTGCTGGAAACAAAGATCCCGAATGCAGAAAATACGATCACGTCAGTGGACGAGAATTATAGTTTCCTAAGTAATATGCATGATAACATACGAGAGTGAGTAATGTTTAAGGCGTATGTACATTAATAGATATACATGTAAATTAAAAGGTACATATAGTTGGAGCATATCTTTATACTACACAACATATTCATGCATTATTTTGTTTTCAAGATGTGTATGCTTGATATATGTATGTCAGGCCAAGCGATTCAAAAGTTACGATTTTTGACGAAGTAATTTCACACAATAATTGAAATTGAGTGTGTCAAAGTAAGAAACTGGGAGTAAAAGTTTAGTTTCTGGTGATATGAGTAGTTGCACAAGTCAAATATAAATTATATTGACTTTAGTGAGCTTATTAAGCTCACTATCTACATGATGGAGATGATTTTCCTAACACCGAAGTTGGAAATAGTGTAAATAACGTTCTTGATCTCAAGAGTAAGAAATTACTTGATCTCAGTAAAACTTCAGGATTCGATATGGCTAACTGCAGATTCGGAAATGACCCAGATATTGGTGAGTTGACTTTCTGAGCTCACAGAAGGTGGAGCGTAGTTGACTACCTTTTGCTAATGTATGGGGATTTTGTGCACGTGAATTCTTCTAAAACAAATGCCATTCAATGAGTTATTGGGTCACGCCATACTAACCTTCGATTGGATGAAGGTCAATAGAAGATTATCGCTTGTAAATAACATTCTATTTTGCACGCGCAAAACCTCCATTTCTAGGAAAGTAACGAAACTTGTTTTATAAAGGTATTATCTAACAAGTAGGATATTCTATAGATCTTTTCTCAATAAAGATTAGAGGTTAGGGAAAAGGTTGATAAAATTGTTAAACAGTTCAATCAATTCGTGCACAGTAAAGCGATAACATTGTTTAGATAGTCCAGTGCTGGTAACAAAACAAAATAGAAATATCAACAACATTGTCCCATTATACCTTCAGGATTGCAGGAGATGACGTAGCTCAAGTGACTGGTTAGTGCGTATTGTTCAAGGATAGTCAGCTTCAGTAAACGTGACATTATACATAATTTCGAATTGCATGTGTTGCTTTCATGTTTTTTTTTTGTTTTTTGTTTTTTGTTTGCATTATTTGTACCAACATTAAGTCTATTTTATAATTATTTGATTATTTGAATTGAACAATTTTCACTCCTGGGCTTACACGTCCGTAAGATACAACCTCGAACTTGCCTTTCCATTACACCTTTGGGTCTTAGTGATGTACTACTACTAGCTACGACAGCTACTTGGCTTTCACTGAAACGTTCGGGCCGTAAATAGTTGCGTTAATAGGGCTGATAAATTGTCTGCCAGGGGAAAAGACTTCCCCGAAATGCACATAATTTAAAAAACACTCGCAGCGTATGGAGTTGCGTGTGATACATTTTCTTGTGCAGCAGTAGTTCATGCTCTGATCAGAGATAAATAAATCAGAGTGATATACTTTCCCTTCCTTTCACATTGAACTATGTGCTAGTAACCTAACATAAATAATGCAAGTATTTTCATTTTTTGCCCCGCCAGACAGTATTACTTTTGTATGTCCATCACACCATGGTTATTGATGCGTTTAGGTCGTTTAGGGCCCTGTCGTGGGACATTCATATTCCTTAATCACAATTCTAATTTTTAAATTTCTCAATCAATATAGTTATGTACATGTATAGGCAGGGCATACTGCTATGTTTGTATATATACAGTACTTAAATTAGCTGTCCGAAGCAATGTGCCTCTTAGGTTTAATGATGGGGGTGGGGTGGAGAGTTGTTTTGAATTTTTTAAAATTTCCTTTTAGATTAGAACTTTGGCTCGTACTGTCCATCCAATCAGGCACATTATCCTGTGGGTGAGGTTCCTTGCCTTTTCCCCTTGTTTAAGTTGTATAATCGATTGTTACCTTTGCCTTTGAGGTGGAGTTTTTTATTTGTCCTTTTGTGTTGTGCATTTCCGTTTGTTTGTTGTCATGTACATCATGTACATTTTTTTATGCCCATTCTTGTTAGGGACAGGCTTATCTACGATCAAATTCTTGTATAGTTTCTGTTCTATCTATAAATTCTATATAAAAGTAAAGAAAGAAAAAATGTAAATTTATTTTAAAGAATAATAATAAGGTGTTTACAAAGTGCGTATTCTTGTTTTTGTGTGCATGTTTGTTTCTCTCTTTCTCTCTGTTGTGTTGTGGATATGGTTTGCAAGGGTTAGATTTTTTTGGTTGAGTTTGGAGTTCCAAATTGTATTAAGTTGAGTTTTGCTAGTTTGAGTTTGAAGTTCCAAATCGGATTGAGAATTGTTTTCGCACGGACGTGAATGAAAACAATGGTAGGATTTTTAGTTTGAGCTTAAAGTTCCAAATCGGATTAAAAACGGTTTCGCACGGACGTAATTGAAAACATGGGTTAGATTTGTTAGTTTGAGCTTGAAGTTCCAAATCGGATTGAGAATGTTTTTCGCGTGGACGTGATTGAAAACATGGGTGTGATTTTGTGAGTTTTGAGCTTGAAGTTCCAAATCGGATTGAAAGTGGTTTTCGCATGGATGTGATTGAAAACACGGGTTAGATTTTGTAGGTTGACTTTTAGGTTCCGAATAAGATTGAAAATGGTTTTCATACGGACTGTGAAGATGCCAAGTTGTTCCTTTTTGTGTCTTGAAGTTTTAGGTTGGATCGTTTTTTAATTTGTTCCCTGCTTGACAAGGCATTCCGGCCTTTTTATAGGTACTCGCATTTAAGATGCGAATTTTTCGGATTTCCCTGTTCGCAGAGTATGGTAAGTTTACATTTTAGATTTCTTTTTGCAAATTGTGTTTTTCTTTTTTATTTATATAAATCAGGTATAAATTACATAGATTCTTCTTCGTATGAGTCCGTGTAACTATCTGTCCACTCATCTCCAGACTCCTCCTCATTTGAATCTGTTAGTTCATCTATTGATTCTTCTTTGTATGGGTCTGTGGGTTACTCTTTTTATTGTGTCGAGTTTTGCGAGTAGTTTCTTGTAGTTATTTCACTCAGTGTGTCCATTTTCTCTTTTTCTGGAGTATTTGGTTTTGTTCTTTCGTTGTTTGTTGCTTGCGGTGAGCTGGGTTCGTTTGTTTGTCGTCTATTCTTTTTGCTTTGTACTGTTATCCATTTTTCTTTTTCTAGTTGTTGTGTCTTCTTTTTCTTTTCTTGAGATGGTGACTTGTCTTTGTTTTTTTTTTCTAAGTTCTGATTGTTGTGAGCCTTTCGCCTTTATTAGAGCTCGTGTTCTTGTGATTTTTTTTCACTTTGTTTTGGCTCTACTGGTTACTGGTCTCTGCACAGTTATATTCGATGATTTTTCGATTAGTCTTGTCGCAGTTGCTTTACTTTTCTTCGATTTCTCGATTTCTTTTTTCTGTTCCATTATTTTGGCCTTTGATGTTTTCTCTTTCGGAGGCTGGGGATTTCCCTTGTGTAGAATGGGATTTCCCTCTATTTCGGTTATTCTATTTTTCTCCTGGGATGGGGGAGGTGACGAACTGAACACTTTTCTGGCAATGGATTGCCTTCCCATGGGAAGTATTTTAGTAAAAAGTGTATAGCTGAATGAGCACTTTAATTAGTTTAAACTGATTGTGTGGAAGTAGTTTCCAATGAATTCAAACAAAATTGTGTATTTGTATAAAATAGAATCATATAGTGGATTTATTTTGTTTTAATGTTTCTTTGGTTTTTTTATATTCCTTTTTTAACACAATTTAAGTATTATAATAAAAAAAATGATTAAAGAGTTCATGTATTTACTATGTATTATTATCAAAATACCCTCTGGGGAAAGATAACTCCTTGACAGAAAGGGAAATAACCCATATGATGCTACAATATATATGTCTGGCAATATCTTCTGTATGCTTCTGGTTTGTGTATTCACATGTGTAATGTCAGGCAATATCTCCAACAGCAAACCATTGAGATTGTCATGGTCAGTAGATGTGTCCAACATTTTCAATACTTAAATCTGAGCACGGGTGATATATGTACAGACCATATTAATCATGCTCCATTTAATGGATTTATATTACAAAAAATATTCTGACTGCCAAATATAAAAGAAATATTTTTGCTCTGATTTTGTAGAAGAAAGAACTAATTTAACTAATTATATCCACACACACACACACACCCAACCACCAAAACCAGCATTCAATGGTTGGTTCCTAATGGGTCATGCAAGTGTGGCTCCTTGATCATAAATCTAAAACTACTAAAATCCCTGCCCTGTATATGACTTTATACAAATTTACAGGGTATGAAAAGACTATTTAGATTTGCATAATGCCTGGAAAACTTGAATCATGGGGATTATTTATACAAATTTACAGGGCATGAAAAGACTATTTAGATTTGCATAATGTCTGGAAAACTTGAATAATGGGGATTAATACACAAATCACTTAGTTACTTTTCACAGCATTTTTACGTTACTTAATTTCCAAAGTGGAAACAAATGTAGATATTCACAAAACAATTCACTATCTAAACTGCTAAATTTACAGAAAAAGTCAATCGTGTGATAAAATGACCAAATCAATGTAAGGCATCACACAACTGACTGTTTGGATCAAGTGCAAAGATGGAGATTATGATAATAACATCTTTGTATTTGCTTCAAATGGATCTTTAATGAAGGTTCTCAACTCTTCCTAATAGACAATCGGAATATCGATTCCATTTTAGCATACAGAGTTACTGAATTATGAAACTACAAAAATTATGAAACTCAGTAATGAATATTAAAATGCTGAAAATCATTTATCAAAGATATTTTCCAGTAAAAAATGAGACACAACTCAGTTTTTGATGAGAGCGATTCAATAGGGTTATTTGATTACTTCCCCTAATCAAATGTCATGTATAAATGGAGACAAATCTTGCATTTCACAACAATAAGCCAATGAAGTGATTTCCAAAATCACCTGTACGGGTTAGACCCCAGATTGCTAACTATATAAGTCACACATTACCTGTCTTGAAATTTATATATTGTATTTATTGCTAACTATATAAGTCACACATTACCTGTCTTGAAATTTATATATTGTATTTATTACTCATTTCCTTTAAATTGTTTTTGCATAGATGCCTTATTTGTTGCATGACTACTGTGGTGTTAAGATTTCTGATTACTTAACGAATTTTTATTTATAAAAAAGAAGAAAAAAAGAAGCATATGAATTGAAATCATCACCATAGAAATAACATAATTTAAAAGAGGCATACTTGAAACCGATTTCACCTTTACACTTCCCGGAAGGATGTACAAGGACAATATATATCTCCTAAATAAACTGATGTTAAACAAGGTAAGACGTTGTGGAAAGCGCATGTCGTCTGACCTATATTCAAAACATATTCCCTCTCAAAAAATATAAAATGCAAAATATGTCTTTAGCTGGAAGTTGCGACACAAACACCTGAGATCCTTGCAGACTTAAATAAAACCAGCCAACCACAAACATTCCCTTAGGTCTTCAGCCGTAAATGAAAGAAATATTTTCCTAATAAGAATATTACACTTAATCGATTTTAATATAGCCGATACGTTTGCAAAATGAATCACCTAGTAGATATAGCACGATTCAGGTTTCAAGAAATGGCTACAATAGCAAGTATTAATAAGCAGACAATAAATCGAAGTCTTGTAGCTCCGGAGATCTTTATCCAAGGAGAAAACAATCTCTGGAGTCTCCAGAAATCTTCAGGTGTTGATATAAAGGCCATTTGTAAAACTGTGAAGAGATTCCCTACGAAATCTTGTAATTTTCTATGATATGCTATATGTATTACAGCAAACACAGAAATACCTTTCAAAACATGTCTGATTCTTATGGGAATTGTTATATTAATCCAGGGTAAACATACTATTTCAAGGTACAAGGTAAAATCTCTTTTATATATTTTTCTAAGCGTCAGCAAAACACGAGCCCACATAATCGTAATAAACTATGTAATTAAGGCCCTAATTTCCCTACAAATATGTCAAGACTATGTATAGCAGTTAAATATATATCATTCAATAGAATTTTTGTATGTTGCTACATTTAAGCATTTAACGTATCAAAGACGTCTACGACAAAAAAATAGAAGAAAAAAAAAAAAAAAAAAAAAACATGATTGAAAACGTAAATAAACGTTCGACGTTTACGTTCTACATCATTGAATTCAAGATGATAGCCATCAGAGAGAGGGAGAGCGATGGGGGTAGGGGGTGGAGAGGTTGGGATAGAGAGATATTTTAAAGAAACCATTATTGCAGGATGTGCAATTTAGAGAATAAATTTTTGCTCACAGGTATTGCAGGTAAGGGTGACTGTAGTAGTTAAATTACTTTCTGAATCTGAACGTAGTCTCTAGGATTATAACGTTCATCTAATATCATAACTCTGTTAAAGCTAGGAAAACAAATTGTACGTAACGTTTCACTTATTAGTAAAAGAAACTTATTGACTGTTTTATAAGACGCTAAGTAAATACCACCCATACACTCAAATACAGCAGACACTGCTAATATCATAACACCCATACACTCAAATACAGCAGGCACTGCTAATATCATAACACCAATACACTCATATACAGCAGGCACTGCTAATATCATAACACACATACACTCAAATACAACAGGCACTGCTAATATCATAACACCAATACACTCAAATACAGCAGGCACTGCTAATATCATAACTCTGTTATAGCTAGGAAAACAAGTGTACGTAGCGGATAGACTCTGAAACGTTGTACCGCTCGTATGAAGATCAAACTTAGATAAAACAAATGAACATGAAATTGTTGTCCTGAAACCCTCTAAACTTTACGACACTGTTTGGTTTGGTTTCTATTCTATTTGCTTCTCAAGCAGAGAGAGAGAGAGAGAGAGAGAGAGAGAGAGAGAGAGAGAGAGAGAGAGAGAGAGAGAGCCATTAACTGTACCTTTATTGTATATTCCAGGTCGGAAATGATCAGTTAAATCAAAACAAAAATCAGCAAAATTGTATACATAGAAGACTTTGGTAGGTTCTACCACTGACATGTTGTTGCTTTAAAAAAAGATTTAAAAAAATGTTGACAACCAAGGAAAATACGAATTTTAGGCAGCAAATGCGCGCTTCCTAAAACGACATATTGGTTTTACATCCGTTCGTCTTATTCCACTATCAATGGACCATATAAGCTTTTTTAAGCAAGGACTTTCCTTTGCATTTCCTTTACTCTTACTCATTGTATACATTAACTATTACCTGATATACGGCACCCTGAAAAAGCGCGCAGGACAAAAGCTCGCAAAGACAAAAGCGCGCAAAGACAAAACCGCGCAGGACAAAAGCGCGCCGACAAAATCGCACAAAGACGTAAACGTACAACAATTACTATTGTGTGTCTCTAGCAAAGAAAAAACTAACAAATACAGCAATAAAGATCATTAAGCATCGTTTATTAATTAATATCTCAATATGCAGAAATATGGCGTTAAAGAACAAATAACATCATCTATTCATTAATAACATCATCTATTCATTAATATCTCAATATGCAGAAATATAGCGTTTAATAATTTTACAAAACGTTAAATTACTACTAGTGTCTTCTACAGTGCAACGTTATGCGCGATTCCGCGCAGGTAGTCGGTTATTGACACATTGCCGTATATCGGAATTAAAGCTTGCAGGCGCCGATTGAGTTGAATATATTTCGACTTCGAAGCTTCGGGATGTCTAACGCCGGATTGATATTGTTCGATCTGCAGCTCAACGTGATCCTGCTCCTTGTGGAAATGGTCGATCAACTTGTAGACCGAGTGGGAGCATGATTATGCTCCAAAACAACAGTTATTGCATCTGTTGCATCCAATTTCAGCCGACCTTTGCAGTCTTTTTTTCGCGCATCTCCATGACGTACTCCCATCAAAATTAATACGATCTTTGCGAAGCCGATAACCATCACGTAAAATGTGCTCTTTCTTTATTTGTAGTCACCTCTCGGACTTCTAGCTATATTAAGCTAAGAGGCCTTTGAGGCAACCCCCTTTTGGTCGAAATTATTTAAAAGGATTTTATATCTGTATGTTTTCCCCCAGAGTCTGTTGTTGTGGGTATTCATAAAAAATCAAAAAGAATTTAGAAGAAAATTTGATTATTTCATTTTCCATTAGGGTTGATCTTTTTTTTTTTTTTTTTGATAGTTGCGTTCTTGTTCGGGTTCCTGTTTCCAGGTACCCATTCGTTCCGCTCCAGATCTAAAGTTATTTTTATATTGGCTGGTACTTCCCTCCTCAGGCATTACACCTTTTCGCTGGTTTCCTTGCCATATTTGAAAGTAATATATCTAGTGATCCTTGCCAGGGATCTATCGTCCAGTGTGTGGTATAGGTGTATGTTGGTATTCTGTTCTGTATTTGCTATAAACCTTTTGTATTATCGTTTGGACTGGCTGTATGTTTCAGATCGTTAGAGTTGTATTAGTATCATTCAAGAAAAATAAAATAAAGTACTTTATTTTTCAAAAGTGAGGTAGGGTTGAATCATTTCTAGCTTGTGACAGAGAGTCGGTTGGGCTCCATATCCTTAAGGGAATGGTATCTCCCCTCCCTTTCCGTCGCAATGGCTATATTCTGCTCTTCCCCAGTCTCTAATTATATTGGTTCCAAGACCATTTGTTCTAAAATTTAATTTAGAGGCTCTGCCGTATTTGGTATATCTTATAAAAAATAAGAAAAATAACAAGAAATTATAAATAAAGTTTGTTGTTGTTTTGTATGCTGATCTGAAAAAAAAAAAAAAAAGTTTTTTGTACTCGCAGCTGTTAGTGTATGTATGTTTTTCCTTTGTATTGTTGTTGTGTTAATGTTAAGTATATTACGCCTTCCGTTTTTCAATAACTCTGGCGTGACCCGTACTACATCTCGTCAGCCTGATAGCATAGGTGTCACCCGTCTTTTTTATTTACTTGGAAGGACATAATCCCCCTGTAAAAAAAAAATTATATTCTTTTTTTTAATTTTTTTAAAATATTTTTAATTGTGTTAGTTTCTGCGAGTACTTTACGTTAATTTTTTTGAGCAGTCCTGTCTCTCTCTCTCTTATTGGAGGGGAAGGTATGTAGCTTATGGGGAGTGGCCTGTCTGGTCCTTTTTATCTGAATTTCCTTTCCCCTCCGTTACACCTTCTCCTCCGTTCCAGGAAGGCAGGACTACTCGGTTAGTATTGTAATTATAGATTGTTGTATTTAAATATTCAGTGTATAGGGTGGTTTCTTTCTTTTAATATAACTTCAATGCTATGTCTTTTATTTTTTGTTGGAATCCCGTGCCGTATTCCTAAGTCTAGTTTCCTCATTAAGACTTTAAAATAAAAGCACTAAATGTATTGTGGTCAGAATAATTATTTGTCATTTACCCAAATACTAGAGAGAGTCGTACCAGCTCGCACAGCGCACCTCCCCTTTGTGGGAAGATATACTGGTTCTTCTTCCTCCAGTACTTGTGATTCTTCACAAATATAATAGTTGTGTTTTTTATTATATTGTATATTGTATATTATCCGAAACAGTCTTACTTCAAAAATAAATATAAACATATATTTATTTATTATTAACTAAAGGGTAGCTTGGCATCCCTTCATCACCATTATGATGTAATTAATCAATTCATTATATATTTGGGTGTTTTTTATATTGCTTGTGCATAGTATATTTGTATCATATACTGCGCCATAGCGGCTTTGTATTTTATTCATAATCAGTTTTCTTTCTTTCTGCGTCTCTTTACAGTTTAATATAACGTGCTTTTTGTGTATAGTTATTTCTTACATAAGGGGCACACAGTAGTTTTCCGTATTATATGCTTGTTACGGGCCACTTCTCCTGTTAACCAGACATCATGTAAATATGTATACATGTAACTTTGTTTAGTAGTTAAATATATGGTGTCCCATTGTTTCCACACTCCTATCCATTGTATATTTGGATTATTGAAACGTATATCTTTATTAACTTCTTTATTTAATATATTGTATATATTCCGGTTCTTTTTTTCTGTCCAAATAGGATTTTTATTTCTATTTTGTAAAATTATATTTTTAGTATACCTCATAGTTTTGGGAGGTTCTATTACTTTCATTAAATTGTTATTTCTGTATACTTCTGGTTTATTATTCATAGTATATTCAAAGAAATATATATATAGATTACTGCCCATGCATAGCTTTTACTTTTTTTTACATTTCGTATTCTATTTATTATATTTGTGATTTTTTTAAGCTTTAGGTGGAGTATCCCTAGTCCTCACTCATTATTTGATTTATATAGGAATTTTCTAGGATTGTAGTGTATTTTATTCCCCCATATAAAGTGTATAATTTCTTTTTCCATTGTTTCTAGCATAGTGTCATTTAGGTTTAGTATGTTTAGTACGTACCATATCTGGCTATATATATATATATATATATATATATATATATATATATATATATATATATATATATATATAGTTGTGAGCGACTTGAATTTTTTCCATTATATTTATTGGTGAGAGTGTCCAGAGTTCAATCTGCTCCCGTTCTTTTCCTAAAATATTTCTAAAATTCGTTTTTATAGCGTTTTCCCCGTATATTATACCCAGCGCTTTCACCTGATTTTTAATTATGTCTGGCGGAAGCCCCAGATGGTTGCCTCTCCAGTTTCCTATTAGAAGTATCTCTGTTGTACTATGATTTACTTTGGAGCCAGATCCCTTGCCAAAATCTTGGTATTCTTTATCTAGATGTATACACGAAAATTCGTCTTGTATAAAATTTGTGCACTCATCTGCATGTTGTAACATTTTAAGTCCCTTATCTCGATTTGGTATTTTAATACTAATATATTTGTATTACCATTTCTTTTTTCACATACTATTTCAATGGCTAGGACATATAATAGCATAGGCATTGAACATCGCTGTCTTACCGATCTCTTTATATTGAAACATTGAGTTTTTGCACCATTTACCTGGACTGTTGAGGTTATATTGTATATAGTATTTTAATCCACTGACAGTAGTTGTTTCCAAAGCGATATTTTAAAAATATTTTATCTATATAACTATGTTCTATACGATGGAAGGCTTTCTCCTGATCATATAGTATCATTGCCCCTTTTTCTCCTTTATATTGTATATATTCGATTACTGCTTGTATATTTAATGTATTATTCCTAATATTTCTTCCCTTTTCCCCGCAGCTTTGAATAATATTTATTATTTTCCCCATGCATGATTTTAACCTATTTGCTAATATCTTACTTAAAATTGTATAATCGGTGTTTAAAAGTGAAATCGGGCTCCAGTTTTTTAGGTCTAGAGTTTCACCTTTACCTTTATATATTAATGTTATAATTCCCTCTTTCATTTGTTTTGTCATTTCTTTGGTTAAAAATATATTATTATATACATATTCCAATATGGGGACTAATTAATTTTGGATTTTTTTAAAAATTCTGATGTAAGTCCATCAGATCTTGGCAATTTCTTTTTACTGAACTGGCATATCGCTTGCTCTATTTCTTTTGCTGTTATAAAAGTATCTCAGTTATATTTATTTTCTTTCGTGATTTGCACAAATGTTGCACTATCACAATATTCATTTATATCCTCTTGTTTTATATTTTACGAGGTGTACATTGTTTTATAAAAAATCATATATTTCTCTCGTTTGGTATACAGTATATTATTTTTCCGTAGTCCTTCAATATTTTTGTTTTTTCCATTTTTAATCTCTTCCCTTCTATATATGCCATGTGCTTTAGTATACAAGTCTGTACATTTTTCCGCTCTGATTTGTGCCCCTTTGGCTTTGTAGTCCTGTATTTTCTTATATAATTTCTCTGCTCTATTCTTCTCTTCTTCCTTTACCTCATTGTTATTTAATATTCGGATTCATCCCTTTTCCAGCCTTTTCCGTTGTTTTTTTTTGATGGTACAATATTTCTTCGTTAGTATTTGAATTTCTTATTTCATTCTTTCCCAATCCTCTAGTATATTATTACTTTTGTTTACCAGTTGTTGTAATATTGTTTTTATTTTTTCTACATACTCTTCATCCTCCAATACGGAGTTATTAAGTTTCCAGTTGCCCTGTCCCCATTTTATTCTATTTTTTACATTTATTACTATATTAACAGCATTATGATCTGATATTTTTGTTTCTTCTATGTTGCATGATTGTATCTCCCCAATCCTTGTTTGTGAGACATAAAATTTGTCTAAACGACTACCTTGTTTACTCCCATATCTATATGTATATTCAATTTTGTTAGGTTTAATTTTTCTATATATGTCGATTATCTTATTATGGTCCCTAAAGAACTTTATTTGTTCCGCTAGGGCCCTGTCATTCTCATTGTACCCATTGCTTCTATCTATATTTTGATCTATCCAGTAAAAGTCCACCCTATAATAAAATTGTCGGCGGAATATTGTTGTATATATCCTGTACGGTTTTCTATGAACACAGTTTTTTTCCTTCCCATACCTGAAGGCACATATACATTTAGTATGTGCCATCCATTTAGTTTTATATGTATTAATCTACCTTTAAAAAAATCTTTAGTTAGAATAATCTCCCATGATAACTTATAGTCAACATTTCTTAAAATGATGGCTACTCCGGCTTTCGTGTCTTTATTGTTAATACTTACTATGACTATTGCGTTTAACTTTTCTTCTATCTGCCTAATTAATATTTGGTCAGATGTATGTATTTATTGCAGAAGTATAATGTTATAATTTTTAGCTATTCGATTAGTTTTTCTATTTTTCCCTTTATTCCATTTATATTTAGAGATACAATATGGAGGTTCAGTTCCTTCATTGTATCTTTAAATATAGAATTATTTGTATCCATTTTGTTTACATTGTAGTTGTATTATGATTATTGTGAGTTATTTAGGCCTGACTCGGCCTGTTCAACATTCCCTTTTGGGTGTATAGGCTTTTGTTGTTTTGAGCGGTATTGCTCTAACGTTAATTTTTTGGTGTTTTTTCTCCGGAGTTTGTCGCTCGCGGGAGGGAGGAACTCCTCGCGCCACGATACGGGGATCTTTGTAGATTTATCATCTCCTCTATTTATTCCTTAGAGGGCCACTCTGCTGATACCGTATTTCGCCTTTTCCTTTTATTTGAGGTTTTAGGTGTTGAGGTTGCGGGTGTCATTCCCTCATCTCTCACCAAAATTTCCTCTTCTCCCATGGTTATGTGGGTGCTTTGTTCTTCGACCCTGTTTGTCTGGTCTATTTCATTGTCCTCCTCAAGGGTAGGACTTGCTTTTGGTTTATTTTTTTCTTCTACGTCCTTGAAGTTGGGTTCTTCGAGGAAATACTACGGTGCAACATTTTGTTCTACAAGTTTGATTATGTTTTTCTTCTTTCTTTGTTTTCTGTTCTTTTTCTTTTCTGTTTTTTTTGTGTGTTTCTTTTGTATCTTTCTTGACTTCGTCTTTGTTGACGAAATCATCCCATTGGTAATCTGACTTCTCTTCAGATTCACTTACTGAGAGAAGTTCGTATTGATTCTGTGTTTCCATTGGCTCCGGTTCAGGATCAGGTACTGCGTCCATTTCGGCCGCTGTTCCCTGACCCTTTTCCTGCCTTGGCTTACTAGCTGCCTTTGCGGCGTATGTGTCGTGTTTTTTCCCCTTTCTATGGGGTTTTTGCAGCCTCTCGCTAGATGCCCAGTTTCCTGGCATCTTGTGCACTTTCGGTGATATATGCACCCCCTAAACCAGGACTTAACCAGAAACCACATGACGTAAATGAACGTCGGGAGTTTCTTGGCGTCGTCCAGGCTTATTGTGCAGATTCTGACCCCTGTTTTTATGGTGGGATATCCCCAAACTACTGCTGTTTTGTCTTTTCTGGTTGTCATCTGAAATTTCTTTGTTAGTGTTGCTTTGATCTCTACTGTTGGGATTTCAAGCCGGAGTCCCGAAGAGTGGACTTCCACCGCTTTCGTTTCGATTGCTCTTTCTATTAGGAGGGGGGGGGGGCCTTGACCACTTTCACTATTTTCCACTTAACGTCAAGATTTGTGTCATTTGGGAGTACAACTGTATCTCCTTGTGCACAGAGATAGTACCATAAATTTCCTCCATTCTGTATGCCTGAGATATAATCAAGGGTACACCCTTTACTACCAGGGCTTCTATTATCTCGGCAGGCCTGGGGCGCTCTTTTTCTGCTAAGTGTTCGCAGTCTAGGAGCTGGCACCCAGGCTTGCGATGTGCCAGGAGAATTCTATTTTCTCCTGACGTCTCTGTGGTTGTTTTAAAATACTCATCGAGTTTCCTTCCTTCCATTTTGTAAGATCGTATTGATCAAAATTTGAATATTTTTTAAAGACGTTATTTTCTAAAATTATTCCATTATCTCTTCCTCGTGAGGAAAAAGATTATAATTTCAAACAAATGTGATTGTGTTCAAAGTAGAAAAAAAGGAACACGATTATTCTCCTTCATAAGAAAATAGAACCAAAATGCTAATTATAAATAATCAATGTCTTCTCCTTCAAAGGAAAAGAAAAAACACATAGTACAGATATGAAATAATTGAAAAGGGAAAAATAAATTGTATCTCCCAAAGGGAAAACTATGGTCACAATAGTAATAAATAAATTTAAATTACAAAATTGAAATCATATATACCTATCCTACGGCACGGGAAGTCCGCAGGTAAGGCTTTTTGAGGCTCCTCTATCGTGTTACAATTTGGTCTGTTACTCTTATGTATAGTGAACTGCGTTCAGTAGTGAGCGAGCTCACACTGGCTTTTAACTTCTTTCTTTAGCTGTATTTCTTTAGTTCTACTTGTTCACTTCGCAAACAGACACTGAATAGTTCTACTTGTTCACTTCGCAAACAGACACTGCTCTTTCTGCTTCTGAGATTCGGTTCTTTCCATGACTGCAAATGTTTCGGCCTAAACATATTTGTGCTATTTATACAGTTTCGGGTACGCAAGTAGCTTTGAAGAATGACTCTTCAAATATATTTTGCAACTTAGCAATTATCTCAATTTTCATGACTACTTCTACTCTGCGCGATTTTTTTTTTTGCTCGTCAGGTTTTGTCGGCGCTCTTTTGTCGGCGCGCTTTTGTCGGGACACCCTATTATACATGAAAACAATAAGTGCAAACTTTTTTTGGAGTTTGGTAATAGCCAGATATGATCATTTTGTGAGATCAATCTTATTGTCGCAAGGACTTATAAGCGTACTCATCCTACGGGGTCCAAAGCCGTAACATATGAACAGAAAGAAATAATAATAATAATAATAATAATAATAATAATAATAATAATAATAATAATAATAACAAAAATATTAGTAATAATAGC
Organism: Margaritifera margaritifera; assembly: GCA_029931535.1. Taxonomy (NCBI): domain Eukaryota; kingdom Metazoa; phylum Mollusca; class Bivalvia; order Unionida; family Margaritiferidae; genus Margaritifera; species Margaritifera margaritifera. The sequence continues at coordinate 41,861 of JAQPZY010000835.1, forward strand.
AATAATAATAATAATAATAATAATAGTAACATTTTTTCCGAGTTTTTGGGTATATAGTAGGAACATTTTATCATCAGAAATGTAATAGCAAAAACACACAAAATTAAATCATTACTTTGACACTGCTTTCCAATATTCATTATAAAGGAAATGTAACCACAAGGATTAGAATACTAATGGTTTAGGACGACTTCATTTTTACCTTGCAACAATCTTCATCTCTTTTAAGAGCAATATTTGCGTTACAAATCTTATATTAATACATGTATGGATGACACCACACTGGGTAACACAAAAGGAGAAAGAGAGCGATTGGCTACGCGAAGCATGTGTCTATACAATTGTCATAATACTCCTTCTAGCTACAAGTGTCGAATATCTAATTGCTCCCTTAGTAAATATTAGATGACCTGTTAAATATTACTACTTAATTCTCTAATTCTTTCATTTGCTATGCAGAGATTACTTAGGTCAAAGTACTAAGTACTATAAGGCTACGGCCATTGGAATAGTGGCATATTGCTAGTGAAAACAACGTCCCGATTGAACCATTCTTTCAAGAGAAGCAATGATAACAAGGTTATTAAAACGTTTGCCGTGCCTGCCATGTATGATCTCAGATGGGAGGATGCATGTTCATGTAGGACCATCTGCGTTAATATAAGACTTTTTTTTAGAGAAAGAGGATGTTATATTTGAATAAAGACAACCCTTCGGGTGGACTAACAGGAGCAAGATTTTCAATATTATTGCCATGGTGGCGATGGTGTAGAAAAGACCAGCGCCATTTTCATGTTATACCAAGTAAATATCATTTTCAATCTGTAAACAAATACCGCATGTCAAACACCAACCATTGGTGCAGCAGGAGAAGCAGAATAAAATACACGTTTTCTCTAGGACCAACTATATATCATTAGAAGTCTTTTATGGAAAAAAAGCATATCAATATGAAAATTAAACAGGATGACTATCAACGACAAGACTTGCTTATGATGGCCGCCTTGGCGATGATCTTGGATGAGATCAGCACCATTTTCATTTGGTACCAACTATATATCATCAGAAGCTTTTTAATGAATTAAAGTTCCATGTTGGTGTGACCGATTGTTTTGAAGGAGGTGGAATAACAAGATGCTCGAGATGGCCACCGTGATAGACGTTTCGCATGTCCGAGGAGCATCATTTTCATTAGAGCCAGTTAGATGTCTGGATGAAATTATATGCCAAGTTTTATGCATGACTTTCTTCCAAGCAGGTAATAGTAGTTGCGATAAAAAGCAAATGATAACGGGCACCGTACGCTGGGCGAGAGATTTTAAGGCGTACGCAGTACCACTGCATGATCGAATCCGGTGTGCGACCAGTACAACTGGAAATGATCTAAGCAGAAAAGTATATATCCGGCGAGATACATGCTTGAAATGTAGCATTTTTAATAATAACACACTTGGGTGCTCTGAAGAATTACCATATCAAATATGCATTTATCAAATAATGTACATACCTCTTGGAATGTCATTATTTTATACTTATTTCCCTTGTGGTAACAACTGGTGAACATATCATTGAAACTAGTAGCGACAGAGACCTTAATTACTTTGTAAATGATACATGTAGAGAGATATCGACACTACATAAATGTGGTGAATAGGTCTTGTATTAGAAAACCTTGCAACCTGAGTGTGCACCCAAACACACATTGGTTGGTTCTTTGATGAACTTCACAAATGGATTTTGTTGCAAAAGTAAACTATATTAACTGACCGGAAATCTTTAAAAAATGAGGGAAAAGGGTACAACGTTTGGAGATTTTCTTTTTTGTTTTAGTCATTGCTTTCATTATGAAGTATCCAAACGGAAAGCAAGAACACACACTCAAGTTAAGGAGCAATATAAATGTGGGCAATATACAAGCTGGAATACACTGATCGTAAATGCAGCCATGTTAGAAAGAGAAAAGTAGGTCACAGTAAGTAAGAATATTTATTGTCAGATACTTGTACTATGCAAAGTTTTGTGTCCTGAAAGTGGTGACACGATAAAAGAAATGGTTTAATTTTAGTGATGGTATATGAATTATGTTGATGAATTGTTTCGTGAACTGCACATATATGTAGGTCAGGCAGGATGAAAAATGGCTTTAGAAAAGAATTTTGGAACCCAAAGGGCGATGAAACCACGATTAATCATTAGCACAGCCTCCTCTATGAATCCAAAGTATAGCGTTCAAAAATGACCAGTTGATACGGAAGTATTTTTGAGCAGACTATGAACATTTCATGGACATTGAGAGCACGACAGCTGCGATTTAACATTTTGAAGTTGTACATGGTATATATTAATCTGGCAAGGTGTCAACCATCAGTGAACTACATAGTATGTGGAGCAATCCGGCCATGTTTATGTCATTGTTTCGCACTTAGCTAGGATAGGCAGCTTATCTGCGGTGTGTCCAAAAATTATAAATTAATAACAAGAATTCTGCAGATTGCTCCTTCTCTCTTGCACGACCGTGTCTTGAACCAAAAACTATGCATACTCACTAGAGAAAAAGAAGTAGATCACTGTAGCAGTAGGTCATGCAGGTGTTTGATATTACTAATAATGTCATTGTCTCAGAACATTTTGAAATTCACAGCGGTGCAACGAAAGATGAAAGTTCCATATGTCGTTTACGCGGACTTTGAACGCTTGAACGTTCCCATGAAAGCTTCACTTCCCGACCCCCCCCCCCCCAACAAGGTTCAATCAAATACGACACAAGTTGCAGAACAAGTCCCATGCGGGTTTTGCTACACTGTAGTCAGATGCGACGGAGCGACTGAGCCGCCAGCGGTGTACAGTGGAGTGGATTCGAGCGCAATTTTCCTCATCCGCCTACATGATTATGACCCGTGATGACATTTGTGTGAGTTTTCTGCGGCGACTCATTGCTGGATCTGTGATGGTTCCTTTGGGACCGATGAAAAAGTGCGCGATCACTGTCACATTACTGGCGCGATCAGAGGAGGCAACCTACAAATGCGAATTTACCGCGGCAAAATAAGAATTCCGGTTGTGTTTCATGACCAGCGCGGTCACTTGATCCTGCAAGTAATAGCAACGGCATCGAACGCACCAATAAATGCTATATCCAACAACATGGAAAAATTCATGACGTTCCTGATGGGCCAGTTGCAGTTCATTGACTTGCTGCAGTTCCTGAATTCCGGCCTGGACAAAAATGTCAACAATCTTGTTGCGGACGGCAACGATCGTTTTACCATCATTCGTCGATACAATGGCGCTGATGATGGAACGTTAAAGTTGCTCATTTGCAAAGGAATTTCCCCGCGCGAGTACATGAGCGACTAGAAGAAGTTTTCTGAAACTCAGTTGCCACCGATTGAGGCCTTTTATCACTGTTCCGCGAAGGCATTTCCGCAGACTACTAGACGCACGCGAACAACGTCTGGTCCGCGTTTCTAGTCGACATCTCAGTGACTACCACGATCTGTATTTGCGCACAGATGAGTTGCTGGTCGGCATGCGCGTGTATAGGCTTGACTCCGCGCACTACTTCTCGTCACCGGGAATCGCCTGAGATGCACTGCTGTGAAAAATCCGAGTCGAGTTGGAACTGCTCACTGACACTGATCAACATTTGTTTGTCGAATGTGGTATCCGTGTCTGGATTTCCATGGTGAGGCATCGTGACGCTCCGGGTGATTTGCTGTCGATTACTCCCGCAGCGCCAATGTATCTTCCATGTAACAATCTCCGACTTGCGCATGTTCGTTTTTACTCGTAGACCAGAACGGACACGCGGGTAAACTCCGACGATACAACTGTTGGTTAGAGATCGACCTGACGTTTAATAAAATGACTGTCTTACACTTACGTGTGAGAGCCGTGCGTGTTGTCCACGCGAGAAAACCCGTTTACGCGACATATTACGAAAATGGCCTCGGTGATGTTGTCCAGGGAGTGTTCACGGTAGCACCGATCGCTAGCAAAGTTGCAATGCGAGTAGCTTCGGATCAGTTGAAAGATCTTGGTTTACAGGTGGTTCAATGAATTCGAGGTCGACTACGATGATTCGTGACACGGGCACCGCGAGTACAACGAAAGGCGGTTTCGCTTCCGTCCATGGCAACAATGTCCGCGTCGGTCAGTAAAATCATCCACAAAGCTGCTCAACGACCTCTGGCACAAGACGATACTGATTCGATGATTGCAAATCTGGCAATGGGAAACTGATTACGCTTGTGGGCAGGACGTGTAAGGTATTAGACGAAGCCGATAATGTATAAACGATGGCAAATTTTAAAGAAGTATCCAATCCCGCATGGGACATGGACGTACCTGTGTTGTAATATTGAAGCGTCCGAGATTTCAGTATTATTCGCACCCTGCTATGAATGCTGATCTACATTCCCGAATAGAATTATAAATGGACGACACGCCTAGATATTTTCTCATGTGTGAGACCTTCTTGGAAATTGATGGAAAACTTATACAGGCCGACGATGCCAATTATGCCGCAGATACCAAGGCTGGATTTGTCAACAACGGCATAATGGCGTTGTCCAACAGCGCACGATATCGCATCGATGGAAATGAAATCGAAGCATGTTTGAACCACGTTGACGTTGCCATGACGATTCTTGGACTCGCCAGATACAGCGACGATTACGTCAGTTCTGTTGGCCCAACAATGATGTTCATCAAGGATACAGCCGACCATGCAGATCATACCCAGTATACCATTACAAACATCAGAAACGTGGCAGGAGATAGACCAACACCAGCTATAACTGCCATCAATGGAAATTTTAACAATGGATTCGCGCAGCGTCGAGGACAACTTCATAGACGTTCGTTATCGTTTTCGTGTGCGATTCCTCTCAGTCACATATTCGGGTTTTGTAGAGTTGTCAGCAAGGCTATTTTGGAGCCAAACACACAGTCATGTTACACTGAAAAGACATCAACGACGACGATGCAGTTTGGCGTGATGATGGTGCCGCTGCTGGTAAAGTTGTGTTGTCAAAAGTGATATTGTGGGTGCCTGTGATAACCCTTTTGCTGACCACATAATTGCCTTTGTTGTCGTTTATGAACTCAGGAAGCATGTCAACGCTGTCGTTTCTCGCGCTCACCACAGACTCGATAGAGCGCAACGTACAGCAGGTATTCATGGCAAATAACTACCCAACAAGGTGTCAGCGTGTTTGTGGAGTTTCAAACCATAACTCGAGTGCGTGGCTTGCGGACCACTAGTGTGATGATATCTGACAAGTTAGGAGTGTCTGAAGTGTCTCTGCGGTTAACCGGTAATCAGGAACCCACTGAAGAAATTTTGCTTGATTTCTAAAACAATCATGTCGCACCTGCATATCACAAATTGTTGTCGTACATGCGCCGGGATCAAAACATTTACACGGCTTGCAGATTTCCCAGAACTACTTCTGAAAAAGGCGATTGGTGGCGGTTCTCGAAACAAAGGAAAAGGTATTCAATTATCCAGTCGAAGTGGAAGAGGTCTTCGGTTGTGGCCTCACACTTGACGGCCACGGAAGGGCGTCCGTTGACGAATTTTGATTTACTAGCGATGACAAAATCAATCAAGCTCTTCCGGGGTGCTTTCACGTGGGATGAACTTGAGTCGATGATTACCCGCCCGCGGGAAACCGGGATCGTAAATATAGATTCGTCAACAGGACTTGAAACTCATTGCGTCGCGTACGTGGTGACACCTCGACACCTATTGTATTTAGACTCGTACGGGCTTGCACCGTCACGTGTTTGTTTTCTACACAGACGCGGAGCTTCTCCACCGCTCTTTTATTCAACGCTACCGTTACAAACTAAAACAAACGGTCCGATATGTGGACATCTCGTTGTTGGAGTATTGCATCCACTTGAGCTGTCACCGACGCCACAAGGGCTTGTTGTCGCTGCGTTGTCACTTAGAAACTGCGCTTGATTTCATACAATGTTTGTTGACATTTACGGACGCTCGATCGCAGCGACCTGACGCGGCGCTGATGTGGATCTAACCAGGTTTGCCACCAAAGCGGATCTGGTTGAGTTGAGCAACTGGGTTGTTGTTGGCGTCGACCCGGCCGAGCTTGTGATTTTTCAAGATCAAGCTGGAAAACTGCAAACGTCCAATGTAGACATCATTGACGTTGATTTGAAGCCGAGAACGAGGTAATCAGAAACTCTGGTGTGTCGGTTGCGTTTATCAAAGACTTCGTCGATGTAAATACAAAACTAAAATTTAGAAAATCCGGAATGAAATGACCGGAGACCTTATCATGAACAAAAATGGAATCCGACGGATGCAAAAGCCCATCAACGATGCTGATGCTGCGACGAAACAGGACGTAAATATAAAGGCCGCCAAGGTGCTATCGGTCCTACCCTCACCAATACGCGTAGTAACTTCAGTGGGAACATACACAAAAGTGCTGACCAAACAAGGAGAAGAAAGAACTGTCGTCATAAAAAAATGGTTGACTTGTTTCTACTAACTGGGATATCTTTGACGAACCTAAACCTCTCATCTTAAAGGTACACAAGTTCGGATCGTAATTTTTTCATCTTAGCCGGATCTAGAGGCGGGTGGGGTTCAATGGCAATGGTGATAAACGATCAGCATCGTCTTCATCCATCACTATCGCGTGTTAAAAGAAAGGCGATGTTCCAGAACCTTTCACATATACAGCATCACCCAGTGGTTGCTTCTACAACGATGAAGTAGTATTCACCGTCACATCCCCCGCGATAAAATTCTCCATCAATTATACTGAACCACCAACATTAACTGGACCAGGAAAAAAAAAGACCATCGACAGTTATCCAACAACGACGCATTTGTCTGCGCAACAGTTCTTGATCAAAAACGACCATTGACTGTACCAAGCACGGGCGTAAACATTGTCGTTTCAGGTAAAAGTGGTGACAAAACCCCGGAACGCACAATCGCCCGAGACGTAAATATTCCCCGGAAAAATATTTTCTATGATTGCATGGCAGTTGTGCCAGTGACAAAGATGCTTGGTTGGAAGTGCATGTGCGTCTTGCACCAGGACAAGGCCAGCCTGTAAATAAATTATGCTACACAATGCCATTATTAATATAAGAGCTGTGATGGACCCTCAAAGTTATCGACGCGAGAAAATAATCGAAGCGGGACAACAGTTGCGAAATGAAATCACCAAAAAGCCGCCATACTCGCGAAATACAAACGCGTGTGTGTGGTCGCGAATGCGATTTGTGGACTTGCCACCGCAGCAACCGTTGGCCTTGGGGTGGTGGGAATCGCAACCACGGCGACTATAATCGGCACGCCAATCGAATTTGCCTTCGGTGCTATATCGATAGTAACCGGTGTCGCTGGCGGAGCCGGCAAAATAATTTCGTTACGATTGCATCAACGAATACGTGTTTGTTCTGAAATTCTCACGGCGGCACAAAGCAGTCTCAGTACAATTAGCAAACTATACTCGGTGGCCATCAAAGGTATAACATTACCACGGCGGAGTTCGCGACCGTGTTGGGGGAAATGGAAAACTTCCGACGATTCCGCGCACAGATATGGAATCGCGGGGCAGAACCGAAACAGGTAATTGATTTGCATGCGGTAAAAATAGAGTAAACGCTCTCGGGTAAATGTGAGCCGAGAATGCGTGGACCCGTATCATCGCTGGGCTCGAGCGCGCTTTGCAAAGTGGACTCATGTTCGAGACCTTTCGAGGGTAATCCACTTCGTGGTCATAGGAGCGATCCCGTGTTTGTGTGCCCGCGGGGATTCATCGTAGATTCATCAGCATTTGAAAAAACAGTAAAGTCAGTGGGGGTAGAAGGCTTGCACCCGAATCAGAAACAAAACTCAAAATGCTCTTATACCACTACTAGAAGGTCAGAGGAATGTGGAAATCTATAAGTAAAACTATTAACTGTACTAACATACCACCGTGCAATTAACATATTTTAATCTGTTGATACACGTTCATGGATTACGAGAAAGGATAAATGTATCCATGAGAACAGTTCTGGCTGGGCAGATGGAAAGGGGTGTCCAACAGTGTTAAATATTTGCAAGAATTATGTATGCTACCATGGGTACTCCAGGTAAGGTGGAGACGAGGTTACAAATAAGCAGAATTATATTCATTAAATGCGGATAAAAGTAATATTTTACCAAATATATGCGGTAGAACGAGGGATATTTTGATGACATTCACTGATTTTCCCTTTTCGCGTGTGTGATTCTCTCTCTCTCTCTCTCTCTCTCTCTCTCAGTTGACTCAAAATCGCTTTCAGTGGAATGAAACCTTGAAAAGGGTATCGTTTTGACACTTAAATGGTATGCATGACTATAATACCTCTGACTTTGTTTTTTGTGTTCATATTTTTTTATGTTCATAATGTCAATTGTCAAAAGCAGAACACCACAATTTGAAACCGGCGATTACCTTGAATGGTTTGATTCAATGCAATGCCAAACAGCTACCTTATAATTTCTGACTATCAAACCTAAGGGCTGTACTTGTATTTTCAAAACATAAAAACGCTGATGAATGGGGTTATCTTCAGATACGGTCTTGTCATATTAGAGTAAAACCAAATCGTCGAAAACTGGGTATACAGCGCATTACTATCCTCTCTGTATCAGGCAATACTAGTAGAGCGTTAAGTGACGTTTTTTACATATGGTTTCAAACATCTGCACCAAAACAACATTCAGAACGCATAGTGTTTATTATTTAATGAAAAATTATGTAAAGTTCCAACTTCGTCGTGAATAATAGTATATGAAACTTTATTGTGGGTAAATCTAAACTCTTGCGGAACATGAAATGGATTTTTGTGGAAAATATTTAAAACATTAAAGAATTGGCATTACTATTAGAAAGCATATGCATTGCTTTGTATCATGCTTTCTGTGTGTTTTCCTCTGGCATGCAGCTGTCCCTAAAGCCAGATGTTATAATTACTTTAATGAATCATCTCTTTTCACAATTTTCAAACATTTCAAAGTGTTTTTGGTTACATTTTTGAAAGATGTTGTTGAGCTGTTACTAGCCTCATAATTAGGTCATTGCACCTCAATATATCGAAATTGCCATGCGCATCATATCGACATAGATAACTGCTTTGTTCACAATTATTATTTAGTGCAAATATTGAATGTGTTATCTAATCATACATTTTTACTTTGACTTTGTCTGCAACACAACACGAGTTTATCTTGTGCAATAAACCTACTATTTCACACGTGACTAAATTGGTTTCGCAAGAAATTTAAATTTGCTATTGTAAATTTATTAGATTATAATACAAATAATCCCATTACCACGGACCACGCATGAAAGTAAAATTGTGTTCTTGTGCTTTTACTTTGATGTTTTCTCACAGGTACAATGCTTTTGAAAACCATAATCCTTCTTGCCTGACCTACATCCTTATAATTAACATTATATTGCTATGTGTTATGGGGATTGCCAATAATTGTAATACATTTTTATAGTTAAAATAATATTAAATGTTTCCTTTATTTCTTGAAATTATTATTTTATCAGCGACATTTTCAAGTTTTAGTATCATGTCACCGCAACACAAAATAAGTTACCTACAACAGCGTGATTGACGTTGCATTTATCATATGATACTAGTGTTTTGAAATCGAAAGTCTTCTTTCTAACTGTAGTTTTGATCTTCCGTGTTTCGTTCCATAATCTTTTGTATTTTTGTCTGGTACCGTTTCGAGGTCTTACGTTATAATTGTTGTATATTTCTTTTTCTTTGTTTCCGACTAATACGCAAAAGAAGCAATTCTTTATAGACTGATTTAATGATGCAATATATGCTTCTTTTTCTGGCATAGAATCGGATGGAAAAAAATATATCCATGCTGTTGCATCTTCCTAAGCTTGTTGTAGCATTCATGTCATATTCTACGGTACCAATTCTTAATTATTGTAATATGATCAGATTTTAACAGTTGAAATGGTGCCAGTTTCGACAAAAAACGAATCAAGCAGTGAGTACATACAATTATGCACAACTGGATCCAAATAAGTTGCAATACATTATTTTATTACGTCTAAGGTATGCGAATGCACACGAGGTAAACACACACACACAGTCGGTTTCTTTATTTGCTATATTCAAGCGTTGAATGAACATCAAATCGGTTCTACCGGTTTCTTCTTCTCCACTATAATATTATAATTCATTTTGACAAATATATACAACTTCATATCAACACGAATATGGTATTGTCTCAAAAACAAACAAAAAATAACAAACAATGGATTTTACAGGTGTGTAGCACGATGACACTAAATTCCTAATCTAAAGTAGACTGATCGAAAATTAAGTTCCCGAATGTGCTAAAATATCGTTGTCTGTTTACACATGACAGTAATTAAAAGAAGCAGATTCAAATACGTTTCCGGGACCCCACCCTCTTCGAAGGATCCCATCCTGTTTCTTCTATTCTTGAAGCCGAAGGTCATATGCTACATGAATCAATTATAATACTGAACTCTGCTGTAGAATAAATTACCTTGCAGAAAAGGAAGCGTGGCGATAATTTGAGGGGGGTTGGGATGTCTAAACGAGCAATGATATTGGTCAAAAAGCCACAATATGTACACGAATAACTGTTAATGTGTTTAAACAAACTATACATTAAACTACTTTCCATAGGCCAAATTGAGGCGCGATCAACAATCCGAAAGAAAATGAAAGAAAAATGCATCTTGCCGCAGAACCTGAGTTGGTAGAGCGTCGGACTCGTAATCCAAAGGTCGCGATACCATTCCAGGCCAGCCCTGAAAGCGCACTTAGGTCCGATTCTCTCGGCATGATATAGCCAATAACGTGCGGAAAGTGTCGTTAAAAACAAACAAACCAAGTAACCAACTGCCGAGGTTAGTGATCCAAACTCTTAAATGCGTATTCTTAAAAAATATGGAAATCAATAAAATGAAAAAAGTAATTATGTAACAACCCTCCCCCCATTAGTCTTTAAAGCATATCAATGATATATTGAGGGGATTAAAAGGAAAGTCTAACTTTCTTAAATCCGTACCTGGACTCCGGGTGAGTTTGCGAAGTCAAGGGTACTGAGTGCTGGTCTTTCTTCATTGCCACATACAAAGAGATCATCTTTAGCTGACTTGTCGTGTTTTGTATGAGTGTGTGTGTGTGTGTGTGTGTGTGAGAGAGAGAGAGAGAGAGAGAGAGAGAGAGAGAGAGAGAGAGAGAGAGAGAGAGAGAGATATGGAGATAGATAGATAAATATATAGATAGATTAAAGTTGCCGGAAACAAATGAAGAAAAAAAAATCAGCTACTATGACGTCTTGGATAAGAGAACAACAAGGTAAGCCTAGCGTTCGGATATCCAGTTTTCTCCACAATTCTACAAGAGCAGTACAAACAGCAATTCATTTTCGAAAATATACTACAGTATTATATACCACGGATTGCCATCTAGATTTTTGTTCTCATTTGAAATAACAGGATGCAAAGATTGTGATAATAGTATCGTCATTCATTTTCGCACAACCTAATTAACAGGTGTTAAAAGTTTGGTCAATATGTAATGATATAGGATTAAATGAAAACTGCGGAGATAACTCATCTTTTACGACCACAGCAATAATATTTTCAGGACAAATTTAGACTGATGTTACACTACAAACTTCACCTTTTTGTTCCAATGTAAGTAGAACCCCTGAAATTATCAGCTACATTTACTTACGTAACAGCATGATGTATGTTCATCGTGAATGTAAACACTTACCGGGTACTGAAAGGAAAGAAAGCATACAATTAGTGCTGTATCATTATTCAGACACAGTATAGTAAGAGCATGGTATTATATGTTGTAACAAAACTTCAAGCTCTTTCATCACACATACCGAAATCACAATACATGAAGGCGACGTTTTGAAACAATATTAATAACATAGTAATAAAACTTTGAATATAACAACTTCGTATCTCGCATTAGTTTCCAGCATTAGATCGTTCATGGTGATTTTCCTCGGAAACTCTTATTTGTTCCTAAGATAAACTCTCTGATATATTAATCATTTGGAAGTATGAACAAAATGATCGCTTACTTGTTTATTTGAACATAATAATGCATTTTATATTTAATACGAATTTTTGGGAGAGAAGAGAATATATAGCATTATTTAAGTCGTTATCATACAAAGATCGTAAGAAAGAAGCACTATATATTATCAACATATCAGGGCTGATGTACCTCAACTAACTATGATTGGACCACTTTTATTTTTAACTTATATTAACGATATTGTTAATTCACTTCAGTATGAAACTGTTTGCTGATGATACGTCATTGGTAATGATTGTGGAGGAAACAACCCTAGCTGCTGGTATTCTAAACGAGGACCTGCATAAAATCAATTTGTGGGCCAATCAGTGATTAGTAGATTCAATTCAAAGAAAACAAAATCAATGCTCATATCCATAAATTTTCAAAAGGAATATCACCAAAGACATTGAATGAATGATACATTTATTAAGAATATCAGTTCTCCTAAACATCTGGGCTTAACTCTTGACGAAACTATATTCTTGCATACACATATACAGGAATTAACTACAATAGCATTGAAAAGCATAATTATATCGCAGTGTTTGAAATTCAAATTCACAAGAACATCATTAGGGTTTATTTATATCACCTTGATATAACCTCGTTTGGAGTATGGATATATTATTTTGGATAAATGCACTAAGTATAAAAAAGAGCAAGCATATATGATAGAATTAGGAAGAATCGTTTGAGGGGTAACAATGTCTATGTTGTATGCTAGAATTCTGGATGAAAGAAAATAGGAAATACATTCAATAAGACGCTACAAACATAGAATGTAACTTGTTTTTAAAAATCCGCTATGGTATGGGTATTGTAAACCTGAGGACCTTGGTTTTCCCACATGCCCAGCAGGTACATAATATACGACTAAGTGAGAGGTCAAACCTTAAAACGCATTCTACCAAGTGAAACTTATATCAAATTTAATTTTTGCAAAAGTATGATATGGTATGAACTGTTCTCCTTTCATAGATTCAGAACAACTTTCCTACATGTACACATTATTGTAAGTTACAATTCAAACGGAACCTAGGCAAATTACCATCCTGTAACTTTCAAGGTGAAAGATTGGCACAAATTTGAAAGCAAGGTATCTACTAGGTTGTAGCTCAGTAAAAGATGTTTTCTTCAAAACTTACTTGTCATTGAACAATAATTGATATGCAGTGCTCCAGAAACCGCAAAACAGTTTCAACAATAATTTCAACTGATTTGTCATTAAATAATAACGCTAGTCTCAAAGTAGAAAAACAAATTGCAACTTGAAGCAGGGAGAATTTTGACTGGGCTAACAAGAAATGCATCTGCTCAAAATATATATGAGAAAACCGGACCGCCTACAAAGAGCAGACCGGCGTACGTTTGACAAGCTTTGCTACTTTCATAAAATTGACGCATTTCGCTCGTATCTTGCTGAACTATTGCTCCCCTCAGTTGGCGAATGTAACATATATAATCCTAGAAATAGTAATAACTTGACGCAAATAAATCTTCGTTGAAAAATAAGCAGGAAATCATTTAAAACAACACTCTTATAGTTGGATTAATATATACGATTCAATAAACGAAGGAGAAAATTATGCACTAGTTAAAGTAAATTTGAGGATCAAACCACTCATTTGCCGGCCTGTTATTTACATGGGGAAAAAAATTAAATAATAAATGGGAATAAATGCAGTAATCAGCAGTATGTCTTTACATGAGTTATGTATGATACAATCCTCTATGTGCATGTTGTGAATGCAATGAAATGCCTATAAGTGTATATATATATATATATATATATATATATATATATATATATATATATATATATATATATATCAGCAGATACACTTGAACTAACAGTTGTGCATCAAGGTATACAACTAATTCAGAGTCTTAATCAGCAGTCACTACTAATGACCATATATATTTTGCTATATGAGTCATCGGATTTGTCTGTGAATGAAATTCGCGTTCACTTCATATAATTTAAACTTATATGAAAGAAACCAAGCGTTTTATCTGACTGTTCAGAAATGTTACACTTTATTTCCCACTTTTAAATCCTTTAATACCCTTTTAGTTCTCTATAAATGACTCAAACAATCAGACATTATTTGTACCTGCCAAAGGTAAACTCTGTCTGTCTGTCTGTCTCTGTCTCTCTCTCTTACGAACTTCATGCTTTATTCCATAATATCAGATTCTAATATTCTTTTCCGCTTTCCCTGTATAATATACAACCTAAGTAGGCAAAGGATTTTTTTCTAAGTTCTCAGAATGTGTAGCCCGTACATATTTTGTAACAGTTACAAAAATAAAATATGTTTGAACCAAACTGATAATATGACTTCTCCATTTAAAACACGCAATTGTATTGGGTTAAACAGCGAAGATTTGTACGCCAACAGCTGTTCATTGTTTATAACAAACAAATACGTCTTTACCGTTTTCAAATCTGTGAACTATAACTTTGCGTACTCCCCCTCTCTGTATATATATATATATATATATATATATATATATATATATATATATATATATATATTCATCATTATTTTACCTGAATGCGTGTAAGTGACTTTTGAATCAAATAACCCGATAATATGTTGCGGACAACGTGGCAAATGGGTCTTTCATGACCAAATTTGTTATTCTAATTAAATAAATAAATAAGTAAATACAACTACTACTACTACTGCTACTACTACTACTAATAATAATAATAATAATAGTATTATTATTATTATTATTATTATTATCGAAGGCATCGACCTTTCTGCATACATTAAATACTAATCTGCAGCATCCTTTATTAATCTGTACCTTTCTCCTATATTTAAAAGGTTATGCCTGGTAATAGAGGTACTATTTTTTATTTTTTTCTAATACACGATTCAAGTTTAATATATCCTGCCAAATACACCATATCTTTATATTCCAGTTATTTCCTTTTATTTTGTGTTTGTTGTCACCATAGTATATGTATCTTTACTTTGCATGGTACTGCAAATAGTACTTAATTTGAAATTTCTTTTTGGAAAGAAAAAATATTTTTTGGGGTAATCATTAGGATTGTTGTAGACAATATTTTAGCTTAGAAAACAATCATTGTTTTATTCACTAATCAGCATTAAATTGCAGGCTACAATTCATAAAGTTGACGACTTAATTATTCAATCTAAACTACAGCTTTGTATATCTCGGCTTGCCATCTGGTATTTTTTAACTGATTTGAAATACAAGGATGCAAAGATTCTGCTATTAGATATGTCACTCATTATAACACTACGACATGAAAAGTTATTAATAGTTTCGTAAAACATATAATACTACACAGATAATTGATCATTTACTACCAGAGTGATTATTTTCCTGATTAATTTAACTATATTTTTATTAATATTCGGTCTTGTATAAGTGTTTGCTGATGATACTTCGTTATTAATTATTGAGGATGATCCAACCCTAGCTGCTAGTGTAATTAACAAGGACCAACATACAATCAATGTGTGAGCCAACCATGGATTAGGGGATGTAATTCAAACAAAACCAAAATCAAGGACCATATATATAACATTTCAAACGAAATATCACCCACAACTTTAAATTAATATTACGCTTACTAAAAATATCTTTTCTGCGAAACATTTGGACTTCGCTCTTGATGACATTACATCTTGTCATGCACATATAAAAGACATAACTACAATACAATTGAAAGCATATATATTGCAAAGTGTGAAATGCAAACTCGATATAGAATTATTTAGAGTTTCTATATTTCACTTTGATAAGGCCTCTTTTAAGGTACGGTGTTATTATTTTAGATAACTGTACTGAGTATGAAAAAGAGGAACGATAAATCTAAAATTTGGATCAGTGAGAATAATTTGAAGGGCAACATCATCTATATCATATACTAGAATTCTGGAATAGAAAAGCAAACAGGAAATACATTAAATAAGACGCCACATTCATAAAATGCAACATTGTTTTAAAAATAATTGGATATTTGAGGGCCTTGGTTCTATCGCATACACAGCCAGTAAATAATATACGACTTTGTGTGAGATCTAACCTCCAAAGGCCTTTTATCAGGAAAAACAAACAACTTATATCAGACTTAATTTCTCCCTTTATATCTTAAAAACAACTCATTTACGCTTAAAAGGACCTATAACAATTACCATACTATTATTATCACGGTGAAAGATTAGCACAAAGTTTAAAAACAAGATATCGACTAGGTTATAGCTCATCAAAGGGGTGAGTTCTTCAAAACGTCTTTATTTTAAACAATAATTGCACATGCAGAGAACTAGTAGTAGTATAATGGGACTTTTGGCTTTTGAATTATTGTTATTTATTAAAGCCTTCTGTACACCCATAATTTTGTCCTCACGTCACACGCGCACGACCGAGCGTGAAAGTTGCCTACAGGCGCACATGCAAGAGGAAAGAAGATCAGTAGGCTACAAAACTGTTATAATTAATGACTCGATTGGAAAATAATACTAGTGATGATAATGGTTTAAAATCCTGAAGCCATAAGTACACTGGCAAACTGGCAAACAATTACTCGACTTTTACTATCTGAAAATCCACTAACTCCCTGTTCCGTATTTGTGTTCGGAGTTGCCGGTGGTTTTCCATTTCTGCCAACACAGAATCGAACTCTACCATGTTAATTATGTTATCTTCGATAGCCATCGAGTATAATTTATTAATTGTATTGAGACCATTTTGCGCTGCTGCGAGAAGTTCCGAATAGACAAGTTTTCGCGAATGCAGACGTAGCCAGATTATTTTACCAGCATCGCCTGTGAAACTGGTTGCTATCGATATACCTCCGACAGCTAAATCCGATTGGTGTTTCTATGATAGTTGCTGTGGTCACAATTCTAGCAACACAAAATCCAACAGTGGTCGTGGCGGAGATTCCGCAAATAGCAGCTACGACCACACACACGCGTTTGTATTTCATGAGTTGCGCGATTCTCTTGGTGATCTAATCTCGCAGCTGTTGTTCCGCTTCGATTATTTCTTCACGTCTGTAGCTTTGAGGGCCTATTACAGTTCTTATATTAATATTGTCATAGTGGAGACCAATTGCACGACAGGCTAGCCCTGTTCAGGTACAATACGCGCGAGCACTTCCAAACAAACATTTTTCTTTACTTGTACATCAGTCATACAATCAAAGAAAATATCTTCCGGGGGAATATTTAAGTCTCCGGTGATTGTGCGTTCCAGGGGTTTGGCATTACGTTCATTTAGAAACACACCGATTACGCTTCTGCTTTGTGCCTCTGGCGATCGTTTTCGTCGAAGAACTTTTACGCGAACAAGTGCCTCCTTGTTGAATAATAGTCGAGATCTTTCTTTTCTTAGTTGAGTCAATGTCGGTTTAACATAATCAATGGGGAATTTAACCGGGGTGGATTCAGTGGTGAATATTACTTCATCGGTATCGAAACAGTCTTTAGCTGATTTTACGCCTGACGGTGACGTAATTTTTTGCCGGGCCTTTTCCTATGCTAATGCTATGACTCCAAGCTGGCCTCGAGTTGGTAGTGACACATCAGGGTGGTCGATTTCTATCTTACCTTCGCTTAGACTATATTTGAGTGTATATGAGGGCCTATTGACAGCATTCGGACGCAGATATTCGTTGACAAGTGGAACAACATTACTATCGATGTTAGCATCCTTTGTTAGGTCATCAATCACCTCGTCGGTAAATTCTGCAACATCATCACCGCGGTCAGAATCCATCACTTACTATATGTAATGATAAATCTAATCTTAAACACAAACGCCAAAGACAGTTAAGTATCCTTCCGGATAAAAGTTGAAAGCTTCGAACTGAATTTCATCTCCGGTGACCAATGATTTTGATACTGTACATGTGAAAAGAATCTACAACATTGCCAGTTTTGTCGATACGTGATATTGGTGACAAGAAACCAAGATGCCGCGCAACATTTATCAACATTACCATTCTACCCCACCCACCTTTAGTTCCGGTTATTATAAACAAGTATAATCCAGACTCGCTCACCTTTAAGATGTGACGTTTAGGTCTATAAAAAACATTGTTAAGAGAACGGAACACAAGTCGGCCATGTAATAAGCCTAAAAGGTCAGCTTTTTCCTCAGCTTCTATGGTTAATTTTCCTTAAATTTGGATCCATGAAGTTACTTCGCGTGGAGGTTGGGGCAACTTTGCGATTTTTGCATCCATGTATTGTTTTACCTCCGCATCGGCAACATCAATGTAATTTTTGATATACGCAACCGACATACCAGAGTCTCCGATTCCCCCAATATCAGTAATTTCGGCGAGGTTTTTCGCGACAGCGCCTAGCACCTTTACAACAACATCTTCAATGTCCACGTTTTAAGTTTTCCAGATCGATCTTCAAAAATCACAAGCTCTCCTGGGTCGACGCCAACAACAACCCGGCTGGTAAACTCAGTCAAATCCGCTTTGGTGGTATACCTGGTCACATCCACATCAGCACCGCGTCGTCGGGCGTTTGAGCTTCCATAAATGTTAAGAGACATTTTGTATACCGTTAAGCGTACTTTATTATAAAATCAATAAGCGTTTGGGGGGTTGGTGAACGCTCGAGTACAAGCAACGCTTTCACAACAAGATCTCCGCATGTTGGACCGTGTATCCGAGTTTGTAACGGCAGAGTAGAATAAAACAGAGGTTGTCGTCCACCGCCCCGGGTTAAGCAATGAACAACTTCAAGTGGCGGTGCAAGCCCGTACGAGTCAAAATATAAAGGATTTTTGTATGTCACCACGTATGCGACGCAATGAGACCCAGGTTCTGTTGATGAATCCAGGTTGATGATGCCAGTTTCCCGCGCGCGTGGGATCATCGATTCTAGTTCATGCAGCATAAAGACGCCTGGGAAATGTTTGACTGACTTTGTCATCGCGAGTAAATCAAAATTGGTCAACGGTGAGGTCACAACCAAAGACCACTTCCGCTTGAGACGCTCCACTTTCGATCGCCTATTTCAGAGTTATTCCGGATGTAGTTCCGACGGCCCCTAACGCAGCTGCTTATTGACCCAACTTATCAATTCAGAAAAAATGACGACTCTAACATGAAAAAGACTATATTAAATCTGCTAGCATTGAAGACCTAATGGACATTTAGAATAAATTCCGAACATTTAATGTAGCAAACTGTTTTATAAAACACATATGTTAGAAAGAGTAGAATGACATATATCTTTATCGTCAAAACGACAACTTCCTGACAGAGCCTCCAGGCAGTGTAACTATACAGAATAATGTGTACTAACGGTAAACGCGGTTTAACTAAATTCCAGACACTTTGCACGTGCTGCAGCAGTTCGATTGCCGAGGTAATTAAACTCGCTATCGCAGTCATTCTCCTAAACAAAATCATACAAAATGGTTAATGATGTACTCGGCCCGGGACACTTACTATATTTACAATAAAAATACATTACACTTTGTGCACATAATTCTGTGATATTACCTCCCCTCTTAAATAATGGTCGGTTATTGGAAAGTGAAGCTGCCGTTGAAAAGTTAGCGAGCGCAGCAAAGGTCACTCACGGTGATGCTCAAGCATGGTTAGCTAAACAAGCGCGGAGGCAAATTTACCTACCCGTGCCAAAAAATATTTCCCGTGGATGGTTTGATGTGAGAATTCCCAACGAAGTTCATCAGGCTTATTTTTTTTTCTTCCAAATGATCAAGTACGTGAACTACAAGGCCTTTTGCGCACACACAAGTTCGCGTTAACTATCGTAGATATTGACACTAGATACAAGGAAGCTGGGCCGTTGACGTCAAAAGATTCAGAGAGTGTTGCAGACGCGCTTTCACGTATTTACGCACGCGGACCACTAACATGGCTACGACTGTAACAAGTGGGCCCGAACAAAGAATTTTTCTGAGCTGTTGATGCATTGTTAGCAAAGCATAAGGTGCGGGCTCGTGTTGGATATGTTAACATACATCGCGATCAGCAATTGTGGAACGATTTAACGGTACACATGCGGAAAAGTTATTCGGACATCAGTAAGCGCAGGAATTTTTAATGAGGTCTCGGAGTGGTCGATCTCAGATCGCAGAGCGATCCCGCGAGTAGGTAACACGGCTTTGTTCAGTCATACAGGCACTGAATAATAAAACCACACGAAGAATTGGATTAAAACCTGCTAAGCAATTCGACATAAGACTGTCACAGTTACATAAAAAATGATTTCACAACCACTGCCGTTAGACCCACTCGGAAACAATTTTGTTCGGTATCTGTATGCACCGGGTGAGTTTGAAGGCGTGCAACGTCGTGCTACTGACCCGGTATGGTCCGTCGATGTATTTACAATCTCGGACCGGGTTGATACTCCGAGGCAACCAACACGTTACCATTTGGCACCTGCCCGTGAACAAGCAGCAAAGCCGCCAAGTATAGCATTTGTGCGAGAGGAATTGCAAGTCGTTCCCACCGACACGAAACTACCGCCAAGGTTTATTTTGTGATATGCGCGTGCCCGTACGCGTAAGTAATGATGCCGTCTGTAAATATATATCGCTTGGTGTCTGGCAGAGACAAACTCGCCTTCTTACAACGGTATACGCCCATTCGATGATGTCGCGACCGAACGAGATTGGCCGCGTGTGTGAACTCACGTCTCTCGCGAAGAAATTTCAAATATATATCGTGCCCAAGAACCTTTTCACAATCACCGTGAAACACCTTTTGTGTTTTTGATGTTTTTGGAGCCACCAACCATGATTGAGTACATTTTTGGGGCACAGCCCCCCGTATTCCTCAATAGGCTTGCCCGAGAACTCATCTTTGAACTTACCAACAACCTTTTGTGTTCGTTACTAAACAGTGGATGATCTTTCGGATATTCTCTGGTGTCAGATTCGTTTACCAGTGATGCCTCGTCCATGTCCGCATACACATCATTGGTGGTAATATGCATCAACAAAGAATCCATATCCATGTACAGCATCTTGATGTTGTCACCGTACTGCGGTTTGATCTTATCATACTAAAACTCGTACATAAGTAGTTTAGATAAGTCCAGCACTGACGCGCCAACGTAGATAGGCTTTCTCAGCCTCAGTTTCGATTTTTTACTGTGTACGGCAATAAGTCCATCATCAAAGATTTTCTGGGACTCGAATGCTGGGTCAGCAATAAGCGAATCCGTTTCCGAGGATTTTGCAATGTCTTACGGGACACAGCATTGTTCATTAGTTTGAAAAAGTCTTTCTCAAACTCGTTATTTGCTACGGTACGGTGGTAGGTATTCATCTGTATGTACGGGGCCATCCAAGCGCTTTGGCGAAACTGTAACACTCGGTGAACTTTGCATATATGAATCCACAGCCGCAGATATAGCTGCAGGCTTCGTATGTAGACTACGTATTTGTTTTAAGATCTCAGGTTTCGTACTAGCTTTGTACATTCTGTAAACTTGCGTCCGGATTCGTCTACAACTCCACACTAATACGAGGACCGACAGTTCTTCCGGTGCTAGTGGATAATCATTGTGGTTGCTGTGAAGCATGTCTGGATACTCCAGATCAACTTCAAAAAAGTACCCGATATTACTGTAGCTTTAATATTCGTTAATGTTTATGAGAAGCGAAGCTTCCACGGGATCGATCCATCGAAACCCGCCAATAGCCATGGGCTGCACATAGCCAAGTCATACAAGTTGTTGGTATAAATATACATAATGTAACTGTTTGGGACAGCGGGGTCATATTCATCCACGTTTGGCTTGTTGGGTGTAGCATAGTGATGACTCGCCATAATCCCGCCACGGATTTCACACTCGACAAACAGATACTGGTTTTCGACAGCGTTGCGTCTCATGGCTGTATCACGAAACGTTTCAAAAACAACCGCGAGCAGAAGCACATCTGTTCTCAAATACAGATCAGTATAGTAGCCAAGATTTTCACAACCAAACGCGGACCAAACATTGTTCGCGTGTGTGCAGTCGTTCTCGGAAATATATTCGCGAGACAAGGACGAATGGAATGCCTCGATCTGTGCCAACTGAGTTTCGGCAAATGTTTTTTCTATCCTCTCATGTACTCGTAGGGATACACTCCTTTTCTTGTTATCAACTTCATCTTGTCAGGGTTAGCAGCACCATATCGAATGGTGATTTTAAATCGATCGTTGGATCCCGCAGCAAGGTTGCTAATTAGCTTGTCCAAAGTTGGAATTCAGGAACTGCAGCGAGTCAATGAACTGCAGCTGACACAATCTAAACGTCATGTACTTTTTCATGTTGTTGGGAACTACACTTATTGGGGCCTTTGATGCTGCGGTAATCCTTACATAATCAGGTGGCCATCATACCTACCCCAAGCAGGTTATGAAGTAATACAAGGGATTTGTGTTATACTTGGATAAATTCGCAACTACAGATTGCATACGCTGTGTGCGGTTCTGCTATACATGCCAGTAATGTAACATTAATCGCGTACTTTTTCGTTCGTGGAGCTAAAAGTACAATCAAAGATCCAGCAATGAGTTGCTGCGGAAAACTTAAAAATGTCATCGTTAGCCATAATCATGTCTGCGGGCGAATAGAGTTGTGGTCTGATACATTTCGCCGTAACCTCGCGCTATTTAAAAAACACCTCAACCGAATCCTGCCCACGATACAACATTGGTGGATCAGTCACTCCGTCACATCTGACTACAGTTTAGCAAAACCGCATGGGACTTGTTCTGCTACTTGCGTTGTATTTGTTATAAGCCCAGAAACTTCCACTGGTACGTTCAAACATACAAAGTCCGCGTAAATAACATACGGAACTTTCATTTTTCGTTATACTGCTGCAAATTTCAAAAAGTTTTAGTCAGGTTCTGGCATGATTGTATGCTGCGGTTTTCAATGATTCCATCACAGTAAAAGTCATGGTCGTCAAGCAGCTGTTGGGTATTGAATAAATGCAGACAACGTCTGCATGGAAACGTTTTACCCTTGTGCTTGCTGTGCCGGTAAAGCAGCCTGGAAAGATTCTTTATCCATACCTAATGAGAGCGCGACTCTGAACCAAGCAATAGCAGATCACCCTGGGTCCACTTGCTTTGTATATTTGGGTATACTTCAAGCGCATAAAGGCCCTTGTTCCAAGCGTACATGTTAACAGCGATACCAGGGCTGAGTTCTTCAAACTTTTTGAGTATGGCCTTAGTAACTGTACAGGAAATTCAATGTTGCCAAACTTAAATTCACCCAGGTATTGTTGTATTTTCTAGGTTGGTCTTGATTATCGCTCGCGGGATGTAACACAGACGCGAGAGTCCATTCAAAACATGAATTGTCATCATTTTTCACATTGATTACTGACCGAGGTGGAACATGCCCTGGTGTTGGTATATAACTCGATCCGCGGGCAGGATTAAAAGGAGAAGTATGCAGTTGAACTTCCACGCATCTGTCTACAGTCCATCCTGACCCTGCATTGGTGAATTTTTCCAATGTCTCAAGAACCCTTGCAAAAACTTTGTCAATTTCATCATTAATGGTCTCAGTGTCTTTGCTATTTAAGATCACAGGAGTGCCGCTATTAATCAACGGATTTGTGATTTTAACCGCATCCTCATTAAGCGGCATAATCGAATTCACATGGAGAACACATACCATCTTAACCGTGGCGGTGCCCGTGCGCTGTAACATCGATACAATTTCGGGACTTATCTTCAAAAGAAGTTTCACCGCGTCCTTGCTTGGTGCGTATTCGGTAGGGATAATTGTCCGATGATCTTGTAAATCACCACGATGTTTATATAACTCAAACTTGGGGACTTGCAATTGTCGTGCTTTTGCGGCAGCCTCAGTAGCAACGGTATGTGTGATACGGCGACAACACTCGTGATCGTCACCAATCACATGTGCTATTTCAGCGCACTTGACTCGTGTAGGAATCCTGATATAATACTGCGCTGCTATTTCACAATAAAGTAGGTCATCTTTTCTCACAGCGCTTGGTATTTGTATTCCGCGCTCTTGCGCGAGTTTGTCTTAGTTGAATCACAGTTGGCGTGCTTATATATAAAGAAAATCATTGTCTAATTGATTCATTTTTGTATTATTATTGTTGCTTCACCAGGGTCAGAAACTGCAATTGCTTCAATACTATATATTATTTTATTTAATTCTGTATCCTTTTCAACAGTGACCTCGTCGGGTGTTTCTACAATTATAGGTTTGGTGAGTTTTCACCTGCGCGCGCGATAATACTCGCGAAGACATCCACATGGTCGACAAGCTGATTACGTGACTTTACTCCGATACCACATTTAAGACATGGTCGAGCACCTTGACCAACACGTAACGCGAGCAACTGTGATTGACAGTATTCATAATGGCATGTTCTGCCGCGAAGTTCACGTTTTGCAATGCATATAACTTTGCAGTGATTGCGTCTTAATGCTTTTGAACTTTATTTATATACAAAAGGTTATCTAATTGGGCAATAAGATAGTACCATGTCTTTATTTAGGGTAATCTGAAATACTGTACGAGGGTCTTGTAAATAAACCGGCACGCAATCCGAATAATCAGTAAGAAACAAATCAATAAACTTATGCAAAATATGTCTTAAGTCGATGTCGGCTGAAATAAGCTCAAGTGATTTTTTATATATCTCGGCTATGTTTTTGCTTCCCTGGACCTGGCAAGGGATTATAAAATCTCTCCCACTGGTTACTGAGTATAGATACCATCGTTATATTAATACTAAAAGTATGTTTCTAATTGATTTGTCCATTATCGTTATCACTGTATACCTCGTCTTCGTCACTAGGTTCGCTCACTGACGACTCGGTTACAGCCAGAGACTTTTAACTTTTCTTGCACAATATCATATAATGACATTTCTTATTTATTGTATTCTTGGCCAAATCTGCGTCGTTGTGATTCCAAGATAATATGTAAGTCAATTAATTTATCAATATGCTCCGGATACGTATTTGAAAAATCATACATCTTTTGAGCATGTTTGATGCATTTAAACCAAAACAGCGATTTAATCTTTTCTGTAACATTAGAAACACTACATTTGTCTGGTAATATGATTCCAGCATTGGATGTACGCATAAATCCTTTCAAAATATTAAACGCATCAATCTGTGTACATTTTGCCATTATATATACCGCCGTAATTGTTTAATATAAAACGAAACATCTCTGCTCGGACTGTGCTTGTGAATCAGTATTTCTTTGTGATCGTAAGTACGCTGCTGATTTTAAGCTGTTATACATGAAGTTCCTACGGACAACAGATGTGTGTAGTCAGTAGCAATCACTGCGGTTTGAATTTGCAACCCCAGATGAGCTCCTAGAGTGCCAAACAACAGTCTAGAAGTAAGAGGTCGCTTCAAACCAACGTAATTCTCAAAGAATTATGCATACCATCATACTTGTAATTGTCATCGACCTTACATCATCAAATTGACTTTAATTTTTATGTACAGCCAACTCAAGCTTCGACGTTTCCTCAATTATTAAAGAAAAATATTATTTTCCGCGAGTGTGAGGCGAACTGCAATGTCCTGATCCAAAGTATAACACGGTATCTGACTTGGGCACCGAGCACACATAACAAGTATATGAAAACATTCGCACGCATCTCCTCCTATATTAGCCAATCTGAAACTACGCCATTTTCAATTACTATTCCATGGATAATTATATGGTCCCGTGTAATGGTACGTATACATAGTCTTGGAATAATAATTCTAGGTCTCTCAAATATCGATAACTCTTCCTCCATCAATCATTTGAGTAGTTTTCCACGTTGTCAGTTATCAATTTGGATGACCCTTTTATTAGGAAACGAAATATACAATTCCGCTTTGAAATAATAGTAGGAACTCCAGAATTACTACAATTTATTGATTAAGTCTATTTACCCTTAGATAATTAAACGGCACGCGGGAAACATAATTTAATACATCCTTATACAAACGTCAGACACGCTATACTGGCAGATGACACAGAGTCTGTATGCAAATATCGATCTGTCTGCTGGCAGGCAGTTGCTAGGCAGCGGTCTACACTGATAACTGAAAACTATGCTCATGTGTATAGGTTGTGTCTGTAATACATTTGCAGTAATAGTGACCGCTTTGTTTACCACGCGAACGTTGATGCAAATCATGATCGTAATAAACAATCGTGGACGTTGTCATGGAAGTGTACGTGGACGTGTTTGTGTGTGTGATTGTATTTGTTTTTGTATTTGTACTTGTCACGTGACAATCTCAAAGACGTGAGTAGTGTGATAATATCAGTTTTGTTGGTTACTGATCTTATATCCTCTTGCATGTGCGCCTGTTGGCAACTTTCACGCTCGGGCGTGTGCGCGTGTGATATGAGGATAAAATAATGGGGGTATAAAATGCTTTAACCTAGGTAAGTAACAATAATTCAAGAAAGACAAAAGCCCCATTATACTACTACTGAACCAGAAACCACAAAACAGTATATGTTGTACAAAATATATTGTTATTAGCAACTTTGCAATAGGAACATTGTACCAAAATATAGATATCGATTCGTTACTAATCCTCTGAGGTCACTGAAGAGATATTTTGTGAGGTCCTAAATTTCTTAATAGCAACTAAGTGGTTTGTCTAGTCCTCTTATGTCTTTAGACTTTCCTGGTATGACCCTGCTAGGAATATTTAGGTACTAAATATATATATCGTCCGAGTTGAAATTAAAACTAACTCAGTTGATTTGATAAGCTACTTTGTATGTATATATATATATATATATATATATATATATATATATATATATATATATATATATACGTAATCTTTCATACATTAACGCACACAAATATGGCTGCATAATATGTGTGATGCTGAAAATATCTGTTTATCTGTCTAGATGGTTGCTATTATGTGGATGTTATCAGCTGCAGAGTATACATAAAATGTTTTAACATATTTTATATAGAAGAAAATCTGATAGAATTCATAAATTAACTGGATCTATTTGTGAGCGAAATCAGATTTATCGTGTCAGAAATTCGAAGACTCTACATCGTATGAAGTTTATATAAGCCTATAAATATCGCAGGTGGTGCAAGTCAGGCGAATCTAAATTTGCCATCATTTGGCAAATGGAGAGTAATTACAAAAGCATGGTTTACCGGAGAAAAACATGGTTCGCAGAAATCGTTAAACGATGTTTTCGTTTAAAAAAGGTTTTCTATTAATACAATAGAGATTTTTTCTTCTAATTATTGTGTATTTGACAATGAAAGGCCTTGTATATCAGAGACATTAAAAAAAAAAAAAAAAAAACAAACAAAACATAACAAAACAGAGGACGCTTTAAGGTGTAGCAACTTATGTTCAATCCTATTTCATAGTAGTTGCCGATAACATACGTTTAAACTACTGAAGTAAGCACAGAGTTCTGTAATTTGTTTGCTCTTGGCAGACAATAACTTTGCTACGATCCTGCTATAATACCTTTTAAACAAAAACCTGCGAGACATAAACAAAAATCCGCTCTTTCTCTTGATATTTAATGTTTTTGATAGAAAAAAAACATGGTGTTACCACGATATCTCGCTTTTCGTTCCGTGTCGGAGGTCGTGGTTGAAATTATTGCGTAGTTTATGCCCCCACCCCCACCCCGCGAGGAAACACTATTTTATTTCGAACCGCTTGCACAAAATAACAAAACCTTACCTTTTTCTACCGTGTCATATGTTTTGAAGAAGAAAAAAAAACTTGGCTTTTCTCTGATAAACTTCGTTTTCCTCTCTAAACGCGCGATATATTTCGCTATGCTGGGTTTCCAGAGAAAATTAGCTTGTATATCAGAGATGATTGATTGGACAAAACAATACCCAGAGTTGGGAGCTAATCGATGAAGTTGCCCTCCCGAAAGATAATTAGCAGTGTTACTCACGGTTAAGTTGTTTGATAAAGTGGCCCAATCGCGTCCAAAGTGCATAGACCTATAGTTTATATAGAGCTTAAAAAATGATACGAATATTGCGTTCACCCTGGCGAACAATAAATTATCACAAGCCAAAACCTAGGGTCCTGTACCTGCTACAGCTTTCACCTAATATTAGATATGTTAGTATTTACTGATAGGTTTAAATTTCACAACTTTGATGACAAAGATTCACCGCATCAAAGCTAAACTTGAAAATATAGTGAATTACATAGTTTCCATATACTATATTTCCATTGAAGTCTATAGTAATTCGCAATTCCTGTATAAGCTGTATACATTTTACAAATAGTAAGATTTAATTGTTTTCTGCACTAAAATGATCAGTGATTCGTATCGTTAGAATATGATCATAGTTGAGGTAAAAAACGTAAATCTGTACAAGAGTAACTAGACTTGAATGACATCGATTAATTTTAAAGAGACCTAATGTGATTTGACTTTGAAGATAATATAGCGGAAATTTTCAAATGCTTTCTAATGATTATCTCGCCTAAAATATATCTTTTTTTTTCCTACTAAATTTCATGTACCTCCTGACTTAGCCCATGTCAAAGCAGCCGGCTACCCATATACAAGACGGTGCAAATGTAAAATATTTCCCTATTTCATTTCCACCTGGGTAATGCACTTCTAAGCAAAAAACACATAACACCAGGAGATGTGTCGTTTGATATTAGACTTGAAAGTAAAGTGGAGAATGTGAGAACAGATTTCTGTTCAAGAACATTGCTTCTAAAGGTCAAATTTGTCATGGACAAAAAATATACAGGGATGGAATATTATTTACACCGTTCCAATCATGCCGCGCATGTAACTGGAAGAAAAATGTCTGCACTCTGAACATTGTTCAGCCTATAGAAGTGTAATATGGGCTAAGTTCGTTTGTTCGTACGTTCTTAAATGAAAAACATATTTTATCAAACCCAAATACGCAATTATCAGACAAACTTCAGCGGACTAAACCTTTGTATTTATATTGATAAGCCAGGTTTCTTCAGATAACACAGACTTTTCTTTTCTCTGAAATAGTATGACGGACGACACATGCTTATGATAAAAAGTCCGGTTTTACAACATAAAGACTCAATTAGACTCGAAAGCGCTTAGGCTACTTAAAAACTAGTTTTTCACTGTTCGTTGTCAGTGTATTGCATTTATCTTAATTAATCCCTGATACACCATAACCCTTACTGGATCCAATGCCATATGATTTGTATTTTGTATGTATATATATATATATATATCTTGGATCTACACTATCAGAGAGAGAGAGAGAGAAAGAGAGAGAGGATATATAGCATGCATGTGTGTGTTTATATATATATATATATATATATATATATATATATATATATATATATTGTTTTTTTTTGTTTTTTTCCGGACATAAGCTTTAATTTATTGCTTTTCTTTATTTTGCATGACATTACAATATTGTTATGGTAAGGGTAAATTGGCTTATAAATAATAAAGGCTCTATTCTTTATTCAACCATTTTCTTTATGTTGTTATATAGCAAGCGTGCTGCCGAACATATCCGTGTAAACACTCTCCCAACGGTACACGTATGCCGGGAGCTGACATCGCATATTGTGCCGGCAGATCTTGATCATGCTGTTCACACACTGTCTTAAGTAAAACCAAGAGTGTATGTCTTGATCTGCAGGCAGGTATCAAACGGCAAATATGGATCTGCCCAGTTCACAGTGGAACATGTACCACAGTGGAGTACGCGTGGTACATGCCTAAAACCGTGTGTGTGTGTCTGTGTGCAGTGTGAAACATTTTGCCCTGACCTAAACAAACTTCAGGCATGACCTTAGCCTCAGGGTGGAGTATTCTAGCCCAGAGAAGCGTACTACGCTTCTCCTGATTTGGGAGAGTACAACAACAACGATACAGGAAAGAGGACATCAAAGGCAGCCGACATCACCGGCTAGTCGGGAACAGCAGCGCCGCCTAGCGCAGTCTACCACTGCCTCCATTCAAGAAAAGAGGAACGAGCTACCCACAGCTAGAACCCCACCTCCAGCACCGTCGCATGCAGCATCACCAAAAATATGGGTAAATTTTTACCCTGGGCTCTTATTCTGACCCCCGAGAGCCCTCTTCAGGCGAAAACTGTATTGCCCTGAAAACACTGATTGGTATGCTGGTGAAACAACTAACGGCGTCGCGAAACCCAAATGAAGATCACAAAATTAATCGGCTATTTTAAGCCACCATTGCTAATAATTTTCTGAAAACGCACAAGCACGCAAAGTCCCTCCCCCCCCCCAAAAAAAAAAAAAAAAAAAAAAAATTTTTTATAGTTCTTAGGAAAATTAACAAGTCAGGAATATTTGACTCGGATATGTGACTATCACATCTTTGGCGTTAGGATAGGGACAGCCCAACTGGAAATAGGAAACTGGGCATAGATTTGACGATAACGAAATAAGATGACAGCTGTTGGCGAGGGCAGACGGATGGATGGTTGGATGGGGGCACTCGAGGCGGTTTTTCTTCCTGCTGCTTGCTTTGGAGGCATAATTTAATTACTTAATCTGCGGGAAACCGCACAAATCATTTAGTGCGCAAAAGCGCACAATTTTGACGTATCGTGCATGCCGATAGGCGAAATACGACATAAATCCAAATAACGTAACCCCTGCAGTCACCAGTCGTCAGCAAGCAGAGCAGAGAGCAACACATAGAATTACTGAAGAATGCTAGAGACGGAATTAATGATACCTTCCCAGGCCCTGAATGCTATCAAAGGTTTGGGGCTTAGTATAGCATCAGGGTGGAGCCTTAGGGCTCAATCAAGAAGAACTACGCTTCTCCTGATTTGGGAGGAAAAATCCAACGACACAAGATGGTACCCCCAACGAAGACAGGGACAGGGAGGAAGAACACAGGCACAGAGGGAGCGACATCCGCAGACTGAGATCCCGCTTCAGTCTGCGCCGCAAACCATGACTACGCCAAGTGCCCCCCACGCAGGGCCCAGGTCAACAATCTCTCCACCTCCACAAACAACACCGCTCCCAGCTTCTAAATTGCTGGAAGCTGGGAAACGGACTTCCTTGCCAACAGCAAGATTACAGCACAGCAGGGGGCAAGGCAAGGAAGGGAGGAGGAGAACAAGGCAGAAAGAAGAAAAAGGCACAAGAGGGAACCAAAAATAAGATAAGAAAACCCAGTAACCACGAGAGACAGCAGCGCCGAGAAAACAGCTGGTACCGCGAGCGATGGAAAAACAACAACAACAACAACAAAAGCCGCTGCTACCTACGCCATCGCCTGACCTAAAGCAACAACTGCCGACATACCTAGAAGATCAAGCGAAGGACTGGGAGCTCGGAGAGCTAACAAAAGACAGGGAGGCGGCACAGCAACACATAGAAGACTACCGGACGGTCTCTGTGCTATAAAAAGAACAGATGTGACGGTGGGCTCAGCAAGGGATTGAAATCCAGCTTCAAGAAGGCAGCGCTAAATATCAAAGCCCTTGGGGAGACCTACAGTGGGTGCCCAGTCCCACTAGCAACGCTGTTATGTAACCACCTGATTTCAACATGGAAACTGTCGTCCCAGCCTGTAACAGTATGGCCGCCGATGAAGGACCTAGTGGTTGCCGACCTAGTCGATCCAGGTAGCTCCAGGGGCCTCATCAGAACCAGGTTCGAGCCGCCTGCCCACCTGAAGCCGTACCTGGTTCCGCCGACTGAGGTTACACCTCAGCCCTTTTAAGGGCTAAAATGCCTCGTTTGCCTGAATCAATGGGGTTTTCAATTTGGTATTTTTCGAAAACCCTTTTTGATTATCCTGTTTTAAAAACACAAATTTGATCAATTTCGAACCACCGTCTAAAAATTATTACTCAGAATTGTTGTGTGCGTGATACGAAAACGATATCAGTAATTTTTACTCAAAGATTGGTATTGTTTTTGAAAATAACACGTACACTATGTACACAAAAAATGTTCTTCTAAGCTGGAAGAACCGCGTTAATAAAATAAATTCTTTGAAACTTGAAGCATTGCCATAATTGAAAAAGTGGCTTACACTTAATTGGTATTAGGGACAGCCCGACTTAGTTAACTGGGCAGAATTTGACTTGTACAATCCTGGCGTTTCAGTACTTCCGTTCCGCTTCGCGTCTCCCTTGCCGAGCCCAAGCTGCCTGCATCGCTCCAGACACACTGATTACTAGCATGCTTTGCATGCATTGCTCTCAACCCTGTAAACATTGAGGTTCCAATCCTATGTACAGGTTGAAAGTAATTCTACACATCCTCCTATATCGCGCCTTCAATGATTCCCATTTATTTGGGGGAAACCATGCAGCGATGGAGGGGTGTAAATTAAATAGTGTGCTGTGCACACTTTAATGCACCAATGGGTTATAACGTGAACCCACCACAAACGACGCAGGGACACAAATAAGGTATCTCCACCCCCCAAAAACTGATGCAGGGACCCAAACGGTTGACTACTTCCCAGCAACAGTGGATTCGGAAACACAAACGTACGAGCCCACAGAAACTCAAAATAAATCTCAAGAAACACACAAGGCCAAACCCATGCAAAAAAAAAAAAAACAACAACAGACGGAAAAAAACACCAAAAAACCTACAGTGAAGCCAAAAAACACCAAGGCAAACAATCAAATAAACACTAACGAACCTAAACCCCACCAGCTCGCCATAAACCACACGGGGAGCACGAAGAAAACACCACAAAAAAACAAAATACCGCAGGCACCAAATACCCAGGCCATAACGGAAATCAAAAACGTTTTAAAAAAAACTTATAGACCAAACAAAGGAAACCCCCCCAAAAAAACAAAAAAAGAATCAAGTGAACAGTAGGAGTGGGTATAATCCACACCCACACACCTTACTCTCTTCATAAAGGGCATAGAACAGCCCATAACCCGCCTAAATGCGAGAAGTGTTATGCGCGCTGTACAAAAAACTAACCAAGGACTGTTCACTATAAAATACACTAGGACGAACATTATTATCCTAATGTACAAGACAGGTAGCACAATTCCTGGAAATAGAACTAATTGGACCATGCGAAAAGCAAAGAAACAGATGTAAACATCACAGTAGAATACGGTAAAGAATAACAAAACAATACATTACACAACCTAAATAGAATAACACAAGACAACCATCAGAAAACCAGAAGACTCCAATAAAAACCAACATGGACCAAAACTTAAAAATTTTATCACTAAACATAAACGGCCTAAACACAGACAAAAAAGATAAACTATATAATGCAACACAACAATACGACATAATAATGCTGCAAGAAACTCATAACATAAACGGCCTAAACACAGACAAAATAGAAAACCTATATAATGCTACACGACAATATGACATAATACTGCTACAGAAACTCATAACATAAACTATACAATGCAACACAACAATACGACATAATATTGCTACAAGAAACTCATAACATAAACGACCTAAACACAGACAAAATAGATAAACTATACAATGCAACACAACAATACGACATAATAATGCTACAAGAAACTCGTAACATAAACTATACAATGCAACACAAAATACGACATAATAATGCTACAGGAAACTCATAACATAAACTATACAATGCAACACAACAATACCACATAATAATGCTACAAGAAACTCATAACATAAACGGCCTAAACACAGACAAAATAGATCAACTATACAATGCAACACAACAATACGACATAATAATGCTACAAGAAACTCGTAACATAAACTATACAATGCAACACAACAATACGACATAATAATGCTACAGGAAACTCATAACATAAACTATACAATGCAACACAACAATACGACATAATAATGCTACAAGAAACTCATAATATAAACGGCCTAAACACAGACAAAATAGATAAACTATACAATGCAAAAATAGATAAACTATACAATGCAACACAACAATACGACATAATAATGCTACAAGAAACTCGTAACATAAACTATAATATGCAACACAACAATACGACATAATAATGTTACAGGAAACTCATAACATAAACTATACAATGCAACACAACAATACGACATAATAATGCTACAAGAAACTCATAACATAAACGGCCTAAACACAGACAAAATAGAAAAACTATACAGTGCAACACAACAATACGACATAATAATGCTACAGGAAACTCATAACATAAACTATACAATGCAACACAACAATACGACATAATAATGCTACGAGAAACTCATAGCATAAACGGCCTAAACACAGAAAAAATAGATAAACTATATAATGCAACACGACAATACGACATAATAATGATACAAGAAACTCATAACCTAAACGGCCTAAACACAGACAAAATAGATAAACTATATAATGCAACACAACAATACGACATAATAATGATACAAGAAACTCATAACATAAACGGCCTAAACACAGACAAAATAGATAAACTACATAATGCAACACAACAATACGACATAATAATGATACAAGAAACGCATAACCTAAATAAAGAACTACAACACCAAATTGAAAAAATAATGTCACACAACTGTAGAAATAAATAACAATACAAACGAACAAAACGCATGAGTAGCCAGCATAATTAGAAATATAACAATTAAATTCACATGGGAGAAAATTGAAACCAAAGAATCATTTAAAGGAAGATTAATCCACATAAAAATAAAAGAATAGCATATACTAAATGTATATGTGTCGGCCAAATATAATACAAACAAGATAAAATTCATGGAAAATCTTACAAACTATATTCTAAACATTCACACTGACAAGATCATAATTGTAGGCGATTTTAACTGGATAGAATCGGAATTAGATAGGACCACTGGCTTATCCAGAAAAGACACTTTACTACTTCCAATCACCAGGGACTTTATAAACAGAAAGAAACTAATAGATGCTTACAGAATACAAAACTTAATATACAGAGATTTTACTTTTAGATATGGCAACAACCAGGGAAGCAGATTTGATAGATTTTATTGCGTATACTAGAAACACCGAAATACACTGAAAAACCGAAATACACCGAAATTCGCACCGAAACACACAGGTATTTACATGTTCTCTGTGTATATATCTATGTAAACACAGGAATTATTATTTGTTTTGTTTGCCGTTGGTAACGTCTTATACATGATTATATACGGTAGGTAGCGTGTTGGAATGGATAGCATGTTCTTTAAAAGTAACAAAACTTCTATACCATAATATTGCATCTTCCAATAAGCCTATATTACTGAAAATAGGTGATCCGCGGAACAAATTCAGTACAAAAGTATGTTTTACTTCTAAATTTCCTCTATGCTTAATAATATTTGGTTTTAATTTTAGTCTTCCAATTTGCAACATACATCCTTTTCTCCCAGTAGCCTTATTGGTATCATAAGGATCCAAAGAAGTCTCTATGATCAGACCAGTTTCTTGATGACATCACTCAAGTCAATCTAGAGTCCGACTATAGACCCTTTGATTAGGTGACTGAACTCATTATTCATCTCTGCTGCCATTTTTCACCAATTTACAATCTAAAAAAATGGTTTCTTTTATGTACATTCTGTATTTTTCATTGAGAAACTATATTCTATATACAAGTCTATGATATTGGTGCTTACGTGCTTTTCTCTATACGAGAGTAAACAATTTCAATTGTCCTGAATTTCATCAATATAATTTAGCATGCAGAACTTATGGATTCGAATCTTAACAGCCTTGTAATTGGAAGTGATGCTGAGAAGGCTGTACTCAAAGACATGACGGCAGTTCTTCCCGTAGCAACACACGTTCTGTGCACACGCCATTTACAAGAGAATCTTAGGCATATATTGACAGACGACGTAGTTACCGTGACTGACCACAACAATATCTTGAAAGAAATTTTTTGGGAAGACGGACTAGTTGACGCTCATGACAGTATTTGCTTTGACGATAAATGTGAAGCTTTCGAATATCATTGTGCTGGAATTTCCGAAAAATTTCTTAATTACTTTCGGAAAAACTAAAGACAAATAATAAACTAAAAGTCAATAATCCATTAAGAATCTATCAGATAGACCGCATGTGGAAAAATAATAATTGTGAGTCTATGAACCACGTTCTTAGACAAAGAGTTGACTAGAAGATGAAAATGCTCACGGAATTTGTACAACTGACATTTGAATTAGTAACCGGACAATTCAGAAATCTGAGGAGTGCTCTTGTATGCACTGGAAAATTCCGGGTTGCCGACAGTCATAAATAATTTCAGTCGACAAAAACAGACTGGATAAAAATGACAGAGCAACAACGCACAAACTTGTTCAAACGCTTCAGACGCGATATTGACATAGACACAAAATACATCATTTCAACGGACGGTCAGATAACTATTGTTGCACAAAGGACTAACGAAACCAGTTTACTTATTTGTGTGTCTTTGGGCATTAAATGAATTCTTTGTCAATTCAGAATCCTTTATGAATATTCCCCGTTCACATATTTCCAAGAAGAAGGCTTTCTTAACACCCTTACAATCAACTGTCATATCATCAAAAGCAGTATATAAGTACATTTTCACTATTGCGAAATATTTGGAAACCTTTTAAGCAAAAATTAAATTAAATGTTATTTATTTGTCAAAAACTATATCATTAAAAGTTGAAGTAAATATATAATACAATGTCGGCGAATACTTTTGATACTTTTCATTTTCATTTTATGTATGTATTACTACGATTAGCTGTTTATCAGATCTGTCGAATCAAGTACGACCGAGTAACGTCATTACACGAATTGTGCTATGAATAGGAAAAAAGTAAATAATTCTTATCAAAATCACATAAATCATATTTTATATTGCTTTATATTATTATTCAAACAAAAACAAATTATAATTCCTGTGTGTACACCGATATATACATCAGGAACATGTAAATACATGTGTATTTCGGTCTTTTTCGGTTTTTCAGTGTATATCGGTGTTTCTAGTAACCCGATTTTATGTATCAGAAAAGGGAAAAGAAAATATTAAAAAATGCACCATAGAAGACACACACATTTCGGACCATAAATCAGTAACCTTACACATAGAGGCTGTAAAAAATATAAAATGGGGCCAAGGACTCTGGAAAAAAAAAACAATTCAATATTAATGGATAAAGAATACATAGAAACAATAAACAAAACACTACACCAATACGATATATACGAAACATGACATAATTAAAGAGTGGGAAATAATGAAAGAAAACATTAAAAACGTAACTAAATACATATGTACAAAAAGAAGGCTAGAGAGAGAAACAGAAAAGGTTGAACTAATAGAGAAAATAAAGGGAACAAACATATCTAAAACGGAGAAAGAAAAGGCACAAAAAAGATATAACGAACTGCAGGATTATAAAAAAAAAAAACGGCGCCGACATAAGAGAAGGAAAATATAGTGAGATATACAATACAGCGAGAGGTATATACAAAAGGGAAGAAATAAGAAAAGGGAAAGAAAAAAACATAGACACAATCAAGAAAGATAATAATGTATACAACAAAAAAGAGGATATACTTAGAGAAATACATACATTCTACAAAAAACTATACACCACACAAAAGATAGAAACAAAGGAAATACATCAGTACACCAAAGACATAACATTTACACAAATAGATCAAAGTGGCAAAGATACATGTGACAGTTTTATAACTATGCAAGAAGTTGATAAAGCGATAGACCAGCTAAACAAAGGAAAATCGCCAGGGTCCGACGGACTCGCAACAGATTTGTATAAAGCCTTTAATAAACAACTAACACCGATATTAGAAAACCTCGACAATAATATAAATCAACAAGGAATAATGACAAAGGGATGAGGGAGGGGATAATAACTCAATATACAAAGGGAAGGGAGACACAGAAAATCTATATAAAAAAAAACTGGCGACCGATATCTCTACTCAATACAGATTACAAGATCCTAAGTAAAATTCTAACTAATAGAATTTTTTAAAAATGCATGCCCCCAATCATAAATAACAACCAAAGCTGTGGAGAGGAAGGGAGAAATATCCAAAACAACATACTAACAATAGAAACTGCAATACACTGCACCAACATAAGGGGAGACAAAGGAGCCGTAATCCTTTTTGATCAAGAGAAAGCTTTCGACAGAATTGAACACAACTATATAGAGGACATCTTAACAAAATTCGGTTTCGGTGAACTTTTCGTCACCTGGGTAAAAAATACTATACACAAAAATAACCTCAAAAGTGCAAGACAATGGAGCATACACAAGTAGCTTCCCCATAAAAAGATCGGTAAGGCAGGGATGCTCACTATCCATGCTACTATACGTGATAGCCCTAGAAGCACTATGCAAAAAAATAAACACAAACAAAAACATAAAAGGCATAAAAATTCCAAACTTAGAAGCAGAATTTAAAATGGTGCAGCATGCAGATGACTGCACCAATTTCATCACAGACGAAAACTCTTTAAAACATCTGGAAAACGAGTTCACCAACTTTGGGAAAGCATCAGGCTCACTACTAAATCACGAGAAAACAGAGATTCTACTAATTGGAAACTGGAGGGGAAACCACCCAGCCCTACAACCACACCTGATTAAAAAACAGATAAAAACTCTAGGAACGCTATATGGAAATAACTCAACCTCAGATAAGTACAAACAAATTATAGAAATACTTAAAATAAACATCGAACTATGGTCATGCGAAACCTTGAACACCATAGAGAGAATCCAAATTGCACAAACATACCTATGTAGCAAAATCGCGTATAAAATAAATACCACAGATCTAACAGACTTAATGTTAGATACAATACATAAAATAATAATTGACTTCATACGGAAAGGTAAACTTCATTACCTGCCAAGAGAATACCTGTAGAAACCAAATAATAAAAAAAAAAAGGCTGAGGCCTGGGTATCCCCCACCTACGATATCAAAAGACGAAAAATATTATAAATAGAATTAGAAATCTACCAACAAAAAAAAAACAAAAAAAAAAACACACACACACACTTGGGCTGCCCTGTACATGTACTGGTTTGGATATCTCCTAAAGTACAAACCAGACATATACAAAAACAACCAAATAACGAAACTCTTTAAGACACCAAAAAACCTACAATACATAGAAAACACAATTCTAAAGTACAGAGACATTGAACAAATATGGAAAGAAGAAAAAGATTATAAAATATATCCTCAAATCAAAAACAACAATAGATAACAAGGTAAAAATAAAAGTGCAAACAAACCATCCAAATATAAACTGGAAATCAGTATGGAAAAACTGGTCGGAGATCAAATCGACAGCGAAGCAGAGCATGTTATACAAGTTTTTACATGATGTGTGTTTTACAGGGGAGGTGGCACTCAGGAGACATGTTATAAAGAAATTGCCCAACTGCCCCTTATGTAACACCGGCCCATACAGTAAAACGCATATAATATTAAAATGCAAGACTCTAGAAAATGAAAGGAACACACTGATTAACAACATAAAAACAACATATATGTATATATATATATATATATATATATATATATATATATATATATATATATATATATATATATATATATATACAATGAAAAACAACTCTTATACACAGACAACATCGGAAATAAAACATTATACAACCAGATTGTAGACTTTATAATAAAAATAATGCTTCGCTGTGGCAGAATAGCTCCTGTAAATCACAGAATTCACAATATAAATGTAATAGGATAAACCAATGAATTCTTCACATAATCCACCAATCTAGTGGTAAACCCAAATCATCTCCCTTATTTATTTATTTTTTTTATATATTTTTAAAATATAGATATATATACAATTGACAAGAATAGGCAAGAACTCTTGACACAGAAGCCGGCATTTAATAGTGCCGACCTCCCAGGAACACTAAGTACAACACTGTGGGTGATGAGTTCAGTGTGCCCCCCACTAGGGGGAGGTGTGCCGCAAAGGCGACCTGGAGCTCACCCGCTCACATGTTGGAAAGGTGAACCTCGCCATGAATTCTTTCTCTCTTTCAATATAAAGCCACAAGACACCTGATCAGACATAAAAGGAAAATCTGTTAGGAAGAAAGTCCTAAACTTTAGACAAAGAAGCCAACATGTACAGTCTTGACTACTTAGAAGTTAGAGTACAGCTACCGGGAGCGAGCCGAGCTAGGAAAAGCTCACCCGCACCCTGGCTGGAAAGAAAACTCACACAATTTCTGAACTATGTCTAAAATACCAATATCAACCAAACGTACCACACGCACACACATAATGAAAAGATATTGTTCATAATTAGAGACTCTTCAATTTTCCAATAGCAGACGGAGGATGGAGGGGCTCCACATCAAACCAGACAGCTAAAATATCAGTTTTTTCAAGGGGTTCACTTTGGAATTGGGTTTTAAGAAAATAAATAAAAACTGAAGGAAAAAAAAAAATAAAAGAAAAAAACGTGAACAGAGGTCGAAACACTGAACAAGGGAAAAATATCATAACAATAACAATGAAAGACGCTCTAATTACATAGGGTACAGGGACTCGTAGATATTGGGTAGTACAAGATGTAGATAATGCAGGGCAATGCTACGAGGCTCACGCGAGGTAGACTGGTCTGCAGAGGAGCCCAAGAAAACCTC
Organism: Margaritifera margaritifera; assembly: GCA_029931535.1. Taxonomy (NCBI): domain Eukaryota; kingdom Metazoa; phylum Mollusca; class Bivalvia; order Unionida; family Margaritiferidae; genus Margaritifera; species Margaritifera margaritifera. The sequence goes on from JAQPZY010000835.1 coordinate 82,695, forward strand.
TATCTACGACAAATAGACACACAAAACAAAACAAACACGCATGATCTCCCGATAACAGCAAACAAATGAAACAAAATACAACATATTTATCTTCTACTCTCTTCCCTTTCAACTTTTATAAACAAATAAAACATTAGAAAGCCACATCTATAAACAAAAATAAATAAATTAAACTGAGCTGTTTTTCTCATACGTCCGCGTGAAGAAAATTTTCAATCCGCAGTGGATATATGCGTGTACACACGCGAATGTATATGCGTGCATATATATATATATATATATATATATATATATATATATATATATATATATATATATATATATATATATATGCATACGCAGGAGTATTTACAAGCGCATAAGCTCCTTTTATAATATTTTTTTATTTTAACTTGACTTGCAAGTCCCAAGAAGGGCCTAAAAACACTTTGTCGAAATTTTTAATATACATTTCCTGATGTGGTGCTTTTTATAGTCACCGACAAGCAAACCTGTAAAAGTTCTTAGACGAGAGAATGAGGAACCTGAGATAAAATATGATGAAAAAACCAAGCGTTGCCTCTACTAGAAAGATGGACACCATCGCTACACAAGAAACTAGACCTAAAACTAGCATGGTGGCTGAAAAAAAAACAAAAAAAAAAAAACACGAGAATTTGATTGCAGAATATCTGACAATAAATTATTTATATGGCAAATAAACCGCATATAATGCCGACGGGGCACATAGCGAGGGCGAACACGTGGTAGAAACGATCCCACAAACGCCCTCCGAACTCCTCGGCGAAGCAAATTCTCACAAAAGTGCAAGATAGTGCCCACTATCTCGTCCGGAGACAACTCCCCAACATCGTTTCACCCTAAATTTGGAGATAGACCAAGTCTGGAATAGCAACCCAGGACGAAGAAAGGCGAAATAACTGATGGACACGGGCTCTCGGTAGCCCATGGAAAGTCACCTCCAAAAAAGGAGGCCCATGCCTCCTATAAACTCCTACAAACTGGCTTAACCTAGTGACCAGACTATGTCCACACATATTGAACAGCATCGTGAAAGTGAGAAAAAACACAGGAAGTGTCCTTCTCCAAGCATGCGCCTTAGCACAATCTAAAAATTTAAGGTGTAAGAGAAGACATAAAAAGAAATAAAGGTAACTCTCCGTGTATCTGCAAAAGAGAGACAGCTCTCCAAACAGAGAGGGAGATAAAACCAACAAGAAACGCAGAGCATACATACACAAAACAACAGTACCTTTTTTTAAATATATGTTGTATGTATGAGAACTGCAACATAACAAAAGAAGAAGTGACCCAGTCCAAAAGAAGAATTCTAACAAGCCGAACTCAAGAAGAAGACACCAGATATAACAACAACAAGAATAACAACAACAACAACAACAATTTTTACTGGCTTCTCTTATATAAAAAATAAATAATAACTCAAACGATTCAACCTCTAATATGCTGTCCATACACAAAAATAATATATAGCACAAGAAACAAAAATATACCACAAACACATAGCATACACCGGACAAATAGAGTCTCTAGCAAGGACTCACAAAAAAGGGATATATGGAATGGAAACCAGCCGCAAGGCGCAATGCCTGAGGAGGGGAGTACGGACCATAAAATAAATAAAAATATATTTTAGACCTTGTGGCAGAAAGAATGGGGACCAGAGAACGGACCCCAAACAAGTACGCTCCATCCAAAACAAAAAGAACACTAAGAGCAACCCAAATCAAAAACATATCTAAATAAATTTTTTCCAAAATTCTATTTATTTGTGAAAATACCCACAACAACAGACCTTCGGGGGATACACACAGATATAAAAACCCTTTTATAATCTTTAGAACCATGGGGGTCTCCTTAAAGGCTTTCTAGCTTTTACAGCTAGAGGTCCGAGAGGTGTCCACAAATAATATTGGACCACGCAAAGTTAAGATCACAAAACACCACAGGGAAAAAACAAACAGAACACCACCACCCCCTCCCCAAAAAAAACCCACAATAAAGGAGTCATCTACCTAAACAAGAGTACAAATATTAATCAAATAACAGAATTTAACAACAACCAAAATCTAAACCTAGTAAAGGCCGCACGGCTTAAAAATAAAGAAGGCAAAGACAGCACCGCCGTGGTACTGTTTTTTGAGGGCACAAAGCCCAAAACAATACAGATATCTGAAAGAGGGAAACCCTTTCGGATACATGAATTTTACAACACACCCCGATTCTGCAGCAACTGCAATGGTTGGGGTCATTTCACAAAACAATGCAGAAATGCAACAAGGTGCAATCAATGTGGCCTCAATCACAAACACAATAAACCATGCGATAAAAATAAATAAAACCCAGCGCTGCGCAAATTGCCCTGGAAACCACAGACCCAATAATCCCGAGTGTCCCAGAGCTATAAGGGAAGCTCTAACAATAGAGTTAATGGTAACAATGGGCGTACAGTACAATCAAGCGAAACTCGGGACCAGAAAATAAACAAATTAAAACTCCCCGGACAACAACAATATATGGTCCGATAGGAAATAGTAAAGATAATAAATATAATAACACATATGGCAAATCAAGATGATATGGTGATCTGGCAATGGAACGAACGCGGCCTAAGAGCCAACGCAGACCAATTAAATATAAAAATTAAAGAAACTGACAAACAACCGGATATAATCTGTATTCAGGAAACACACCTGAATGACAGTACAATCACTCCTAAAATAATAGGGTATGACACGAAATACCTACAACATACCTAAGCACGGGGGATTAGCGATATACCTTAAAAATAACATCACAACAGAAAAATACAAAATACCCGAACTAGGACTACACTGTGATCTGGAAATTCAAGCGATAAAAACCCAAGTCCAGAATCACCAAATGGTTAGTGTTAACTTATACGAAACATGTGAAAAAAACAACTTCACTCTGGAAGAAATAAACAAGCTAACAACAGATTTAGGAGCATGGGTTATAATATGCGGGGACTTTAATGCCCACAATGAACTATGGGGAAGCAAGAAGACCAATCATAGAGGCAATATAGTAGAAAAATTGGCCACATAATGTAACTTAGTCATCCTAAATAATGGCTCCGATACCCGCCTAGACCCAATAACAGGCCACACCACCGCTATAGACCTTACACTATACACGCCAAAAACAGCAGAAATAGCCGAGTGCTAAGTCGACAACACGGACACACTAGGAAGTGACCACTTTCCCATAAAAATTAAAATACAAATAAAAACTCCCCAAATAGACACGACACCCCCGCGAAGATGGAAATACGACCAAGCTAATTGGGAAAAATTCAAACAAATAGGGAAAACAATCAATTTCAACGATATATATAACCCGGACATAGACACCTTCAATGATAACCTGATTGAAATAATTAAAACCCACATCCCCAGGAGAAGATACCCTCGGATATGAAATGTATAAAAACCTCCCAAATAACCTCGTAATGGTAATACTCGAATTGATCAACAAACACAGGAAAAATCCCGACAAGATGGAAAAAAGCAGTAGTCATCCCAATCCCTAAACCTGGAAAAGCAAACAACGATGTAAAATCCTATAGGCCTATAACATTAACAAATAACTTGTGTAAACTAATGGAAACGATGATAAACAATAGACTAAAATGCTTTCTGGAAAACAAAGGATTAATATCACATACACAAAGTGGGTTCTGCAACATCCGCTGTACCATAGACCAACTAATCCGAATAGAACCCGCCATTAAACTAGCCTTCGCACATAAAAAAAACCCAAAAAAAACAATCAAGATATGTCACAGCAATATTTCTTGATCTGGAGAAAGCATATGACCTGATGTGGACAAAAGGGCTGATTTACAAACTCAAACAGTATAACGTAACTGGCAATATGTACAAATGGATAGCTAATTTCCTAGCTGATAGGAAGATCCAAGTCCGAGTCGGAAAAGAATATTCAGAACAATACGTACTCGACAATGGCACACCCCAAGGAAGTATCATTAGCCCGACACTATTCAACATAATGATAAACGACTTGAAAAAATCTGTTGATCCCAAAGAACTCGATCTGTCCCAATTTGCAGACGATAGCGGAATATGGAAAGCAGGAAACCCCGAAAATCAGGCAATAATTGAAAAAATTCAAATAGGTTTAACCAAAATAGGGTATTGGGCTGACAAATGGGGATTTAAACGTTCACCACAAAAGACAACAGGAGTAGTATTCCGCACAAGAGGTCGAAACCACCCACCCCACCCAAAACTCTTCCTTAACGGGATACAAATTAAATTCGAAAAACAGGTTACATTCCTAGGTATGATATTATATGAAGAACTCACCTGGGAAACCCACATCAAAGAACTCGTAAAACGATGTAACCAAGATATAAACCTAATTCGCAACCTTAGGGGAGCTAACTGGGGAGCCGACCAAAAAACGCTCGTAACACTCTATAGGGCCCTAATACGAGCCAAAATTGACTATGGCTGCCAAGTTTACGGGTCCGTAAGTACCGCATTACTCGTCCAATTAAACACAATTCAATCAAAGGTACTTCGGGCATGTGCAGGAGTACTAAAAAGCACGTCCATTGACAAAATCCTTGTAATGACAGGAGACCCCCGCTACACCTCAGAGGAAATGATGCTCAGGTACTTAACCCGAATATCAATACACGGTACCAATCACCTAATGATGCAGGTACTAAAAAAATGTGATAGGCCCTTTAGCAAAAAAATGAAGAAAACAAAAAATCCCTAGTGGCAAAATTATAGCAGATCTAAAGATCGAACTAAATATACCAGACATCACCCCTGAAAAAATAAAATATTTCCCAGATCCACCATGGACCTGTCCCACCCCCCAAATTGACTTCAGCCTGAAGAAAATAGGGACCAAAGAGATAGACCCGATAGGACTAAGAGCCTCCATACTCTACTACATCGAAAACAAGTATGATGCCTTCACACAAATATATACGGACGGGTCTAAAACTCAAAACCCAAATAAGACAGCGGCAGGAGTAGTCATTCCACAGCTAAACATATCATTCGGAACAAGACTACCAGACGAATGCGCAATATACACAGTAGAATTCATGGCGCTGATAGCAGCTCTCAAATTCACCAAAAAAATACCCATAACTAAAGCGGTAATCCTAAGCGATTCATACAGTGCTCCGCAATTATTAGCAACTGACCGGTCAAAAAGTAGACCCAATATGGTAAAGCACGCCAGATACATACTAAAACAAATAGAGCAAACTAATAAAATAGTCGAGTTCGTATGGATCCCCTCACACATCCTAATTCCGGGCAACGAAAAAGCAGACATAGAGGCGAAAAATAACATCAATGACCCTACGTGCAAATACATCGCCTACAGTACAACGGAAATAAATAGCATCATCCGCAAAAAGATCAACGCAAAATGGCAGGAATTATGGGACAAATCAACAAAGGGAATGACACTATATCAAATTTAAAAAAAAGTATATCGAAACATAAAGTACCCTAAATTCAAAAACCAATACGATATAACTATCATAAATAGAATACAAACAGGCAAAACACTATTGGCAGGATGCGCAGGAAAATACCTATAAAAAAAACCCAGCAAGTACAAACTGCCCCCACTGCCCATCCCCGGAAATCCTAGATCATGTGATAATTACATGCCCCAATTACAATCAAGAGAGATCGGAACTGCAAAATCAACAAAAACTAATTGGGGAACAAAGTACAATTCCGGAATTACTTCAAAGCAGAAACAGAAATATAGGGACTACATATTATAATCTAATAACATACATCAATAATATAGGGAAAAGAGGACAAATATAGAAAGCAAAGAAAAGAAGGGAAGAAAAAAAAAGGGGGGGGAGGTGATGGTAAAATCAGTCCCGCCAAGGTGGAAACTGGTACTTAAAAAAGATACCAGCCCCCACCCCACGATAAACATGAGCGGGAGAGGAAACCTAGGTAGGTTGGCACCCTTAAGGTGCGCAATACGCAAAGCGAACCTAGAAAAGCCTCTCACTGCAAGTGTAAAAAAAAAAAAAAAAAAAATAACTAACCTAACAGACGCAAACAAACAATTAGGAAACATTAAGAAATAGGTTTACCCACATAGACAAAATAAAAACAATTTTTTTTTTTCTTAAAATTTGGAACGTTGGAACCAATTTGGATTTTAATTTTTTTTTTCAAAATTAAAGGAAAAGAAGGAAAAGGAGAAGGAGGAAAAAGGAGGAAAAAAAAAAAAACACAAAATCAAAATTCGATGTTTGGAACTTGAAGGTTAAAATTTACAAACTTTATAAAAGAAGAAGAAGAGGAACAAAAAAAAACAAAACAACAACAACAAATAAAATTAAAAACTCAAATCAAATTATATTAATTTAATAAAAAATGAAATTAATAATTCAAATTAAAAACAAATAAATTACAGTCTAAGGCAGGAGAGGAGAGGCCCCGCACAGGGGGGAAGGGATCGGTATGTCAGGACCGCTAGAAAACTATGGTGCCGTGGCGCGCCGCAAAGGTGAGCCAATGCCCGCCCTCTTATCCTAAACGGGAGAGACTCCACTCCCATAATGGGACTGAGAGGTAAGCCAAAATAAAATAGAAAAAGTTAAAATTTAAAAACTTTATGAAAGAAGAAGAAGAAGAAAAAAGTATTTTTTTTTTCTTCTCTCATCAATCAAATGAGCAAACTAGACTGGGCACACACAGAAAATGGGAACACCAAAAGGGTGGACGCAACGGGAGAGAGCAAATTCAGGAAGCGGAACAGTAAAAAGGGCGGACGCAAAAGGGTACACCACAAGAACGATTGGGCAACATCAAGGCAGAAATAAAGAAGGTACAGGAAAGAAGAATGTTAGCAGAGGTAAAGGGGACGCAAAGGCAACGAGAAAGGAAAAACGAGAGATACAGGAAGGACAGCCCTACAAAAAGAGGAAAACAACAGAAAAAGTCCTTCGTAGGTATAAAAAAGAGGGGGAAATCAAAATGCCACCCCAAATAACAACCCCAAACCCAAAGCCCAAACCCCTGTATAAGCTAAAAGTATGACATCCACTAGCAAAAGCCCCAAACAAAAACAAACCCCAATACCCCGCCAGCGAACATAGCTAGGAAGTATAACATACACCAAGGTAATTCAAACAGTCCTTCCACGAACAAAACCTACAAAGCATAACATACATCTAGCGAAAACCCCCACCCCAACCCGACATTGATAACATAACACACACCTATAGCAATGTCGCACAAAAAACACCAAAAGCTAGAAAGTATAACATACATCTAGCAACCCCCCCCCCCCCACCACCACCACCCCAACCTGACATTGATAGCATACCACACACATAGTAAGGTCACACAAAAGTACACTATAGCACACCCCCACACCAGTATATCGTAAGGCTTTCATTTTTTGACCCACGAAAGCCCCTTTCGTAAATAACTAAATGGCCCTGAAAAGAAACCTGATTGGCATGCTGGTAACAAAAAGCTAACGGCGTCGCGAAACCCGGAATAAGACCACAAAAAGCATACGGCTACTATGAGCCAAACATCTGTAGCACTTTTCGGAAAATAATAAGTACGCTGAGTACACAAAAATGGAAAAATAAAATCACCTTATAGGAAAATTCACAACTCAGGTTTATTTGAATCGGGAATGCGACTACCGCATTTTTTGGCGATAGGATAATGACCGCCCACGAAATTAGACAACCGGGCACACAGTTGACAAAAAGTAAAGTTTTAATAACAAAAAAGACAACAGCTGGAAGGCGGAAGCAGGCGGACGGAGGTCGGAAGGAGTGATTGTGGAGCGGGTGACCAGCGACTTTGTGGATGTGGGTGCCGTGGACTTCCCTCCCTCCAGGCGAATGACGGGGTATCGACCGGGTTGGTGCCTTTCCTCCTGCGGCTTGCTTTGGAAGGCATAAATTAAATTAAATATTTTGCGTGAAAACGCATAATTCGATAAGTGCTCAAACGCGCACACCCTAAGTTGTCGTAAATGCCGTAAGGCGATAAACGACGTTAATCCAAATCATGCCCTGCAGTCATCTGCGCTCTGTAAAGGTAAGAAGTCAATAGGGGTCTCGAATTGAGATTTCCCTTTTTTGTGTTCTAAAATGGCTGCCTATAAGCCATATCAAATGATAGAGGTAGTTGAGGAACGAATTGTTCCTCATTATTAGATGCAAATTATTTTATAACATAATGTAGTAATATTTTAGTAAGGAGTTTTTAAATAAAAACTCTGGAGTCTTTGGGGGTGAAAATCGCGCAGTTTTAGGCAAAATGGCAACCTCCAGAATGAATTTTTGCCCAATTTATTTATTAATAATTTTTGTAATTCAAGCCACTCATTCTCACTTGTAATTTATTCTATACAGAATATTTCTTACCTTCATGCTTAATTTTAATAAGAAATTAGCATATTTTTGAATTTACTGAATAGTGAATGAAATTAATAATAGATTTCGAAATAGCGTATCCTCGCTTTTAAGCAGAAACTGTTTAGAATTTAAATTAACTCACTATGCTGATGCAGCCTTTTTATAAATTTCCAGAATTGAAGTTTCTACTGTCTCCACTGCTGAATAGAAGTTCCTACTGTCCGCGCTGCTGAATAGCAGTTCCTACTGCATTGTTGAATATTTCATTATATTTCTGAGATTCACTGCATCGTGAACACATAGTACTTAGATAACGGTAGGTTAGGCAAAAATGATGCATAGCATTTACTGAGTGTACGATAGGTGAAATGCTGAACAGTATTTACTGAGTGTACGATAGGCAAAAATGATGCATAGCATTTACTGAGTGTACGATAGTCAAACATGCTGCATAGCATTTGCTGAGTTTACGATAGGCAAAAATGCTGCATATTATTTACTGAGTGTACGATAGGCGAAAATGCTGCATATCATTTACTGAGTGTACGATAGGCGAAATGCTGCATAACATTTACTGAGTGTACAATAGGCAAAAATGCTGCATAGCATTTACAGAGTGTACGATAGACGAAATGCTGCATATTATTCACTGAGTGTACAATAGACGAAATGCTGCATATAATTTACTGAGTGTGCGATAGACGAAATGCTGCATATCATTTACTGAGTGTACGATAGGCGAGATGCTGAATAGCATTTACTGAGTGTACGATAGGCAAAAATGCTGCATAGCATTTACTGAGAGTACGATAGACGAAATGCTGCATATCATTCACTGAGTGTACGATAGACGAAATCCTGCATATAATTTACTAAGTGTGCGATAGACAAAATGCTGCATATCATTTACTGAGTGTACGATAGACGAAATGCTGGATAGCATTTACTGAGTGTACGATAGACGAAATGCTGCATAGCATTTACTGAGTGTACGATAGGCAAAAATGCTGCATATCATTTACTGAGTGTACGATAGACGAAATGCTGCATAGCATTTACTGAGTGTACGATAGACGAAATGCTGCATATCATTTACTGAGTGTACGATAGACGAAATGCTGGATAGCATTTGCTGAGTGTACGATAGACGAAATGCTGAATAGCATTTACTGAAGGTACGATAGACAAATGCTGAATAGCATTTACTGAGTGTACGATAGGCGAAATGCTGCATAGTATTTACTGAGTGTACGATAGACGAAATGCTGCATAGCATTTACTGAGTGTACGATAGACGAAATGCTGAATAGCATTTACTGAGTATACGATAGACGAAATGCTGCATATCATTTACTGAGTGTACGATAGGCAAAAATGCTGCATAGCATTTACTGAGTGTACGATAGACGAAATGCTGCATAGCATTTACTGAGTGTACGATAGACGAAATGCTGCATATCATTTACTGAGTGTACGATAGGCGAAATGCTGGATAGCATTTACTGAGTGTACGATGGACGAAATGCTGAATAGCATTTACTGAGTGTACGATAGACGAAATGCTGAATAGCATTTACTGAGTGTACGATAGACGAAATGCTGAATAGCATTTATTGAGTGTAGAATAGACGAAATGCTGAATAGCATTTACTGAGTGTGCGATAGACGAAATGCTGGATAGCATTTACTGAGTGTACGATAGGCGAAATGCTGAATAGCATTTATTGAGTGTACGATAGGCGAAATGCTGCATAGTATTTACTGAGTGTACGATAGACGAAATGCTGTATAGCATTTACTGAATGTACGATAGGCAAATGCTGAATAGCATTTACTGAGTGCACGATAGGCGAAATGCGGGATAGAATTTACTGAGTGTACGATAGACGAAATGCTGAATAGCATTTACTGAGTGTACAATAGACGAAATGCTGCATATCATTTACTGAGTGTACGATAGACGAAATGCTGAATAGCATTTACTGAAGGTACGATAGACAAATGCTGAATAGCATTTACTCAGTGTACGATAGACGAAATGCTGAATAGCATTTACTGAGTGTACGATAGACGAAATGCTGCATATCATTTACTGAGTGTACGATAGGCAAAAATGATGAATAGCATTTACTGAGTGTACGATAGACGAAATGCTGAATAGCATTTACTGAGTATACGATAGACGAAATGCTGCATATCATTTACTGAGTGTACGATAGGCGAAATGCTGGATATCATTTACTGAGTGTACGATAGACGAAATGCTGAATAGCATTTACTGAGTGTACGATAGACGAAATGCTGAATAGCATTTACTGAGTGTACGATAGACGAGATGCTGAATAGCATTTACTGAGTGTACGATAGGCGAAAAGCTGCACAGTATTTACTGAGTGTACGATAGACGAAATGCTGAATAGCATTTACTGAATGTACGATAGGCACATGCTGAATAGCATTTACTGAGTATACGATAGGCGAAATGCTGGATAGCATTTACTGAGTGTACAATAGACGAAATGCTGCATATTATTTACTGAGTGTACAATAGACGAAATGCTGAATAGCATTTACTGAGTGTAGAATAGACGAAATGCTGAATAGCATTTACTGAAGGTACGATAGACAAATGCTGAATAGCATTTACTGAGTGTACGATAGGCGAAATGCTGAATAGTATTTACTGAGTGTACGATAGACGAAATGCTGAATAGCATTTACTGAAGGTACGATAGACAAATGCTGAATAGCATTTACTGAGTGTACGATAAGCGAAATGCTGCATAGTATTTACTGAGTGTACGATAGACGAAATGCTGCATAGCATTTACTGAGTGTACGATAGACGAAATGCTGAATAGCATTTACTGAGTATACGATAGACGAAATGCTGCATATCATTTACTGAGTGTACGATAGGCAAAAATGCTGCATAGCATTTACTGAGTGTACGATAGACGAAATGCTGCATAGCATTTACTGAGTGTACGATAGACGAAATGCTGCATATCATTTACTGAGTGTACGATAGGCGAAATGCTGGATAGCATTTACTGAGTGTACGATGGACGAAATGCTGAATAGCATTTACTGAGTGTACGATAGACGAAATGCTGAATAGCATTTACTGAGTGTACGACAGACGAAATGCTGAATAGCATTTATTGAGTGTAGAATAGACGAAATGCTGAATAGCATTTACTGAGTGTACGATAGACGAAATGCTGGATAGCATTTACTGAGTGTACGATAGGCGAAATGCTGAATAGCATTTATTGAGTGTACGATAGGCGAAATGCTGCATAGTATTTACTGAGTGTACGATAGACGAAATGCTGTATAGCATTTACTGAATGTACGATAGGCAAATGCTGAATAGCATTTACTGAGTGCACGATAGGCGAAATGCGGGATAGAATTTACTGAGTGTACGATAGACGAAATGCTGAATAGCATTTACTGAGTGTACAATAGACGAAATGCTGCATATCATTTACTGAGTGTACGATAGACGAAATGCTGAATAGCATTTACTGAAGGTACGATAGACAAATGCTGAATAGCATTTACTCAGTGTACGATAGACGAAATGCTGAATAGCATTTACTGAGTGTACGATAGACGAAATGATGCATATCATTTACTGAGTGTACGATAGGCAAAAATGATGAATAGCATTTACTGAGTGTACGATAGACGAAATGCTGAATAGCATTTACTGAGTATACGATAGACGAAATGCTGCATATCATTTACTGAGTGTACGATAGGCGAAATGCTGGATATCATTTACTGAGTGTACGATAGACGAAATGCTGAATAGCATTTACTGAGTGTACGATAGACGAAATGCTGAATAGCATTTACTGAGTGTACGATAGACGAGATGCTGAATAGCATTTACTGAGTGTACGATAGGCGAAAAGCTGCACAGTATTTACTGAGTGTACGATAGACGAAATGCTGAATAGCATTTACTGAATGTACGATAGGCACATGCTGAATAGCATTTACTGAGTGTACGATAGGCGAAATGCTGGATAGCATTTACTGAGTGTACAATAGACGAAATGCTGCATATTATTTACTGAGTGTACAATAGACGAAATGCTGAATAGCATTTACTGAGTGTAGAATAGACGAAATGCTGAATAGCATTTACTAAGTGTACGATAGACGAAATGCTGGATAGCATTTACTGAGTGTACGATAGGCGAAATGCTGAATAGCATTTATTGAGTGTACGATAGGCGAAATGCTGCATAGTATTTACTGAGTGTACGATAGACGAAATGCTGTATAGCATTTACTGAATGTACGATAGGCAAATGCTGAATAGCATTTACTGAGTGCACGATAGGCGAAATGCGGGATAGAATTTACTGAGTGTACGATAGACGAAATGCTGAATAGCATTTACTGAGTGTACAATAGACGAAATGCTGCATATCATTTACTGAGTGTGCGATAGACGAAATGCTGAATAGCATTTACTGAAGGTACGATAGACAAATGCTGAATAGCATTTACTGAGTGTACGATAGACGAAATGCTGCATAGTATTTACTGAGTGTACGATAGACGAAATGCTGCATAGTATTTACTGAGTGTACTATAGACGAAATGCTGAATAGCATTTACTGAGTGTACGATAGACGAAATGCTGAATAGCATTTACTGAGTGTACGATAGACGAGATGCTGAATAGCATTTACTGAGTGTACGATAGACGAAATGCTGCATATTATTTACTGAGTGTACAATAGACGTAATGCTGAATAGCATTTACTGAGTGTACAATAGACGAAATGCTGAATAGCATTTACTGAGTGTACGGTAGACGAAATGCTGAATAGCATTTACTGAGTGTACGATAGGCGAAAAGCTGCACAGTATTTACTGAGTGTACGATAGACGAAATGCTGCATAGCATTTACTGAATGTACGATAGCCACATGCTGAATAGCACTTACTGAGTGTACGATAGGCGAAATGCTGGATAGCATTTACTGAGTGTACAATAGACGAAATGCTGCATATCATTTACTGAGTGGACGATAGACGATATGCTGAATAGCATTTACTGAGTGTACGATAGACGAAATGCTGAATAGCATTTACTGAGTGTACGATAGACGAAATGCTGGATAGCATTTACATAGTGTACGATAGACGAAATGCTGCATAGCATTTACTGAGTGTACGATAGACATAATGCTGGATAGCATTTACTGAGTGTACGATAGACGAAATGCTGAATAGCATTTACTGAGTGTACGATAGACGAAATGCTGCATAGCATTTACTGAGTGTACGATAGGCGAAATGCTGGATAGCATTTACTGAGTGTACGATAGACGAAATGCTGAATAGCATTTACTGAGTGTACAATAGACGAAATGCTGCATAGCATTTACATAGTGAACGATAGGCGAAATGCTGCATAGTATTTACTGAGTGTACGATAGGCAAAAATGCTGGATAGCATTTACTGAGTGTACGATAGACGAAATGCTGCATAGCATTTACTGAGTGTAAGATAGGCGAAATGCTGCATAGTATTTACTGAGTGTACGATAGGCAAATATGCTGCATAGCATTTACTGAGTGTACGATAGACGAAATGCTGCATAGCATTTACTGAGTGTACAATAGACGAAATGCTGAATAGCATTTACTGAGTGTACGATAGACGAAATGCTGCATAGCATTTACTGAGTGTACGATAGGCGAAATGCTGCATAGATTACGTTGCTACGCGGTATCATTATTTCATAATAAGCAAAATGCTGAATAGCATACTCGCATTAGAATAGATTACGTTGCTACGTTGCATCATTATTTCATAATAAGCAAAGTGCTGAATAGCATAAATCGCGTTAGAATAGACTACGTTGCTATATTGCATCCATTATTTCATTACAGACGAAATGCTGTATAGCATATATCACGTTAGAATAGGCTACGTTGCATCCATTATTTTATGTTAGGCGAAATGCTGAATAGCATATGTCGCATTAGAATAGGTTACGTTGCTGCATATCATCCGTTATTTTATGATAGGAGAACCGCTGAATAGCATATATATCATTTAAGGTTAGGCTAAGTCGCTGCATAGCGAAATTATTTAAATCGCCCGCGATGTCAACTTTTCCGTACAGATTTCACGTCGGTGACTTTAGTTAATTTATAGTAACAAGTCACTGTCACGCGAATTATGTCCCTTTTATTTTATACAGAACTTTTTTAAGCCTATTATCTGTGAAGTTTTCGGCTTCCATGTATATCCCAAATTTCCGTAACGATAAAGAGCTGCAAGAATGTCCAGGTTCATGACCTACGACAACGGTGTAAATATTTTTCTTACCATTTGATGAAGTTTAATGATGAAATGGTTTTTACTATTTTTGTGGTTAGAAGCTAGAATGGCATTTTTTTCTTATTTGTAACAAACCTATACTTGAACTGCTAAAAAACTAAAGTCGCGGTGTCCGACAAAAGTTTATGTAAGCAAACTTTATCATTGATCTAATCAAATAAAGGTGAAATACATTTTGGTTTAATGTAGAGGTTCTCACAATTGGAAAAATATAATTTGATGTTAAGTTCATAAATTGGATACACTGCAAAGTGTAGCATTAAATACTTTATTCGGATTTCACCACATTGCTGCATATCAGTCTTTTAATAGATCTAATCCCTGCCTCAAATAACTGCATAGTTATGTGTAGTCTGAAATTATGAATTCACTGCAGAGTAAACCACTTTCATGAATAAATACCGTCTTATCTAAATTACTAAGCGAAGTTAGATGTAATATATTAAATGGAAGTTATGAACTTATGATTCGTAATTCATTTTCTGCCACTATGATATCCTAGAAGCAGATATTGTATGTTTCTTGGGCAACGCATTTCTATGATTTAACTTAATTATAAATTATAGATATGTCGACTCAAACCATTGTCAAGCAATAAAGTATAATTTCATTTAGAGAATCTAAATTGCTGTATATATAGATATTATAAAACTCTAGAATAATTGGCAGCATTTTGATTGGTTCTTGACAAGGTATTTAAATAATTCTTCAATCATTTAAACTAACCTGGTCGTGTAAACTGACAGAAAAATAACTTTGAATTTACATGTTCTGCCCTGTAAGATTTTAACTAACGCTGAGAGTTTCTAAATATTAGCATTACATTTCGTCGTTCTCTCTGATTGAATATAAAATATCAAAGGTTTTTCCCCAATGGTTAGCATTATCTGATAATGACCGATAATCGTCCTGAAATATTGAATTGATGGTAATTCAGTGTATACACTTAGCGTAGGAATGTTGTATAGATTATTGTAATTGTTTAACGTTCAAAATTATTCAGGATGTGAATTGAATTTTTTGTACTTGTAATTTAGCTATGCAAAGATATACACTGCAACGTGATAAAGTCCGCCACATGTAAATATGATGTTAATTTACTCAAGGAACTGTTTTGGTACTGTTTTGTGCAAGTTTTGAATTATTTTTAACATTTAATAAAATTGAGTGTTGAGTAACCATTTGTCATTTCTTAATTGAACCCTGATTATAACAAGCTTCCAATCAAACAGTGTAGTGTTTTTGGTGACGAGGAAACTAGCCTTTAGTTACGTTACTCTGTGAAGATGTGATGACTTTACATACATTATATGGAGATGTAATGAAAGTAGCCTATGACCTTGTGTACTTTGGTCAGCTTGTGAATTATAAGAGAATGCTTTAACTTGGTTTTTAAAAAGGTATTTTATAATTCTGGTCGGCAAGAGTTTCCTCAGTGCCGAAAACCTGAATATTTTTGATTTACTCCTTTTTAACGTAAAGGGAGTTATCAGTGTCCCAACATATATCGAATGAATAATAACCACTCGCCTTCTGATAGCTGTTTGGTGGGCTGCATCAAGATGATGTAGAGCCCCCAACTTCTGTCGGATTGAACAAGATATATATATATATATATATATATATATATATATATATATATATATATATATATATATATATATATATATATATATATATATATGACCGAAATGATAATATGTTGATGCATGGGCTTGACATAAGGTATTATTGAGTTTAGAGTAGTGATCCAACGAGTATAGGTCTAGCTAGGAGTCTAGAGCCTATAGGATCAAGGACGATTGCTACGAGCTGAGAAGAAGTGATCTCATGAGTAGATCTGGTTATGGTTCCAGAGCCTATTTGAGATCACGAGCGATTGGCATGAGCTCAGATAGTCTGATCCGACGAGTAGGTCCGATAGGTCGGAGCCTAAAGGATCAAGGGCAAACCTTTTAGGTACAGATTGTGACCCTGCGATAAGGTCTGGTCGGTAATCCGGAGCCTTTGGGTCATTAACGACTGTCATGTGGTTAGTTAGAGTGATCCAACGGAAAAGGTCCATGCTAGCTGCTAGAGCCTAGGGATCACAGGCGAAAGGTGAAAGCTTAGATAGATTAGCCTAGAGGTTATTAACATATTGCAATTGCGATCAGAGACAATTAGATTACATGGTGTCAGATAAATAATGGTGTTCAATTGGCACGAGATTTTCCCACAAAAATCTCGTATACGTTTCCGTTCAGGTCGTGTCAGAAAAACGAAAACAAATACAAAACAGACAATTCATCTCATCTTATATCATATTTCTTTCTTCCTTTATCCTTTCTCCCATTCTTCTTCTTTCATCCATGTTAGTTAGTTAATTCTCCCTTTTTTCCTGTCATTCCTTCTTCGTTCATTCCTACATTCAGACATGCGTTTCTTTCTTTCTTCCATCCTACATTCGCTTGTCACTACATCATATCAAGTTTCATAATATCATCATAACACTTTATCACACGAGATGTGGGATCCCGTTTCGTTTTCGCAACAATGGTGTGAGATGTGGGGTCCCGTTCCGTTTTCACAACACATGTATGCATGGCATTGCAGAATTGTCTCGCTCAAATAAACAATGTGCACTGCATGCCTACCGCTTTACTTACTTAATAGTTATAGCATGCCCTAATTACTTTTGGAAGGTCATTTGGTAGATCGTCGGAACCGGAATCCAAGGGTCGCAAATCCAGCCATCCCATCCTGGAAACACACTTAGCTCTCCAAACTTTGCGGCATGATATAATCAATAAGTTGCCAGAAGTGCGCTCAAACCCCCGCCCCCCCCCCCCAAATAAAAAAACAAAAAAAAAACAAAAACGGAACAACCGAACAACTATTGCAATTCGTCTCTCTGTAAAATTTCTGATTCAGTAAAAATAAATCTTTAAGTCCTTAGACTTCCTTTTAGAGTGAATTCTAAACTGAATCGAGGCTCTGAGCGAGAATTAGTAATATCAAGAGCACCGAATGTAGGTATTTGAAGACGTTCGCTCTTTCACATACAAATAGATAATTATTAACCGAATGTGAGTGCGTGTATGTGTTGTGTGTGTGTGTGTGCGCGTGTGTGTGTGTGTGTGTGTGTGTGTGTGTGTGTGTGTGTGTGTGTGTGTGTGTGAGAGAGAAAGAGAGAGAGAGAGAGAGAGAGAGAGAGAGAGAGAGAGAGATTAAAGTCGCCAGGCTAATAAACTGGAAAAAGAGCTACGCTGACGTGTTTGCTTTGAAAACAAATAGTAAAGACCTGCCTTCGTATACACAATTTTCCCAAAAATTCTGCTGAAATAGCACAAGACTAGAATAATTCATTGTCGCAAAGATGCGACCATACTTTTACACAACTCTGACCTGCAAGCCTTCTTTATTGTTTGATCGATTTCATCAGAATTTATTAGGAAAAAGGGAGATACTGCCAATTTAAGTTTACTATAGATATTATATATATATATATATATATATATATATATATATATATATTCATTGGATGAAATAAATATTTGATACCATTGATAATTTAATTAAATTTGCCATCCTTTTTAATGTTAACTATCACACATTGATAACATTGCAACTGAGACGGGTATATACTCTAAAAAGGTGTCACTTTACTATAATCGGCACGTCGTAACCTTGGCATGGCCCAGTTCAACTTGAACATAGTTGAATCAAAACTATGTCTCTCTGTGGGTATGTGTGCATGTCTGAGTGTATGCAACACACAGAGCCAACACAAATACTTGTATGTTTATATTCATATCTGTGTTAGAGATCTATTCTGATGACATTATAGGTTCGAGTTCAGAACAAAGTTGACATTTAACAAGATAAGGATTAATGAGAGTACTGGCTTTACGGCGAAGGTTAAATAGAAATTGTACCTAAAATTTCCAATAGACTCCTGGTATCCAATAGGTAATATATCCAACTCTCAAAAACCGGCTGTTTGGTTTAGACATGATACATTTATTATCTTATATAAGACAGTTTCCTTTCATTTTGTATTTACATTTTGTCAATTTAATTTTCGATGTTAAAAGATTTGAGTTTTAAGGTAAGAATATGCTTGCACAACGAGGTTATCATGGAGAAAATGAAAGACAAAAAATGAAATTGGAATAGTGGGAAACAACTAGTGAAAACAACATCTATGTAGAACCATTTTTTCAAGAGAAAGAATGATAACAAGATTATTAAAATGGTTTCCGTGGCAGTTATGTTGGATCTCTGATCGGAGGATGCATGTTTATGTAACACCAGCTGCATTAGTGTAAGTGTTTTTTTCTTTCTTTCTTTGTTTCTTGTTTTGTAGAAAGAGACAACGTTATCTTTGAATAAGGACAACTGTTCGTGAGGACAAACAGGAGCACGATTTTCAATATAGTGGCCATGGGTGGCGATGGTTTAGATCAGACCAGCATCTTTTTCATGCTAAACCAAGTAAATATCATTGTCAGTCGTTGAAACAAATGTCACATGTAAAAAACAACTATTCTTGTAGGAAGAGAAGCAACAACAAAAATTCATTTTCGACTATGTATCATTAGAAGCCTTTTTCTAATAAAATTCATATCAATATGAAAATCAAAACAGGAGGAAAGCGACAACAATATTTGCTTATGATGGCCGCCTTGGCGATGATGTTGGAGGTTAGATCAGCACCTTTTTCATTTGGCACAAACTACATATCATAATATCATCAGAAGCTTTTTAATAATTTAAATTTTCCTGTTGTTGTGACGATTTATTTGGACAGAGGTAGGATAACAAGATGTTCAAGATGACCACCATCGCAGCCATATTGTATATCTGATGAGTACCATTTTCATTAGGGACAATTAGACGTCTGAATGAAATTGTATGCCAAGATTCATGCATGACTTTCTTCCAAGCAGGTAAGAGTAGTAGCGATAAAAAGCAAACTGATAACGGATAACATACTCTGGACGATGGAGATTTAATAGCATACGCAGTACCATTGCATGATCGAATCCGGTGTGCGACCAGTAGAATTGGAAATCATTTGAACAGAAAACTATATATCCGGCGATGTACATGCTTGAAACATAACATTTTTAATAATGACACACTTGAATGCTCTGAAGAATTACCACATTAAACAGGCACTTATGTAATAATTAAAATACCTACTGGAATGTCATTATTTTGTACTCGTTTCCCTTGTGATAACAACTGGTGAACAAATCATAGAAAGAGTAGCGATAGACACCTTAATTACGTTATGCATGATACATGTAGAGAGATGTAGGCACTACTCAAATATGGCGGACAGGTCTTGCATTCACAAAACATCGCAACCTGAGTGTGCACGCAAATACACATGTTGGTTCTTTGATGAACTTCACAAATCGATTTATTTTTGCAAATTTAACTGATCACGAATCTTAAAAAATGAGGAAAATAAGTACAGGTTTTGGTGATTGTTTTATGTCAGTCATTGCTTTCATTATAAGGTACCCAAACGTTAAGCAAGAACGCACACTCAGGGGCACAGCCGGTAGGGTGGAAATAAAGTTAAAATATAAACATAATATACCGCCATTATAAGATCTATGTACAGGTATGTCTAACATACATTTATCTCTCACTTCAAGGAATCTCAATATAAGGCGGTAACGTTTATAAGGCGCATAAGGTTATAGATCCGATTTTATTATTAAATACAGCGGTTCCCCTTCTGCATTACAAATGTGGCCTTATATGGCAGGTGGAATGTAGCGAGGAGTACAAAATATTACTATTATTTTAATTTGGTGCTAGGCAATATGGCCTTATAAAACCACAATTTGTTTTGCTCTCAAAGTGCAGCCTAAAATTAACACTGATTTTGCCTCCAAAGAATTAGAATAATATGAGGACAACAGGCTGACCGCATGTAGCGACTTTCTGTATTGTGCATATTTTCGTCATAGTAGAGGATATGCATACGGACATTCCCCCAAAGCGAACTTGAGCAAGATTAAATGTTGCGTAGTAAAACAAACGTTTTCTTTCTACATCTCGCTGCTCCTGTTTGATTATAATCTCAAACATCCCTGAGTTTTGAAAATAATGCACACTGGACGAATGACTTACAGCAGAATACCATGGAAATTGTGGATATCTCCAATTCATATGCTATGTCTGCAATTTTACCTAGTTATTTCCTTTAAATGCGAATTGTATTCATTAAATGCTGATACAAGTAATGATATTTTAACAAATATATGTGGTAGAACGGTGGACATTATGAAGGTATTCACTGGCTTGCCCAATTATCTGTCTCTTTCTCTTTCTCTCCATCTCTCTGTCTCTGTCTCTTTTTGTCTCTCTGTCTCTCGCACGGCCGCAAACAAACACAAAGAACTTAAATCGTGCTATGTTAAGTCTTAGTCTGATAGCTATCATATATGCTTATATGGATGTCGTACTGAAATCGCGTGCACGTCTTTACGTTACACCTACATCACTAGACTCTCCAAATCCTATTTTCATTCACACCATGTCCAAAATTACTCTATGTTTTACAAAAAGTATTCGTTCAGTTATTTTTCAGTAAATATTAGAATTGTTAACTGCAAATATTTCGTGATTTTTTAAACGACAACACATGTTTAACCTTTCATCAGTTGAACACGGTAAGACACGAAAATAAGATTTGTTGCTGCTTCTTGTTTTCCAGATAATTTCTGCTTGTTGTTTTATATGCGGTGCTTTTGCACAAATTAATTACAAAATCATGCGTATTACTCGGAGGGAAAATGGCACTAATGCCAGCTACCACATGCTCTTTCCCTCTTTATGTCTCTCTTGCTGTATCTCTCATTGATTTTTCTATTTAGACATTGCATCTGGTATTTGATGGGTAAGCCACTAGGATTCTGGTCTGTGGTGTGTAACATACAGGCTTCAATCGCGCAAGTCCCTGATCATCTGATTGTCTGCTTCTCTTTGCTCAAACTGTACGCACTTTACTTTTAAACAAATCTCAGCTGGAATTAAGTCATTCATTTTTTGAAAATCTTTTCATAGAAAAGTAAAATAAATATAATTTCACCTTAATCGAAACACAAGGATGACTTCATTGTCAAAATCATTGAACAACATGTTTGAGAGTTTGTCAGAAGTCGTACACAGATCCAAATGAAACAACCGAAAGTTTGTAGAAATAGCTTTTCAATACACCAAAATATTCAGTAATTTATAGGAATAGAGACATTTGGCTCACACGTAAATAACAAACTAAGAAAATGATCATTTGATTTATTTCTAGGAAGCATACAATAAAACGTTTTTGAAAGATTTGTCTTTCAACTTCAGCATTAATCTTTGAATATTTTAACGGTGGTTAGAGACGCACGCACCGCTGCCCAACGTGGTCATGCATCGATCACAGTGACCTGCATGTTGCATTGGCTCTGTGGCTCTGGCCATTACCGTGTGTGGGCATTGTATGACTGCGTAAATTTGCTTCATTGCGTTGATATTGATGGTGGCACATACCCTATACATGCATATATAACACCAGTAATACATGATGCGTAGAAATCGTAGAACCCAAAACTAATGTACTCGAAGTATAGTGTTGGACCTACAGTAACTGTAGTTTGCATGATGGAAGTATATGTCTTCCTAAAACCGTTGTATTAGTAGCAAACCAGAGCGGTGGAAGAAAACGTCCATACTCTGAGTAAGAGAGCTATATGTCAGCATTTTACTAAGGAATTGGTTACCATCAACAATAATAATGTTTGGGACTTCATTGTTGGTTTACATACTATCATCCAAGAACATGTTTTCCTCTGGCATGCAGCTGCCCTTAAAGTCAGATGTTATAATTACTTTATGAATCATATTTTTTCAGAACTCTGTCTTTCGTGTTGCAAAGTAAGAATGCTACATACAATTGCAAATCATTCGGGTCTAAAGCAAGTAACTTGTGTCTAGCCAGGAACCAAATCTATACTCAGAAGTTCACTCAAATTCAACTTTAGTGGAATTAAACTTTGAAAATGGTTTCCATTTGACAAGTATATGGCACGCATGACTATACTAAATCTGACTTTGTTCATGATGTCTATTGTTAAAAGCTGGAAAACAGGCACCGAAAGTCTACTGTCCACAAGGTTACAATATTTGTTGATTTCGTCCATGCTATAAACCACGACTTTAAAGACACAAGGAACAGTAATTTGTATGCGGAAATAAGAGGCTGTATTTTGAAATGAAAAATATGTTAGGTCAATGAAAATGTCATTGCTCGCCGAACACCACAAATTGAAACCCGTGATTACCTTGAATAGTTTGGTTTAATAGAATCTTAACCAGCTACCTTATACTTTCTGACCATAAAACCTAAGGGATGTAATTATATATTTCAAAAACACTGATCAATGGGCTTATCTTCGGATATGGTCTTGTCATATTAGAGTAAAACCAAATCGTCGAAAACTGCATATACAGAGCATTACTAGCCTCTGCGTGTCAGAAAATACTAGTAGAGCGTTTAACCACGTTATTTACCTTTGGCGTGAGACATCTTCACTAAAACAACATTCAGAAGGGATAGTACTTATTATTTAATGAAAAATGCTGTAAAAGTTCTAAATCCGTCGTGGATGGTAGTGTATGAAACTTTTTTGTGGATAAATCCAAACTCTCACGGAGCATGGAATCTATTTTTCTGGAGAATATTTGAAACATTAAAGAACCAGCAGTGCTATTAGGAATTACATTTATTGCATTGTATCATAATTTCTGATAATGACATTTACTTCAAAGTGTTTTTGTTTAAATTTTTCAAAGATGGTGTCGAGCTGTTACTAGCCTCATAGCTAAGTTGTACTTGCTCCTCAAGATATTGAAATTCCCATGCGCATCATATCAACATAGGTAACTGCTTTCTTCACAATTATTAATTAGTGCAAATATTGAAGCCGTTGTCTGATCCTGCAGCTCTTAATTTGATATTGTCTGCAATTCAACATGAGCTTATCTTGTGAAATAAACCTACTATTTCACACGTGACTAAACTGGTTTCGGAGGAAATTTAAGCACCTGGGTTTGGAAACTTAATATATATTGATCGTGATATTCTGTAGATTTTGTCTCAAAGATTTGACTTCACGAAAAGTATTGAAAAAATTACTAAAGAGTTTCATGAATTCTTGCACCATTAAGAGATACGATAGTTCCAAACGTCTGGAAACAAAAAAAGAAACAAGAAACAAATCTCGTGTTGCTTTGATGGCACACGTTTGACAACAGAATATTATTAAATGATTATAATATAATTAAATTGGTCCGCAAAATAACAAAATACAATAGAGTGAGGAAACGGGCGGACAGGAACATTAAGTAGTCTGAAGGCTAACGTATTGCTAAACTTGCAAAACAAAACTGATGACACACTTGCAAATCTGTCAAATAGCTATTTGACATATATATATATATATATATATATATATATATATATATATATATATATATATATATATATATATATATATATAGCTATTTGACATATATATATATTATATATATATTATATATATATTATATATAAATATAGATACAGTGAAACCCCGCTATAACGCGATATTTGGGGTCCATAAAATTCGATCGCAGAAAAAGCGGGGTCGCGTTATTGCGGGGTTTTACTATATTTTACTTTAGAGAACAACGTATACACGTCTAATGTATAGCATGAATAGGGCATCAACACCGTTTACTATCTGATATCGATCCATCTTTGTTTTCCCACATGACAACCCTTTGATTGAGCCACGTGTTTGATACTTGTTCAGTGCCAAGTAACAGAGAGTGGTTATTTGAACTCCCTGTGATCTTGCCACACAAGCTCAGTCTCTACATAAGCACCCACATATGACAATCTTTGATCAACCACCGCATTGTCTGGTGCTTGGTTGTGTATGCAGTTAAAGAAGAAACATAAGTCGGCTATTGTTTGCGCAATGATTATATACAGGATGAATTGAAGTCCAGCGCACGTGTTGGTGGTTTACGTTTTTTGATGTTTATTAAATCATGAGAATCAACCACCACATTGTCTGATGTTCGGTTGTGTATGTAGTTAAAGAAGAAAAACATGTCGGCTGTTGTTTGAGCAATGATTGTATACAGAATTAATTGAAGACAAACACAAAGAAGACTTAATGGCTTTACTCACGGATCAGTAATAAGTAACATTTCCGATAATGTTTATTTTGGCATAACACTTCAAGAAATTGGTGAAATTGTTAAATTTCAGATGCCACGCCACGATTGAATTCATACGTGATCTCTTCCCCAAAATGATAATAAACTTTTTATACACTATTTCTCGTACTTAAAAAATTTTTTTCTCCGTGTACGAGAAAAATACATGTACATGTATATGAAATTTCAGGAACCACGCCACAAACGTATTATACTCGAATTCATACACGATCTCTTCCCCAAAATGATACTGTAATATGCACATTTTATACACTATTTCTCGTACTTTGAAAAAAAAATTCCTGTGTGAATGAATATATGACATTTTGGGAGCCACGCCACAATCGCGTTATATCCGAATTCGCATTATAGCAGGGGGCGTTATAGCGGGGTTTCACTGTATATATATAACAAATACCGCTCAGTACGAAATTTGTACCGACTCTGATTTATACGCAGAATTTGATGAATGTGATTTGGCGTCACTTGCAACACGACGGCATGCTTGAGGATTTGATACAATTCAGACTGAGAGACAAAAATGGAATTAAATACAAAACAGTAAAATACTTTAGAACCGGAAACATAAGAGTTTAATCATATTTGGGTGGGAATATGTACTATGATCCAACAATTGACACTTCATGCTTCAGAGAGAAAAGCCCAAAGAGCCACATATCAAGCAACTTGACTTTGTTCAATGGCTTCCTTTATTGCTGCTCTCGAGCGCACGTAACTTCTGCATACATTATAATCTAATTTTTAGCATCCTTTATCAATCTGTAATTATTTTCCATATCTAAAAGACTTCACCTGTTGGTAGGGGTATTGTCTCCTACAATGATATTGATCATTTTTTCTAGCACACGATTTAAATTTTATTATATCCCGCCAAATACACCGCTTATCTTCATTTGAGTCATCGGCTTTTATTTTATGCTTTTTAGTGGCTAGCATGCATGTATTACTTTATGCCTGGTATAATTAATCATAATTAATTAAAAATGGCTCTTGTTGCAAAGAAAAATTTCAATTTGGGCATTTATTAGGATTCGTGGATTCAATATTTTAGTTTGAAACAATAATTGCCTCATATAATAATCAGCACTAAAATGCAGTCTACAATTTATAAACTTGGTGACATAATCATGCATATAAAACTAGAATGTTGAATACCACGGATTGACATCTAGTGTTTTTATACTCATTTGAAATAATAGAATGCCAAGATTGTGATATTAGTATTGTAACTCATTTTCACACTACCAGATTAACAAGTGTCAAACGTTTTGTCAAATATATAATGATATAGGGTTACGTAAAACTGAGGAAACAACTCATCATTTACCTCTACAGCAATAATATTTTCCGAACAAATTTCGCCTGATGATACACAACAAACTTCACCTTTTTGTTCCAATGTAAGTAGAACCCCTGAAATGATCAGCTACATTTACTTACGTAACATCATGATGTGTGTTCATCGTGAATATAGACACTTACCCACTTCTGAAAGGAACGAAAGCATACAATTATTACTGTAGCATTATTCAGAGAAATTATAACATAAAACTATGAATAGAACAATGTTGTGTCTCTTATTAGTTTCCAACATCAGAGCGTTCATTGTGATTTTACTCGGGAAATCTTGCTCTATATCGTCTCAAGTTTATATAAGCCTATAAATATCGCTGGTGGTGCGAGTCATGTGAATCAAAATGTGCCATCACCTGGCAAATGGAGAGTAATTACAAAAGCATGGGTTACCGGTGAAAATCCTGGTTCGCAAAAATCGTTAAACGATGTTTTCGTTTAAGAAAGGTTTTTTATTATTATAACATAGATTTCTTTTTCTTCTAATCATTGTGTATTTGATATATATATATATAAACATAGGACGTTTCAAGTTGTAACAACTTATGTTCAATCCTATTTCATAGTAGTTGCCGATAACATACGTTTCAACTACTCTAGTAAGCAGAGGGTTCTGTAATTTTTGTGCGCAGACAACTTTGCTAGGATCCTGCTATGATACCTTTTACACATAAAGCTGCGAGAAATAAACATAAATCCGCTCTTTATCTTGATATTTAATGTCTTTGATAGAAAAAAAAACAACATGATTTTACCAAGATATCTTGCTTTTTGTTCCCTATCGGAGGTCGTGGTTGAAATTATTGCATAGTTTATGCCCCCCCCCCCCCCCGGCCAGGAAACACTATTTTATTTCGAACTGATTGCACAAAATAACACAACCATACCTTTTTCTCTAGTATCATATGTTTTGAAGAAGAAATAAAAAAAAACATGGCTAGGAAACACTATTTTATTTCGAACTGATTGCACAAAATAACACAACCATACCTTTTTCTCTAGTATCATATGTTTTGAAGAAGAAATAAAAAAAAACATGGCTTTACTCTGATAAACTTCGTTTTCCTCTCTAAACGCGCGATATATTTCGTTATGCTGGGTTTCCAGAGAAAATTAGCTTGTATATCAGAGATGATTGATTGGACAAGACAATACCCAGAGTTGGCAGCGAATCGATGAAGTTACCCTCCCAAAAGATAATTAGCAGTGTTACTTACGGTAAAGTTGTTTGATAAAGTGGCCGAATCTCAGTAGATAAAACATTCTAATAAAAGCGTGTCCAAAGTGCATAGGTCTATAGTTTATATAGAGCTTAAACAACGAAACGAATATTGCGTTCACCCTGGCGAACAATAAATTATCACAAGCCAAAACCTAGGGCTCTGTAAATTATCACAAGCCAAAACCTAGGGCTCTGTACCTGCTACGGCTTCCACCTAATATTGGATATGTTAGTATTTACTGATAGGTTTAAATTTCACAACTTTGATGACAAAGATTCACCGCATCAAAGCTAAACTTGAAAATATAGTGAATTACAGAGTTTCCATATACTATATTCCCATTTAAGTCTATAGTAATTGGCAAATCCTGTATAAACTGTATACATTTTACAAATAGTAAGATTTAATTGTTTTCTGACGTAAAATGATCAGCGATTCGTGTCGTTAGTATGTGATCATAGTTGAGGTAAAAAACGTAAATCTGTACAAGAGTAACTAGACTTGAATGACATCGATTAATTTTAAAGAGACCTAATGTGATTAGACTTTGAAGATAATATTGCGGAAATTTTCAAATGCTTTCTAATGATTATCTCACCTAAAATATATATATTTTTTTCCTACTAAATTTCATGTACCTCCTGATTTAGCCCATGTCAAAGCAGCCGGCTACCCATATACAAGACTGTGCAAATGTAAAATATTTCCCTATTTCATTTCCACCTAGATAATGAGCTTCTAAGCAAAAAACACATAACACCAGGAGATGTGTCGTTTAATGTTAGGCTTGAAAGTAAAGTGGAGAATGTGAGAACAGAATTTTGTTCAAAAGCATTACTTCTAAAGGTCAAATTTGTCATGGACAACAAATATACAGGGATGGAATATCATTTACACCGTTCCAATCATACGGCGCATGTAACTGGAAAAGAAAAATGTCTGCACTCTGTACATTTTTCAGCGTATAGAAGTGTAATATGGGCTAAGTTCGTTTGTTCGAACGTTCTTAAATGAAAAACATATTTTATCAAACACAAATACGCAATTATCAGACAAACTTCAGCGGACTAAACCTTTGTATTTATATTGATAAGCCAGGTTTCTTCAGATAACACAGACTTTTCTTTTCTCTGAAATAGTATGACGGACGACACATGCTTATGATAAAAAGTCCGGTTTTACAACATAAAGACTCAATTAGACTCGAAAGCGCTTAGGCTACTTAAAAACTAGTTTTTCACTGTTCGTTGTCAGTGTATTGCATTTATCTTAATTAATCCCTGATACACGCGAACCCTTGCTGGATCCAATGCCATATGATTTGTATTTTGTGTGTATATATATATATATATATATATATATATATATATATATATATATATATATATATATATATATATATATATATATTTTCCGGACATAAGCTTTAATTGATTGCTTTTCTTTATTTTGTATTACAATAGTGTTATGGTAAGGGCAAATTAGATTATAAATAATAAAGACTATTCTTTATTCAACCATTTTCTTTATGTTATTATAATGTAAGCATGCTGACGAACATATCTGTGTAAACACTCTCCCAACCGTACACGTATGCCGGGAACTGACATCGCATATTGTGCTGGCCTATCTCGATCTTGGCTGTTCACATACTGTCTTAAGTAAAACAAATAGCGTATGTCTTGATCTGCAGGAACATATCAAACGGCAAATATGGATCTGCACAGTTCACAGTGGAATCCGCGTGGTACATGCGTAAAACCTTAATTAGTGCTTAAAATGTTTAACTGGGGCCGACAAATTTCATAAATGTTTGAATATCAATATATATGGAACATTTTGCCCTAACATAAACAAACTTCAGGTCACGCAGATTATTATCCAATGAGCTCCTCCTGGTTTTCTTTTTGTTATTATTCTTTATTTAAGTCTTTACGAAATCTAAGTGTTTCTTTGTTTACTTCGGCTAACTATGAGCAGTTGCCTAAATATGACTTGGAATAAAAATAATGATTTATATTTCTTGACAGATGATTAAATTCTATAAAAGCATATAATGTTTATTCTTTTGATCGCGACAATGTGTGGAAAATTGGTGAATACAATCCATTCATATCGATTCTAACAAAGCTAGCTGTTTAGTTTTACAATATTTTATTTCATAAATTTGTAGTTGAAGATTAGAAGATGTACCATAGAGAAGATAACACTTTAGAACGAAAGCTAATGGCTTATATTGTTCTTCTCCTTTGACGATACAAACGTTATATATATATATATATATATATATATATATGGTCAATGATACTGAGTTTTAATGACACAAAGGACTGTTATTCGCCATATGATTTGTACTCTTTATATATATATATATATATATATATATATATATATATATATATATATATGTGTGTGTGTGTATGTTTGTGGTGTGTGTATGCGTGCGTGATATGTGTGTGTGAATATGGTGAATGATATCGAGTTTTAATGACACGAAGTACTGTTATTCGCCATATGATTTGTACTCTTTATATATATATATATATATATATATATGTCTGTGTGTGTGTGTGTTTGTGTGTTGAATGATATTTAGTTTTAATGACAAAAACAATGTGAATTGTTGAATAGTCAAAGTGAAGTTGTAGAGCATTGTGTGCATAGCTGATAAATTAAGGAATAAAGAAAGGGAAAGAACAAAAGAAAGGAAGAAAAAAGTGAGATTAAAAAGATTCAGTATTTCGTTGTAAAGCGAGTCGTTGCACAAACGAGGCCAATCATTTGAGAAAAAAAAATCAGTAGAAGAGCATGCGTGTTAGTAATAGGTGCGCTTAAGTTATTTTTTGACATTCCAATAAATGTATGAACGACATCGAAAATACTAATGTTTACTTCATATGTAAGCGTCATATCACCATAAAAGAAGATATTTAAAATTAATTATCATATGGTGTATGGAATTACAATAGTTCGATGCGTAATTCTTGGTAGTCAACTCAAGAGAAAAAGAAGTGTTGTTTATTTTGTACAAGTCCATGTCTACAAAGATGTGATCCAGTTATATTCTTTGTAAATAAATGTATATTAAGTGAACTGTAATTTGTCAAAAGTCGAGCTGAAGAATTTGAAAATTCCATCTACCCTTATAAAAGTATCTGGGAACATGAGTGCCGCGATTTTTTAATACGCTTTTGAAGTTGCAAATGTAATTGCTTTGACGAGTCTCGATATATAATTTATTCCATTCTCAAATGATTGACGGTAGAAACGAGTCGTAATAAAGACTTGGGCTTAAAATGGATGCTTGGGGCACACCAGTTCTAACAGTGCTCCACTCTGAAAACACCCTTGAATGTATTGCTCGTTGTTTTCTGTTTTAAAATAGCTAGAAAACCATTTTAAAAGTACTCTTGTGATAACAATAGTTTTCAATTTATTGACGAGTCCTCTGTGCTACACGCGAGCTTAACAAAACTGTAATTTCCTTTCCGGAATAAAATTAACTATTTAGCATATTTCTTGTATTCTATTAACTTAATGCGGTTAGTCCGCGTGTATTTCGCATTATATTTCCAGAATCATCTAATACACCTGTCTATAATTCTCTCTATATCTCTCTCATTTTTGTTAAAACATTTGTTTGCATCAATAAGTGAAATTAGATATATGAGACAGGCTATGATAATCTTACTTTATTAGCATCAACTTTGCCTCTTGTTTCGCGCATTTTTTTTCTTCTTCTAATACTTATAGTATAGATGTAAGATTACTCATGCTGTATATTTTATATACTTATAGTATAGATGTAAGATTACTCATGCTGTATATTTTATATACTTATAGTATAGATGTAAGATTACTCATGCTGTATATTTTATATACTTATATATAGATGTAAGATTGCTCATGCTGTATATTTTATATAGACATATCAGATTGTATATTTTATATTGACATATCAGGCTGTATATTTTATATCGACATATCAGCCTGTATTTTTGATATCGACATATCAGGCTGTTCAGTGATGGATCAGTTTAATATTCCGGATTTAGTCTTCCCTGTATTAGCGGAGACTTATGTGTTCAAACATCAGAATTTTGATCACATGTACCTTTGTATTCAAAACATCATAATTTAGACCCTATGTACCTTTGTGATGTTTTGCTTTTTCTTTTGAGGGTGTTCCATAAATATCAATTAAGATATCCAAGCAAGGAATACGTTGTTTTTATATGATAGTAAACAATATATAATTCATTTCAAAATAGTCATAATTTGATAATTAGGAAACAAAATATGCTCGTTACTGTTTAACTATTTACATTCACTGTGTACTTTTCATTGATCATATTGGAATATTGCACCCCAAAGTTATATACCTCTGAGCGATAAAATCGCACATTTCTAACTCGGAATACATAGGCAAGAAAGAGAGCATAGAAAAGCCAAACAAAAACAACAACAAAAAGCAAATCACTATTCAGATTTCATCGCAGATTTAAAATGTAGGAGAGCGAAGTTGTGACTGTAGCATGTCATAAGGTAATTGTGCGAATTCCAGGCTGCCAAAATTCTTTTGTTTCATTAAAAGAAAGACAGAAACATTAATAATGATTTATTATCGTGTTTTACTCAAGTGGAATGAGACTTCACCTAAGCGTATTTATAACAGGTTAATAGATTAATTAAAATTAGGAGAAAATCCATAAATAGTCAATACATCTCACTGGGCAAATTCTTTAAAAAGTAACAGTACAGTGATCCCTCGCTATAACGAAAGACTTCAGTCTATACTAATTGTTCTTTATAGCGATGAGTGCATTATAGCTGGTTTTTAAATTAATAGGTACGTGGCGTATTGCTGATTGTACTTAGTTTGGAATTATAAAACAGCAGCAAGTAAAACACCGATAACGTTCCAACCACATGGCTAAATTACGTTTAATGTATGTTTTATGTATTGTCTCCTTAAGCTTTTTACATTTCTCGAAACGTTGTACCTCATTGACCACTTCACTAACTCATGTTTCCGAAATGTCGATTACTTGTGATAATTAAGTAGTGGTTGTTACAATTACTACGACGCACTGTATCCGTGGTATGCAAGAATTTCACTCGAATTCTTTATATCAGTAAAATTGTCCCTTAATATACATGAATAAATGACGTAAAATACAAAATCCACGTACATTGGTCCATACATCTCCTTGAGAAAATACTTAGAGAAAGAAGAAATATATTTATTCCTTTCATTGAAATGTTGTCGCTGATTGCACTTCGTTTTGAAATATAAGCACAATAGTCAAAGCAGTTCTATCAAGTTCAGCTATCTGATTGCAATTTTATCAAACGGCCAGAAAATACAACTTTCCGCAAGTTAATCCATTCGAGGTAAGAATATCGTTTCAGAAAAGACCGCAAATACAGGAGCAACATTTATCTCTCTGTTTCTCATTAACATAGTAACTGATCTCCCATTCTTCTTCTTTCATCCCTGTTAGTTAGTTAATTCTTCCTTTCTTCCTGTCTTTCCTTCTTCATTCATTCCTTCATTCAGACATGCGTTTCTTTCTTTCTTCCCTCCTACATTCGCTCGTTTATCACACGAGATGTGGGATCCCGTTTCGTTTTCACAACACATGTATGCATGGTATTGCAGAATTGTCTCTCTCAAATAAACAATGTGCACTGCATGCCTACCGCTTTACTTACTTAATAGTTATAGCAAGCCCTAATTACTTTTGGTAGGTCATCTGGTAGATCGTCGAAACCGAAATCCAAGAGTCGCAAATCCAACCAGACCATCGTGGAAACACACTTAGCTCCCCAAACGTTGCGGCATGATATAAGCAATAAGGTGCCAGAAGTGCGCTCAAAAATTAAAAAAAAAAAAAAAAAAAAAAAAAAGGAAGAATTAATAAAAATAAATCTGTAAGTCCTTAGGCTCTTTTTTAGAGTGAATTAAAAGGGCAATTCTAAACTGAATCGAGGCTCTGAGTGAGAATTAGTAATATCAAGAGCACCGAATGTAGGTATTTGAAGATGTTGGCTCTTTCACATACAAATAGTTTATTATAAACCGAATGTGAGTGCGTGTATGTGTTGTGTGTGTGTGTGTGAGAGAGAGAGAGAGAGAGAGAGGGAGAGAGATTAAAGTCGCCGGGCTAATAAACTGGAAAAAGAGCTACGCTGACGTGTTTGCTTTGAAAACAACTAGTAAAGACCTGCCTTCGTATACACAATTTTCAAGTTTACACATCTTCCCCATCTCTGACGTTTCTGACCACTAATTTTTGCTTTGTTGCTGGCATTTGTTGCGCTGCTATGTTCGAATCATTTGATTCCGTTTTAGCAAGAGATTTTCTTTCACTGTCTCTTCGTTTAATAATAATCCTGCTAAATTTCTTTCGATATTCTGAGCGAAATTTCATGTTCCTCCTGACTTAGCCCATGTCAAAGCAGCCTGCTACCCATATACAAGACAGTGCAAATGTAAAATGTTTCTTTATTTCATTTCCACCTAGAAAATGAGCTTCTAAGCAAAATATACATAAAAACAGGAGATGTGTCGTTTAATGTTAGGCTTGAAAATAAAGTGGAGAATGTTAGAACAGAATTCTGTTCAAGAGCATAGTTTCTAAAGGTCAAACTTGTCATGGACAAAACATATACAGGGATTAAATATCATTTACACCGTTCCAATCATACGGTGCATGTAACTGGAAGCAAAACGTCTGCACTCTGTCCATTTTTCAGCCTAGAGAAGTGTAATATGGGCATAAGTTCGTTTGTTCGTACGTTCTTAAATAAAACAATATAGTTTATCAAACCCAAATACGCAATTATCAGACAAACTCCACCGGACTAAACCTTTGTATATATATTGATAACCCAGGTTTCTTCAGATAACACAGACTTTTCTTTTCTCTGAAATAGTATGACGGACGACGCATGCTTATGATAAGAAGTCCGGTTTTTTACAACATAAAGACTGAATTAGATTCGAAAGCGCTTGTACTAGTTAAAAACCAGTTTTTCACTGTTCGTTGTCAGTTTATTGCATTTATCTTAATTAATTCCTGATACACACGATCCCTTGCTGGATCCAATGTCATATTATATATATATATATATATATATATATATATATATATATATATATATATATATATATATATATATATCGATACATTGAGGAATGAGGAGGGAGGAAGAGAAGTTTCTGAGGAAGCAAGCAAGACGTATATACATATAATAATAATATATATATAATATATTAGATCTACACTATCAGATAGAGAGAGAGAGAGAGGATATATGGCATGCATTTGTGTGTTTGTATTATTTTTTTTTTCTTTCTGGAAATAAGCTTTAATTGATTGCTTTCCTTTATTTTGTATTACATTATTGTTATGGTAAGAGCAAATAAGCTTATAAATAATAAATGTTCTATTCTTTATTCAACCATTTTTCTATGTTCTTATAATGTAAGCATGCTGCTGAACATATCCATGAAAACACGTTCCCAACGGTACACGTATGCCGGGAGCTGCTGACATTGCGTGTTGTGCCGGCAGATCTCGATCTTGGCTGTTCACATACTGTCTTAAGTAAAACGAACAGTGTATGTCTTGATCTGCAGGCACATATAAAACGGCAAATATGGATCTGCACAGTTCATAGTGGAGCCCCCGTGGTACATGGGTAAAACGGTAATTCGTGCTTAAAAATGTTTAACTGGAGCCGACAAATTTCATAAATGTTGAAATATCCATATATATATATATATATATATATATATATATATATATATATATATATATATATATATATATATAGTGTTTAACATTTGGCATTGAGATAAACAAACTTCAGATCACGCAGACTATTATCCAAAGAGGTCCTCCTGGCTTTCTTTTTGCTATTATTCTTTATTTAAGCATTTACGAAATCCAAGTTATTCTTTGTTTACCACGGGTAATTATGAACAGTTGCCTAAATATGGCTTGGAATAAAAAGAATGATTTATATTTCTTAAGAGAAGATTAAATTCTAAAAAAGCATAGAATGTTTATTCTTTTGATCGCGATAATGTGTAGAAATTTGGTGAATACAATCCATTTAATATCGATTATTACAAAGCTAGCTGTTTAGTTTTAAAATATTTTATTTCATAAATTTGTAGTTGAAGATTAGAAGATGTACAATACAGATGGTAACACATTAGAACGAAAGCTAATGGCTTATAATGTTCTTCTCCTTTGACGATAAAAACGTGTTATATATATATATGTGTGTGTATATATATATATATATATATATATATATATATATATATATATGTGTGTGTGTGTGTGTGTGTGTGTCTGTGTCTGTGAGTGTGTGTGTGAATATGGCGAATGATATTGAGTTTTACTGACAAAAACAATGTAAATTGTTGAATCGTCAAAGTGGAGAATCTCTTAGTGAAGATGTAGAGCATTGTGTGCATAGCTGATAAATTAGGGAATAAGAAAGGGAAAGAACAAAAGAAAGGAAGAAAAAAGTGAGATTAAAAAGATTCAGTATTTCATTGCAAAGCGACTCGTTGCACAAACGAGGCCAATCATTTGGGAAAAAATGGAATTGTTGTTTACACTGTTCATGGCCAGTAGAAGCGCATGCGTGTTAGTAATAGGTGCGCTTAAGTTATCTTTTGACATTCCAACAAATGTATGAACGACATCGAAAACACTAATGTTTACTTCATATGTAAGCGTCATATCACCATAAAAGAAGATATTTAAAATTAATTATCATATGGTGTATGGGATTGAAATAGTTCAATGCGTAATTCTTGGTAGTCAACTCAAGAGAAAAAGAAGTGTTGTTTACTTTGTACAAGTCCATGTCTACAAAGATGTGATCCAGTTATATTCTTTGTAAATAAATGTCTATTAAGTGAACTGCAATTTGTCCTAAGTCGAGCTGAAGAATTTGAAAATTCTGTCTACCCTTATCAAAGTATCTGGGAACACTGAGTGCCGCGATTTTTTAATACGCTTTTGAAGTTGTAAATGTAATTGTTTTGACGAATCACGATAGATAATTTATTCCATTCTCAAATGACTGACGGTAGAAACGAGTTGTGATAAAGACCTGGGCTTAAAATGGATGCTTGGGACACACCAGTTCTAACACTGCTCCACTCTGAAAACACCCCTGAATGTATTGCTCGTTGTTTTCTGTTTTAATATAGCTAGAAAACCATTTTAAAAGCCTTTTGTGATGCCAATCGTTTTCAATTTATGGACGAGTCCTCTGTGCTACACTCGAGCTTAATTCACCCCTGAATGTATTGCTCGTTGTTTTCATGCTGTATATTTTATATACTTATAGTATAGATGTAAGATTGCTCATGCTGTATATTTTACATACTTATAGTATAGATGTAAGATTGTTCATGCTGTATATTTTACATACTTATAGTATAGATGTAAGATTGTTCATGCTGTATATTTTATATACTTATAGTATAGATGTTAGATTACTCATGATGTATATTTTACATACTTATAGTATAGATGTAAGATTGCTCATGCTGTATATTTTACATACTTATAGTATAGATGTAAGATTGCTCATGCTGTATATTTTACATACTTATAGTATAGATGTAAGATTGTTCATGCTGTATATTTTATATACTTATAGTATAGATGTAAGATTCCTCATGCTGTATATTTTATATACTTATAGTATAGATGTAAGATTGTTCATGCTGTATATTTTATATACTTATAGTATAGATGTAAGATTGCTCATGCTGTATATTTTATATCGACATATCAGGCTGTATATTTTATATCGACATATCAGGCTGTATATTTATATCGGCATATCAGGCTGTATATTTTATATCGACGTATCAGGCTGTATATTTTATATCGACATATCAGGCTGTATATTTTATATCGACAATATCAGGCTGTATATTTTGTATCGACATATCAGGCTGTATATTTATATCGGCATATCAGGCTGTATATTTGATATCGACGTATCAGGCTGTATATTTTATATCGACATATCAGGCTGTATATTTTATATCGACAATATCAGGCGGTATATTTTATATCGACATATATTTCATATCGACAGATCAGGCTGTATATTTTACATCGACATATCAGGCTGTATATTTTATATCGACATATCAGGCTGTATGTTTTATATCGACATATCAGGTTGTATATTTTATATCGACATATCAGGCTGTATATTTTTTATCGACATATCAGGCTGTTCAATTTTTATCGACGTATCAGGCTGTATATTTTATATCGACGTATCAGGCTGTATATTTTATATCGAAATATCAGGCTGTTCAGTGATGTATCAGTTCATTATTTCCGATTTAGTCTTCTCTGTATAAGCGGAGACTTATGTGTTCAAACATCAGAGTTTTGACCCCATGTACCTTTGTGTTCAAAACATCAGAATTTAGAACCTATGTAAATTTGTGATTTTGACCAACATGTAAATAACTATGGCTACACATTTTGATATTTCATTATTTGCAATGATATTTTGCAAAAGTATAAACAAAAAAAACAACAAACCAACAAACACTGATGTTAGCATCCGGAAGGATGTAAATTAGTAATGAGAGGCAATAGGGAGGAATTTTGTCAAGAGAAAACATAATGTGCACCAATATGTGTATTTCTGTTGACCACTATAGACAATTTTGTGGGGAAAAAGTAATTTCAGGATGGTATATGTTGTTTAGTATATCTTAATACTACTATACACTTATAAACTATTGTCCCAAATAATGTCTGATTCCAGCCAATGTCAAAATTATGACAACCTCATGAGACAGAGAGAAGCAGTCGTTCTCGAGACGTGTGTGATTTAAATTGTCCAGAGAGTCCTTGGGATATGAGATGTCCCAAAAACTAGGAGATGTCCCAAGAACAGTTTTACATCCCATTCATGATGGGTTGGATATTCTGGATATTTGAAGGAAAGATTAGATTTTCAAAAGTCTGGTGCACAAGTTTCATAACAAAAAAAATGCGCCCTCCCATGTGTAGAAATCAGCATCCCCGCAATCCATGATCTCAGTGTACGACCCAACAACTACGGGTTTGTGGGAGCAAGAGAGGGGGGAGGGGATCCGTTGAAATAGGAGTTTGTTGGTAAAGATATAATTATTTATGTTAAAGTTGAAATTGGTGATCGAGTGACTGATTTGATAAATATTGCGATTTTAAGTAATAGTTTTTTCATATGACTAAATACATATATAATCAATATTACGAGAGATAACACTATCTTGGTTTGTGATTTCAATACAAAATGAGCTGGAATTGATAGACATAACAAAAACATGCATATTGATGATGTGGCTGTCCGAGAGCTTTGAAAAGTTATAGATGATAGGAATATTTCTAATCTTTGGAGATCATGAAATTATGGTACTTTCATATTTTCAAGAAAACAAGTTGTACTAGGTGAACTAAAACAGAACAGGACCGATTATTGTTTGTATTTCCTCCAAACTGCATTCCTTTTGTGCAAAATATTAAATATGGAGATGCATCATTTAGTGATCATTTTGGTGTATGCCATAAATTTAACAACACAGATTAGAAATATGGTCTGGTCTATGGATATTAAATAACAATGCACTTTGTGAGGATGAATATCTACAGAGAGTGACATATTTTATTGCAGAGGAAATAGTTCAGGAAATTAATTTTTCTGAACCACTTATTTGGTTTGATAGTCTAAAATATGAAATTAAACAATCTCTCAGCTACACAGTGCAAAGCGAAATAATGAAAGATTGCAAGAATTGTATAGATTGCAAAACAAACTGAAGTTAATTTCTGAATACATTTGCCAAGAATAAGTCAACTGATATTACCAAATATGAAGAGCACAAACAACAATCAAAGGACTATTAAAGATAAATTTGTCTGGGTGCTATATTAAGATCTCAAGGGAGATGGCCGATTGAAAGCGTTAGAAATACTAAATGTTTTCATAATCTTAAAAATTATCAACAATCGAAATATGTGAGTAATGATTTGATTGAGCAAGATGATGCGATTATTTCGAATACAGATCAAATATTAGATGAGATCGATCACCGTTTATGAAGATTTTAAAGAATCACCTTAAATTTGTAAATTCTTCTGTACCTGATGCTTTTAAATATATGTATGATGGTAGAATAACTGTTGATGAAATACATATAGCTATTAAAGTGATGCCTAAAAATAAAAGTCCTACTCTAGACGGATTGATAGTAGAGTAGTATTGTACATTGTTTGATTGTATGTATGGTAGGTTATTACACACATTCAGAGTATTAAGAATGAATCAATTATGTCAAGGTCAATGAGAATTGGTGTTATATCACTTATTCATAAAAAAACAACGGTGACACAAGAAGCTTGAAAAATTGACTTCCTATAAATTTACTTGATGTAGATTGAAACATTTTAGCGAGAATTTTGACTAATCGTTTGAAATAGGTATTAGACATAACTATATCTATAACATGTTGTATAACTGGAACAGATATTATTGATACTATAGTCACCGTAAGAAAAAATAGGTTTTGGTTAAAGTTGCATTAATTGGATATACATATTTTATAGTGAAATGAAAGGCAGTGTGCATGCAGTAAGCATCTAACAAATTCCCTTCCGATTAAAAATTCTGTTCGACAAGGTTGTCCTATATCAACAATGTTATATGTGTTAGCAGCAGAACCTTTATGACTCGTTATCATAGCTAATCCAAATATCAAAGGTATTCCTCTTTTATTGTCTAATAACGCAAGCAAAGTCTGTAGGTATGCTGATGATACAGCTATGACATTAGCAGACAAAGAATCCACTAATCAGTCCTTTAGTGTACTTGACATATGGCTCTTGTGCAAAAGTAAACAAACAAAAAACCTGAACTGATTTCTTAAATTTATTTAGTCAGGGAAGCATCTCTTGGTTAATTATTATACTATAAATGATGCAAAGAGAATATTATGGACTACAATTATCTGATATCAAGATTTTAAAATAATGTATGCATTCAGACTAATATTTTTGAAAATATACGTTGATCTTACTTACAAGGCTCTGTGGAAATACAACTGATTATTTTGTACCTACTGTTCTAGACATAAAGCTTACAAGGAAATTATTTCTTCCTCCAATAAACGACAATTGAAAGTCATCTCATTGTTTTATAGAGAAATGTTACATGCATGGAGATAAATAAGAAACAATATTGACATGAATATTGATCTGCTGACTGTTACAACAACCTCTCTTGTTAAATCCCAATATTGCATGTGGTGGTAAAACTTTGCTGTTGAAAAGTCTATACAGGCAGGTATTGTTTGTGTTCAGGACATTGCATATGGATTTGACTCAGGATTATAACCGAATATGGCTATCTAAGAAATGATACATAAATCGAACCCGGAGGTCAAAGCAGAAAAGCTAAAATAAAACTACAATTGTATAATGGAAAGTATACCATTAGATTAGAGAAATATTGTTAAAATAGAAGCGGAATCCACTGTGTTAAGTAGAAGAAATACTATGCATCTCAAAATTGATACCAAAGCTTATAATGTATGATCCTGTAGTACAAGCATATTTTACATACTGTTATGTAGTTTATTTTTCAAGACCCAGCGTTTGTTTCCTGTCAGTATGAGATATTTAGCTCGGAAAAATGTAACCACTGGAAATTGATACACTTGCATTTCATATGCGTAAGGTTCGAAAATCTTGAAATCGTTGCTCTCTCTCTCTCTCTCTCTCTCTCTCTCTCTCTCTCTCTCTCTCTCTCTCTCTGACACACTTGCACAATACAGAGACAGCCACATGTGTACGTGCCTCCAATAAAACACATTCATGTTCGTAAATCTGAATTTGTATGATCACAAATTTGAAATTCTGCCAACTGAAAGAATGAATGAGGGAAAGAATAAGTTGACGAATGTATGTTTGTATATAGGTCCGTAGGTAGTTAGATAGGCAGGTAGGTAGGTGAATGGTTACATGTTGAAAACTTTCCTTTTTCTCTCATTTATGAATATACGTAAGTTTATTTTAGGTTCGTAAAATATGTATGCTGCATATTGAAAACGTGTCCATTGCATCCTTATTGGAGGAATCCAATCAGGGTACTGATGCCACTGAAACAATGCAAAAAAAAAAAAATCCATATTAAGATTTCGCTTGTGCAATTTTTTAAAGATATTTAAGGATACCTATACCATACAGGTATCAGGTACGAATACTCAGCGATTTTAATTCGATGGAAATTACAGCCTGCAGTATGGCGGTTTGCTCCATAACATAAATTGGCGAATTTAACCAGAAATTAACGTATGCCTTTTCAAGGAAAACGAGGATGCAAAATATGACTCAATAATCACACCTCGCTTGAAAAGTGATGATAAATCTTACAACAGATATTGGTCTTACAACTGATATTTTTGGACTACCTAGCACACATATATTTGACCTATCCGATTAGAATCTGGATTGAAAAATAATGATACAACGTACAGCATATATTGCGCTTACAACTGAACATATTGGACTTCCTAACACAGATATATAACTTATCTGATTAGAATCTCTAAAAGTCATTGTGTCCATCATGTACCGGCTTCCGCCAGTTTTTGTGCACCTGATGACAGCTATGTTGTAGGTCGGGCGCGTGATTTTCATCAATGTAGAATTTTGAATTCGACACTGTGTACGATAAAGTTCTTTTAATTTTATTTGTGGATTTTTACAATATATTTATTACACTGAATTCTTGGACAAATATTTCACGTATAACGTAAAACTATTTGCATTAAAACTCTAGATTTCTTGTTTGGAAATCAGTTTTCCTTTTTAAAAGGAAACTATCTCTGAAATCTTTTATCTCTTTGTCAAAGAATAAATCCTGATATAATCTACAGATGCAAATTTCGAAGGTGATCGCTATTTCTTAGTTAGGTAAACGTCATGATTAATATAATAGGAATCCTGGGTAAATATCATATTGGAATTATGTAAAATTCTAATTTATTGCAGTTCAAAGCAAAGAAAGAAGGAAAATTAAATATCTAAAATTACATTCATGAGGACAAAAATGAACCGTAATATCAAAATTAATTACGATATTTTGCATTATATAACTGACAAATTAAAATAAATATAAGCAGTATTTTCCTCTTTCCAAATTAATTAGGAATAGAATTAAAGACAATCCGGATAAGGATCGACATTTCCTTTATCTGAGCATCCATGGCCTTTTCTACATCAATAAAAAAATTAGGTGTGTAGTAGAGGCAGCCGTTTTGAATTTTATTCATTAAAGCGGCTTTATCACAATTTTTTTTTTTTTGCGTCACAGAAAAAGCCGAGGTTACTACGATTGGGTTTTTACTGTGGAGCCATCTAAGCAGGAAATAACTGAGCAAGGACGACTCTTGGAATTTCTAAACAGACTGCAGAGAGCGCGGCTACGTGGCGGGGTACACAGAGAGACATTATTTCCATAGGTAATGTATTGAAAGTTCACCAGCTGGTGCTGCATCCAGTTCATCTTGAACAGTTATGCTATTTTGTATTTCATATCATATTTCCAAAGAGACAAGCTCTTCAAAACATTAATGGCATATTGGCATATTAACGATTTTTGCCTTCTTAAATTCTCTCTCTCTTTCTCTCTCTCTCTCTCTCTCTCTCTCTCTCGATTAAAATGTGTGGTTATATTGTTTAAACCAGTGCAACCTTAGTATATTTGCATTCCACAAGATGTACGACGAGCACACGGGGCCTTTTAAGGTCCAGCCAAAACGTGTATAAGGTTTCACGGCAAATGATACTATGCATGGTGTTGTCCTCTCTGTCTAGCGCTGTCTCTCTGTCTCTGTCTCTCTCTCTCTCAGTGGCGTACTAAGGGTAAATGGCGCGCGAGGCGACGATGATGGCCCAAAGGGCCAGAATACGAGGCCTGAATTTGTATCAGATGTTCTGGCGCCCCAAGACCTCTGGCGCCAGGGGCAACCACCCAGTCCACCCCCTTTCCCAGTTAGTATGCTTCATCTCTGTCTGTCTGTCTGTCTCTCTTTGATTAATGTGTGTTTATATGTTACAGAGACTTCAATCATACTGCCTTGTTCGTGTCTTAACTTGACCGCTTGTTCTGAAGGTCTTCTTGTTTGTCTTT
This sequence comes from Margaritifera margaritifera, assembly GCA_029931535.1. NCBI lineage: Eukaryota > Metazoa > Mollusca > Bivalvia > Unionida > Margaritiferidae > Margaritifera > Margaritifera margaritifera. The sequence goes on from JAQPZY010000835.1 coordinate 126,613, forward strand.
CCTTTATATAGTTCCATTGGTGACTGGATATCTCGGCCCATAACGGACTCGGCCCATAACGGAGTCGGCCCATAACAAAGTGGGCCCATACAAATTTAATTAAGCAATCTCCCCATAACATACTCAGCCCATTACGGAGTCGGCCCATGACATTGTCGGCCCATGACACAGTCGGCCCATAATTACTAAAGATTGCAAAAAGAACTCTCTTAATTGTAATTCGAATGTCTCATTGCACAAAATTTATATAAATAAAATATTTAATTACGATTAGTATTGACAGAAGGAATAAGACAGGGCAAAGATAAAAAATGTTATACTAAAACAAAATAAACACATAAGAATTAGATACATTTGCTTTGTCTCTGTGCTTATCATTTTTTTTTAAAATAAATCTATTTAACTCAATTAACATAGCGCCCGTGCAAGGACAAAGACGTTTTAAACTTAGAATACTGGAAAATATTTACTGCTGATACAAAATTTACGGTATACGGTAAAAATATCACATGTTTTGAATTTTCTTGACAACTGTTTACTCTTGAAGTTAATTAAAGTGTATATCAACGTGGTCATGTAGGCGCTTTTACTCAGATTATAATGAATATTACTTGTTGTTGTACAATTTAATACTCATATATCTTAACCAAAGTCAATTAAATCCTGATTGTTGAATGATCTGCACCTTAAATGTCATCAAAAAACTTCCAGACGAAAATTTTTAATTGCTATGGACTTTTACAGGTACTAAACTGGGTCAAGAAAAGAGGACGTCGGGTCTATCATAACGAATATTTACTAAAAATCATTCACAGATGCACTAAACATAAAGAAACGTACACAGATTAAAAGACAAATGAAATGACTGTTGAAAAAGAAAACATTACATCAACATTACTATTATATAAATTGTGGACCGAGTACGTAAATGGGCCGAATACGTTATGGGCCGATTTGGGTAGGCCGAGTTCGTTATGGGCCGAGAACGTAAGTGGACCGACTCTGCTTAGGGCCGAGTTGTCCCGTAATAAGTCCCACTATTCAAAAACAGGTAAATAATATTGCAGTATTTGAAACTAGAGCCGACTTTTCTTGTTTTTTGTTTTTGTTTTTGTTTTTGTTTTGTTTTGTTTTTTTAAATTGTATTTGTTTTAGTAACGGATCGACTGACTGACTGATACACAGACGAAGGAAAGTGAACTGCGCCGTAATCTGTCAACGTCAGGAAATGTCGTGGCGAGGCAAAAGCTTGCCAAGCCGTAATCTGTCAACGTCAGGAAATGTCGTGGCGAGGCAAAAGCTTGCCATGCCGTAATCTGTCAACATCAGGAAATGTCGTGGCGAGGCAAAAGCTTGCCATGCCGTAATCTGTCAACGTCAGGAAATGTCGTGGCGAGGCAAAAGCTTGCCAAGCCAGTCTAATACTCAGACTATTGCTACTAATCTTCGGTCAATTCGAGTCCTCCTCCCCCACCCCACCCCATCACCGAAAGAGTAGTATAGACTAGAGACTGTTAGAAAACAAAATGAATGTAGCCCTCCTCCCCCACCCCACCCCATCACCGAAAGAGTAGTATAGACTAGAGACTTAGAAAACAAAATGAATGTAGCCCTCCTCCCCCATCCCACCCTATCACCGAAAGAGTAGTATAGACTAGAGACTGTTAGAAACAAAATGAATGTAGCCCTCCTCCCCCACCCCACCCCATCGCCGAAAGAGTAGTATAGACTAGAGACTGTTAGAAAACAAAATGAATGTAGCCCTCCTCCCCCACCCCACCCTATCACCAAAAGAGTAGTATAGACTAGAGACTGTTACAAAACAAAATGAATGTAGTTCATGTCAAAGTCACTGAAAATAAAACATTTGTGTAGACGGAGTTTTTAAAACTATAAATATCCTGAAATATTTTTCGAAAGTAAGATCCAAAATCAGAGAGAAAATTTAAAACAAATCGATGTACAATTTACTCTCGCGGAGAAAACAAGAAAATTATATGGATGAGCGAGAAAGATATATATATTCTTCTGTACTGCTTTGATATCCGTGTTTGTCTAGATTATCACTGAATGAGGATTTCAGGGTGGAATTGGGTACACTAGAAGGTAAATCTTATTCTAGAGAAGGAGAATGAGACTTTGCTTGTAAAAACTGAAAGACAGACAGACAGACAGGGACAGACAGAGAGAGGGGGGTGGAAGTTGTTATTTAAGTCTAACCCTGCCCTCAACTACAATATATCTCCAACTTTTTTATGGATCACACGTGCGAAATAATGTGGAGCAAAACAATAATGGTCTGAAATGGAACACCCGACCTGACTTTCAAATTTCATTGAACAAATAAAGAAGTGTCTATAAATTGAAACAAAATGTTAATAAATTAGCACGCTGTAATTTCAGCAAATTCATTTCGATCATTGCTAATGCTTGACACTTGACAAATGCTTGACAATTGATGATACTACAAAATTTTAAAGTGGTATGCTGTCAATGGCGATTTTTCTCTATTATAGAGGTCAGAAATGATATCTCAAAGACATTCATAACATCATATTCATTTATCGAGACTTTTATAATTTGTATTCCAAAATAAACACAGTGTTTCTGTACAATATTTTTACCGTTAGCCATATGTTAAAAAGAATGGCCATATTTGTAGAACCATTAAAGTATTTATAATAATAATAATAATAATAATAATAATAATAATAATAATACAAATTAAAAGATCGCTTGAAAAGTATACCATTGAATGGTTGGTATTTTGAAGTTAATTTTAGAACCATGCATTTCTACATTTAAGTAATTAAAATATAATTTGTTTAAAAAGTAAATACACGAATCTATGAGAGAAGAGCATCAACTGAAAACTTTAATTGGAATATGATCTCAAATACATTTTGATTTATTTATTTTGAATTTCTTTTTCTTATATGAATGTGGACCTCGTTACACAAAAGATAAATAGTTCTAGGCGATAATACAAAATTCATATGGTGCGGGGTTTTACAAAATAAGGAATCAAATTTTAAAGAGTATCATTGATGAAAGCAAAAAATCAACTATACTACGCATATTGATGGCAAAAATATGTACTTCCATTCACTGGTAGAAATATAAAAATATGAGAGGTATTAGGTATTTCATAAATAAATCCTAGGTAGGATGGGTGTTAATATATATGACCGTTTTTTCCCTGTGTTGCCATCTAATCGAGGGAGGGGGGATGACAAATCAAGGCCATTTGTCTCCAAGTCAAAGAACTAATAAAAGACAGTGTTCATGAATAATTTAAGCACCAGAAAGTAAAAGCTTTGACACACACACACACACACACACACACACGCATATATATATATATATATATATATATATATATATATATATATATATATATATATATATATATGAATTAAAATTTATCAATGTTTACATCTTCACACACTCCCATAGCAAATCTGGCAAATTTCTCAGCAACTAGAGGCCAAAATTACAGAATATCTTTTGTAATGAAGCCCGTCGTTAGACCTGACATGGGGAATGTGACAAATGTGTTTACTTGTTACGTAAGGAAGTGATCAATGGCACTGGCCTCTGTAAACGGATGATGTATAATCATACACCATAACATTCATACATTTTTATAATTAAATTCCAAAAATCAGAAACTGATATTCATTTAATCCCTAACCATGATAACCTCAATTTTGGATCATGTCCAAAGCTCTCACGTTAGCGTTGTAGCTTTTATTTAGTCTTTCTTTACAAAGAAGAATCTTTCTAACAATTTTTTTTATGATTTTATACAAGTAAATACTTCATTTATCTATCCCAATTTATCAAAGCAAATACTTCTTTTTTTACCCCAATTTATCTAAGTAAATACTACATTTTTCTATCTTAATTTATTCAAGTAAATACTTCATTTTTCGACCCCAATTTATCCAAGCAAATATTCATTTTTCGACCCCAATTTATCTAAGTAAATACTTAATTTCCCAACCCAATAACTTCTGTATGTTTCCACTAGAAAACACAGTCGCAAATATAAGCGTTCTAAATCTTCATGCGGTACCCGCAACTTTCATGCCAGTTTTGATAATCAGGTGTATTTACTGAAAAATTGGATGCAAGTTGCAGATCTTTCCTGTACTGGGTGTGCTACGCCATCAGTTATGAGGCGGTCCTTGCTACTGGCCGACTAAGTCCTTTTTATAAATATACAGGCATTGTCTCACTTTTGTAATATGCTTTTATTCTTTTAAATTTGAAATATTTAAAACCTGGAATTCAATATCAAGTTCAATCTTCTCACTGAAATCATTTCATGGTGACGTGGTTAAGAGAATCATTATTTCTCTCAACTCTTCCGATCATCATCTTATCTGTTTTATGAACACACTTTAAAGACTGGAGGATTCTATCTCTCCCTCCGACCTTACAAAACCGTCCAATGGTGTAATGGATAGCACTCTGGACCCTGAATCCAGCGATCCGAGTTCAAATCTCTGTGGGACCTACTTAACTCTTTGCGCACGTACAAAGCAGTCAGTAGATTATAACTGACCAACATTTTTAATTGAATCTACATTTCAAAGAAATGCACACACACGTGCGCGTGCGAGAGAACAAGCACACACACACACACACATATGCACATACAGATCATATCCTTCAGCAAGAGTAAAGACATGACCATAGAAGCATCCTGTTAGTAGTAACTTTTAAATTTCAGTAATTGCAGCTTTACATTTAAAGGAAGTGATAATAGAAAATTAGACATCGCTGGTGACAGAAACCTCTCATACGCACACAACCAGACGTACACACACAAGTGTACATAAAAGTCCATAAATAGATGCTTCCAATTACAACTGCATGGATACCGCTGGAATGGACTCTTTATATATGAATACAATACATAAATACAAAGAATTCCAGCACCATGAGACGAATGGACTTATCTCACAAACTTGAAAATGAGTCATGTATGTGTGTATGTATGTAGGTAGGTAGGTATGTAGGTAAGTAGGTAGTGAGGCATGTTATATTTTCCTTGTCAGACTCCTAGCTTATTCCTATACTGTATATGTATTACTAAAGCAGTTTTTTAATAACATAACAATAACATCTAATTTTTCATGAAGAACAGAAAGCCCGTGCACCATCTATGATTTCACAACAGACTATTAAAATAATGATGAAGTAGACAGCAGATGGATTGATTTTATGAACAACATGACACAGATTCATTACTTATCTCAAAATGAATATCACAGTTACCATAATAAACCTGCTATCAGCTTCCGCCAATCTATAATGGATAATAGTTATGTTTGTGGTGGTGTGCGTGATCTTTGTGAGTGTAAAATATTCTTTAATAAATTATAAACGGGCAGCATATATAGTTAAAAATTTATGCTATCTTATTTCATTTATTTTTGTTCAGAATGTTTATATTCAAAATGTGCACAATATGCGACTTGGGAAAATTATTAAATAGTGTCAAGACAATTGTTTGTTTATAGAGATATATCTTTTTCCTATCAGTAATTCAAACAAATGATGTATCGATTCCAAATTGATCTTGTACAAACGATTGTTGTCGTAAAGCCTGATATATATATATATATATATATATATACACACACACACATATATATATATATATATATATATATATATATATATATGTATGTGTGTGTGTGTGTGTGTGTGTGTACATTGCGGATTGAGGAGGGAGAGAAGTTTGATAGGAAGAAAGCAAGATATATATATATATATATATATATATATATATATATATATATATATATAATATGCTAGATCTAACTCACAGAGAGAATGACAGACAGACAGAGACACAGAGAAAGAGAATAAGAAACATGCGTGTGTGTTATTGTTGTTGGGTTTTTTTTTCTGTACCTATGTTTTCACTGGTTTCATTTCTTTGTTTTTTGTATTACAATATTGTTATGGTAAGGCAAATTTGCTTACAAATAATAAAGGCTCTATTCTTTATTCAGCCATTTTCTTTATGTTGTTGTATTGTAAGCGTGCTGCCGAACATGTCTGTGTAAACACGTTCCCAACGGCAGACGTATGCCGGGAGCTGACATCGCATATTGTGCCGGCAGATCTCAATCTTGGCTGTTCCCATACTGTCTTAAGTTAAACCAACAGCGTATGTATTGATCTGCAGGCACATATAAAACGGCAGATATGGATCTGTACAATTTCATACATGTTGATATATAACAAACTTCACATTGGCGTTTTAAATAAATTACGAGTAAGACTACACTAATGACTTTTGAAAGCGACGATAATAACAACCTGAAATATATTTTGGTCAAAATAAAATTACAAGTTGTTGCATCAATAAATTTTTTGGAACTTATTTTTCATTTTAACAAATTATAGCTGGCACTGATCTCAGAAACGTTTAACAGATCAAACATCATGTGGACTACACAAATTGTATTCACTACTTGAACAGATTTATTTTCCAGATAGTGAAAAAAATATGTAAATTATTTGATACACTTGTCGCATCTTAATAAACGCATCACATGCTAAGGGTTAAAGCGAAGCGGAAAAGATAGCAGCGATTTATATTCGATCCTGTTGCAAACTATTAGGTGTGAAATGATCTACAAATTTGATTGACCTGTCTGGACAACTAAGTAGAATGCCATTAATTAATTATCACTGCTTAACTATTGATGAATATTATTTGATAACTAAAACACTATTCCATTTCAGTTATATCAAATTCTCAAGCATAACGCTGAAGTTCGGACTTCAAATGGTGGTCAATTTTTACTTTTAACTTTAAGAAGATTTTTGACGAATTAAGACTAACATTTGCTTGGATAAATCGGGACTTAGGAAATGTTCCAATGAATTTGATAGTAGAACTCCTAACGGAATTATATAATCAAGATCTATTGAATCAATCAATATAATCAGAAAGTGAGAGTACGATGAAAAATACAAAGTTAGACATGGTTCCCAGGACTACCTGGACAAATATACTGACATCATTTTTACAAAATCAGTTAGACAATTTAGACTTGCCTCGCATAAGTTATCAGTTCTAGCAAAACGATAACATGGCAAATCTAGATATGTCACAAAAATATTCATCGTAATTTAGACAAAATTGAATCAAAATATCATTTCTTTAAAATTTCCCTAAATAGTCATATTATTGACGGAACTATTGTTCAGACAACCTTTTTGCCACTGGCTGACATTACAAAATATCATCAGAATGATGTCTTGTTCAATCAAAATTACCTTTTAAATTGAGGAACTTTTGAGGGAGTCTTTCAATAGAAGAGACAGTAGTACTTAATCTTTTTGTATTACGAAAAGAAGTTTGAAATTCTTTCCTAATTTCTCTTCTTGATTTTGCTCTTTTTGTATAAGAATGTGTATGCTTCTATGTTATTACTAATATTGTGATACACTAGAATAGAATAATTCTGTATATGCTCAAACAGCCTATATGTTAATGTTGACACATCCATATTTATATGTATAAATGTTGACTAAAACTGTTGTGTCATGTCTAATGCCAAATAACAATTTATTGTTTTAGCAAGCAAATATTCTTTTTATTTTATGCCTAAGCGTATTGTATATCAATTTGTATAACACACTGAAATAACTGATTTCTTACTGTATCTCGTGGGTGAAAAACTCAGTATTTTCACTAGTGGCGAAGCCACGATTGAAACTACTTAAGTGTTTTTCACACAGGAGATGAAATATATCCGTTATTCACTCGGAGCAAGCAAATATTCTGTTTATTTTATGCTCAAGTGTATTGTCTATCAATTTGTATAACACACGGAGGTAGCTGATTTCTTACTGTATCCCGCGCGATAATGTCAGCAGTTTACCGTTTATGTTCTGCTCTGTTTTGTGTATATTTCACATAAAATATCATTAGTTACATAATGCTCTTTTCCAATTCAAGGTAAAACAGCAGACAATAAGAAAATAATAAAAAAATAATAATAATCTGTTCATTGTTGCATTTGAACCCGGTTCACCAGGATACGAAGCGGCCATCTTTACCTTTACACCACGCAAACATCTTACGAAAAATTTGAAATGTCTTACTTATAACGTTATCAGTGTCTATTGACGGCCAGTGAAAAAATATGATATTTTTTCATCCCAATTTTTTCACTACAGTGAAATATCACAATTATTTCACTCGGAAAATCCAGTCATTCACTGCCGATAATAAAATATATAGAGGATATTTGCTTCGCCACTCGTGAAAATACTGAGTTTTTCACCCACTCGATGAAATATATCCGTTATTCACTCGGAGCAAGCAAATATCCTCTATATATTTTATTATGGGCAGTGAATGACTGGATTTTTCTCGTGGGTGAAAACAACTTAAGTATTTTCAATCGTGGCTTCGCCACCCGTGAAAATACTGAGTTTTTCACCCACTCGATGAAATATATCCGTTATTCACTAGGAGCAAGCAAATATCCTCTCTCTCTCTCTCTCTCTCTCTCTCTCTCTCTCTCTCTCTCTCTCTAAAAAGCTGGCTGTTTGGTTTAGACATGATAATTGTATTAACATATGTTAGATAGTTTTCTTTCATTTTGTATTTACAACGTGTCAATTTAATTTTCCATATTCAAACATTTGCTTTTTAAAATAAGAATATTCATGCACAACAAGATTATCATGGCGAGAATTAAAGATAAAAAAGAAAATAAATTATATTAGAATTTGAATTATAATAGCTTAATGATATCTGGATGGGAGTATGTAATCTGTTTGACTCGGCAATTGACAGTTTATACCACGCCAAAAAAGCAAGCAGTACACTCTAAAATATAGTAAAATTTAATCCATGCTTAATGATTACAATACTTGGATTATTTTTATTTATTCCATGTAATCTTACTCAGCAACACAGTCTTATTATTATTAAAAGTAATTATCTTGTTATGAAAGGTAATTATCTTGTTATTAAAAGTAATTATCATGTTACGAAAAGTAATTATCTTTTTTTTAAAGTAGTTATCTTGTTATTAAAAGTAATTATCTTATTAGAAAAAGTAATTATCTTGTTAGAAAAAGTAATTATATTGTTATAAAAAGTAATTATCTTGTTATAAAAAGTGATTATTTTGTTCTTAACAAACTATCTGTCTCTCTGTCTGTCTCTTCCTCTCTTCAATACTTCTTTACATTCCTTTTCTTAAATCTCAATAATAAATCAGATATATGATATTTGTGTTCACTTGTGCTACATCTTGTATTATATTGTATTATATGCACATAACAATTATGTGCATGTTTTTGTTCTGTTTTTAGTTCAATTATTCTCTGGCAAAACTTTCAGTTGATGATATATTGGATTTTAATAATGTTTCATCCTTAAAATATAAACTAATAAGATTTATTAATATTAAATCCACAACATACCATTGCATAGTCAATGTATGGAAGGAAGTGGTATGGCTTCGAATTTCTCTCTCTCTCTCTCTCGATTAAAATGTGTACTTATATCGTTCAAACCCGTGGAAGCTTTGTATATTTGCATTCCACAAGATGAACGACGAGCACACGGAGCCTTTTAAAGTCCAGCCAATGTGTGTATAACGTTTCACGGCAAATGATACTATGCATGGTGTTGTCCTCTCTGTATAGCGCTGTCTCTCTGTCTCTGTCTGTCTGTCTGAATCGTTGCATACTTTGCATGCGCAGAATCAATGACATTTAAAGCCGTCATTAATTTCATTGTATGTATATGTATATGGTGTCATGGGGTGCATTCTTGAAGTCACATTTATAAATATGCAATTCTATATCTTTTTTATAACCCAGTGGCAAGTTATTAACCCAATGTTAATGTTATCCATCTTCTTTCTTTCCTTAACAGTAATCGGTAGTAGGTGGACACATCTTGCATAAAAAGTACTTTTATTACATAGTTTCCTTTTGAGCAAGACAATTTTGTCGCAAAATTTCGATACTTCATGTAATTGGTTTGTGAATATATGATAATTTTGGTTCAGGTCTTTATCTTGTTAATTAGTGTCCACGATGTCTATTGGTAATACTCAACATTTTCTTGATGAATCTTTGGAAGCATGCGAAACAGCCGAAATTTAATTTTATTTTATACCTATTCCCGTTTATGAAATTTAAGGACAATTCTTAAATCGTCCTTTCCTTTTACTAATATGCCTGGTTAGATAGTTATTTTTTACGCAAAAAATAAGATATAGAGTTAATGAGTAGGCTGTATAAAAAAGGTCTTTATTTTCTTTGTTTTTTAACGGCACTTTAAACACATTATTGGCCACATCATGCCAAAGAAATGGGATCTAAGTGCCTTTCCCAAGGACACACCAAGGCAGTCGACCTGGGCTGCACTGAGCATATATCGAACCAGCGACTTTGGATTACGAGTCCGACGCTTTATCAAGGGTCTAAGCTACTGTATAAAAGAGGGTGAATTATCTATTCTTCTAAATGGCGACAAACAACAATTTAAATTGAAAACATTATGAACTCTAAACATTCGGGGATATAATGAAAACCTTAGTTCTGTGGAGAAAACAAAGGACATCGAATATAAGTATCATATACAACTAAAATAGACAATATAGAACTTAAAGATTTTTTGTTTCCATCTGTCCGACTTGGACGATAGAACAATCGAATGGAAATATGAATAAAGCTACGACATTTACATTATAAAATATTGAACTTAAGATAATATTTATCTCAATGATAGAGACAGACGCGTTTGCAAGAAAGCAATTGATAGTGTATGCAATTTTAGATCAATAAATTATCACACTAGAATTGCAGGTAACAATGACTGTAGTAGCCACCTTACTTTTAGCAATATTCCCATACATTGCAAGGAACAAAAACTAATATATTTTTTTTTTAAATATTACTTTTCTCAACTGGAATGTTTTCACAGGATGATTTCAAGTAAAGATGAGAAACAAAGCTACAATGTATGAAAGTTTCATAACTAAAAGACAAACACATTCTAGTCTTGTTTGATAAATATTTATGAAATCCTAAGTGCCTACCATCAAGACACTAAAGTACAACAGGTAATATATTTTGACTATACAACATTAAACAGCCATAGCAATCGCAAAAATTACGGGGTCAATACCTTGACATTTTAAATAACGCAATGTCAGGTATAATATTTATTCATATTTGTCCAACATTATTTAACCGCCACGCTTTACTTTACTTTATGTCTTTTATGTCTATGTTCGTCCTTATTTCTAAACGTATACATTCATTTTTCGACATCCTATACAAAATTAAGTACACTTAAGTATTCGAAGCGAGGTAATTAAATTTTTAAAACATCACAAAGAATCAAATACGGAATAGAATAACGTCAATATTACAAATAAAGTGAATCAATTTCCATCAATGTTGTAGGATGCAAAGCGGAACATAGACTAAAGATAGAAATTCGTAACATTTACATAAATAAATGTTAACTTAAAGTAAACAACATAATTAAAACTATTTACCATTCAACATTAAATTCAACTCCTTCAGTAAGGTACAGTACAAATCTTAAGAGTATATTCATAATGTGGCCACATAGAAAGCTATAAAATTGGCTATTCCTATTTCTTTGACTCATTTGACGATTGAATATCTAACAGCACACGCGATACTACCAGACAAATTAACGTAAATAGATCAGCACCTTTAAATAGTTGAGAAATTACGTAAACATCGTGAATGTAAGTTTAGGTTGATGAAAATAAATGAAATTAAGAATGATTTAGTTAACAAGATAGAACATTAAAGAGGTGGAAGAAAAAAAGTGTAAAACGGTATATAATTTTTTTTTCTTAACTAGGTATAGGTTGGTATCACAAGTGTTTCCGGTGGAATGGGTGTTTCTGCTGCTAGCTTAGGAGATGCAGGAATAGCTACAGGATGTATTATACCTGTAGCTTTTAAAGAGTTTGGTGTAACTATACTTGGGTTGGTTTTGCAAACGTTTTAAATGACAAGCTAGCATACAATAAAGTTTGAAAACACAATGAGATAAAAACCTCTGTTATAAGAAAGTTGAATGGTATCAATGACATTCTGAATATAGATAATAGAGATAGTAAATTATATATTTCATTATAGAGAATATACTTTGTTGTTAGTTATAACAATATTTCAAATGATCACATCAAGAGCAGTATACCAACAAATCAAATAGTGCGCAAGGTTATTGTAAGCATAGGAGGGTAAGAGGTGACGTGCGTGGTGCTTCTGACACAGTGAAAGTGGAAAGAGCAAGATGGTCGAGGCCATATAAACATGGATGATGAACATAATAACTTCAGATATAGATTGATCAAAATTATATAAATGGAATAGTCAAGGCTTAAACAAATATCTTTGTTGTACAAAATTGAAAGAGTATTATAGTAATTATGATATTATAGCTTTTTGTGGAACCATAAAGGGGGTGGAGAGAAGAAGAGGAATTTAAAGATTTTTTGAATGATTTTGAAGCTTTTGATTTGTTAGCACGACACACTCTGCAAGAGGTCGAAATAGTGGCGGAGTTACCGTGACGGTAACAAGTTCACACACACGTGAAGGTATTATCCAAAGAATCTGTAGCATTTGTAAAAATTATGTTGATTTACTGTTACATATGAAATGGCTGAAGTGTGTCAATAAAGTCACTTCAAGAGCAGTATATTTTTGTAGAGAGAGAGAGAGAGAGAGAGAGAGAAAGAGAGCGAGAACGTTATCTTTGAATAAGGACAACTGTTCGGAAGGACAGACAGGAGCACGACCTTCAATATGGTTGCCATGGTGGCAATGGTGTAGAACAGACCAGCACCATTTCATGCTAAACCAAGTAAATATCATTGTCAGTCCATTAAACAAATACCGCATGTCAAAACAGCCATTCGTGCGGGAAGAGAAGCAGAAAAAAAACACATTTCCTCTAGAATCATATATATATCATTTTTAACCTTTTCTATTACAATTCATATTAATATGACAATTCAAACAGGAGGACTAGCGACAACAACATTTGCTTTATGATGGCCTCCTTGGCGTGATGTTGGAGGTTAGATCAGAAGCTTTTCATTTGGTAAAAACTAAATATCATCAGAAGCCTTTAAATGAATTAAAGTTCCATGCTGGTGCGACGATTTATTTGGAAAAAGGTAGGATAACAAGATGCTCAAGATGGCCACCATCGCAGCCTTATTGTATAGCACCATTTTCATTAGGGTCAATTAAACGTCTAGATGAAATTGTATGCCAAGATTCATGCATGACTTTCTTCCAAGCAGATGAGAGTAGTAGCGATAAAAAGCAAAATGATAGCGGATAACATACTCTGGACGATGGAGATTTAATAGCATACGCAGTACCATTGCATGATCGAATCCGATGTGCGACCAGTAGAACTGGAAATGATTTGAACAGAAAACTATATATCCGGCGATATACATGCTTGAAATATAACACAAAACTTCGCAACCTGAGTGTGCACGCAAACACACGTGTTGGTTCTTTAATGAACTTCACAAATCGATTTTGTTTTTGCAAAATTAAACTATTATAACTGACCAGGAATCTTACAAAATGAGAGAGTACAGGTTTTGGTGATTGTTTTATGTCAGTCGTTGCTTTCATTATAAGGTATCCAAACGTTAAGCAAGAACGCACACTCAAGTTAAGGAGCAATGTAAATGTGAGCAGTATGCAAGCTGGAAAAACACTGAGCGTAAATACAGTCATGTTAGAAAAGAAACGTAGGCCACAATAAGTAAGAACATTTATTGTCAGATACATTCAATCTGCAAGGTCATGTGTCCTAAAATGGGTGACATGAAAAAAGAAATGATCTCATTTGTGATGGAATATGAACTATATTGATGCATTGTTTCATGAACCGCACATAATTGTAAGCCAGGAAGGATGAAAAATGGCTTTTAAAAGTATTTATAAACCCAAAGAGCAACAAAAGAGATGCTTACTTATTAGCATAGCCTCCTCTATAAAGCCAAAGCATAGCCTTCAACAATAACCAGTTTATACGAAAATATTTTTGAGCAGACTATGGCCATTTCATGGAAATTGAGAGTAAGACAGCTAAGATTTATCAAGTTGAAATTATGCATGTTATACATTAATCTGGCCAGGTGTCAACCATCAGTGAACCATGTAGTATATGAAGCAATCAGGGCATGTTTTTGTCAATGTTTCGCGCTTAACTAGGAGTGGAGCTTATCCACAGTGTGTCCAAATAATTACAAATTAATAACACGAATGCAGCAGATTGCTGCCTCTCTCATGCACGACCCTGTAATGAACCAAAAACTATGCATATTCACAAGAGAAAAAAAAGTAGATCACTGTGTGACAGTAGGTCATGCAGGAGATATTACTAATAATGTCACTGTGACAAACGTTTGCCCGTGGAAGGTAGTACTTTCCAAAGGGAATGCTCTTATTAAGTGTAATGACTGTACCTTCAGAGAAACCAAACTAAATGCAAAGAGTAGCTGGAGGACAAAAACTAGGTCAAAATGACCTACCTTTTCCAGGTATGAGTAGTGCCATCGAAGATTAATACACCAATCAATGTTCATGCTAGTGTATACAAAAGTGTCAGAGGAACTGAGAATGCAAAAACTAACGTTGACGCCTACGATATCAGAAAAAATAAAAAGTCACAAATGTGATCTCTATATCTTGTGGCTGCGTTGCAAGCAATACAAACAAATCTACTGACTGACAGCGTGTTGTATGCAAATGCAATCCGGAAATATGTAAACTGACTGAATATATGTATTCAATGTAGTAAGATGTCCACTGACTGAATATATGTATTCAATTTAGTAAGATGTCGACTGACTGAATATATGTATTCCATATAGTAAGATAATCTTCCACTCGATAAATACCCATAACATGTCCATAGTACGAAGAACAAGCGGGTAAAGACAATGTGGAAATTTATACGTGAAAGTATTAACAGTACTAACTATCCACCGTGCAAATAACATACATTAATTCGTTGCAAGACTCTCATTGAATACTATCAACGATAAATGTACACACGAGAAAACTATTGGCTGATCACCCAGAAAGGAGAGTCCAGCAGTGATAAATATTCGCAAGAGCTATGAATGCTACCAGGGGCACACCTGGTAGGCTGGAAATGAAGTTAAAATATAAACATAATATACCACTGTAATAAGATTTGTGTACAGGTATGTACAACATACAGTTATCTCTCACTTTAAGGAACCCCAATATAAGGCAGTAACTTAGATCTCATTTTATTATTCAATACAGCGGTCCTCCTTCTGCAATACAAATGTGGCCTTAAATAGAGGGTGGAATCTAGTGAGGGGTAAAAAATAGTACTATTATTCTAATTTGGTGCTAGGCAATATGGCCTTAAAACAACACAGTTGTTTTGCTCTCGTAGTGCAACCTAAAATTAACACTGATTTTGCCTCCAAAGAATTAGAATAATATGTGGAAAACAGTCTGACCGCATGTAGTGACTTTCTGTATTATGTATATTTTCGTCATAGTATTGGATATTCATACGAACATTTCCCCAAAGCGGACTTGTCCAGAATTGAAAATTGCGTAGTTAAACTGACTTTTTCTTTCTAGTTCCTGCTGCTAATGTTTGATTTTAATCTTAAACATCCCTGACTTTTGAAAATAATCCACACTGGACGAATTAATTACAGCTGAATACCATAGAAATTGTGGATATCTCTAATTCATGTCCTACGTCTGCCATTTTACCTAGGTATTTCCACAAAATGCCAATTGTATTCATAAAATTATGATAAATGTCATGATATTTTACCAAATATATGCCGTAAAACGGTGGACATTATGAAGGCATTCACTGGCTCACCCTTTTCGCTTGTGTGATTATCTCTTTCGTTCTCGCTCTCTCTGTCTCTCCCTCTGTCTCTCTGTCGCACTCTCTCTCTCTCACGCGCGCTCAAACGCACACAAAGAACTTAAATCATGCTATTTTAAGTCTTAGTCTGAAAATATGCTTATATGGATTGAGTACTGAAATCACACGAACGTCTTCACTTTACATCACTAGACTCTCAAAATCATATTTTCGTTCACATCATTTCTAAATTGCTCTATGTGTTACAAAAAATATTCAGTCAGTTATTTTTCAGTAAATATTGGAATGTTTAACTGCAAATATTTCGTGATTGTTTAAAAGACTACACATGTTTAACCTTTCATCAGCTGAACACGGTAAGACAAGAAAATGAAGATTTGTTGCTGCTTCTTGTTTTTCAAACGATTACTGCTTGTTGTTTTTTATATGCGGTGTGTTTGCACAAATTAATTACAAAATCATGCACATGACAAGGAGGGAGGTAAAATGGCAATAACTCCAGCTACCACGTGTTATTTCTCTCTTTATGTCTCTGCTGCTCGATCTCTCATTGACTTTTATATTTAGACATTGCATCTGGTATTTGCTTAGTAAGTCGCTAGGATTCTGGTTTGTGGTGTGTAGCATACAGGCTTCAATTGCGCAAGTCTCTGATCATCTGATGGTCTGCTCCTCTTTGCTCAAGCTGTCAAACCGTAAACACAATTCTTTTAATTAAATCTCGGTTGCAATTAAACCATTCATTTTATGAACAACTTTTCGTGAAAAAGAAAAAACAGTATAATTTCACCATAATCGAAACGCAAAACGTCGGCATGGATGACTTCATTGTCAAAATCATTGAAAAAAACGTTTGAAATTTTGTCAGAAGTCGTCGACAGGTCCAAATGAAACAACCGAAGTATTTAGAAATAAATTTCCAATACATCTACATACCCAGTAATTTATAGAAATTTTCACATTTGGCTCACACGTCACATATTAAGAAATTGATCGTTTGATTTACTTATAGGAAGCATACAATAAAACTTGTTTGAAACATTTGTCTTTCAAGTTCATCATAAATATTTGAATATTGCACGAAAACTTAACGGTGGGCTAAAGACGCACCTACCGCGGCCCAACGTGGTCATGCATCGATCACAGCGACCTGCATGTTGCATTGGCTCTGTGGCTCTGGCCCATATCGTGTATGGGCATTGCATGACAGCGTGAATTTGATTCATTGCGTAGATATTGATGGTGGCACATACCCTATCCATGCATGTACAACACCTGCAATACATGATGCGTGGAAATCGTAGAACCCACAACGAATGTACTCTAAGTATAGTGTTGGACCTACAGTAGTTTGCATGATGGAAATATATGTCTTCCTATAACCGTTGTATTAGTAGAAAACCAGACCGGTTGAAGAAAACGTCCATACTCTGAGTATAGGAGTTACATGTCAGCATTTTACTAAGGAAATGGTTACCATGAACAATAATAATGTCTGTGACGTCATTGTTATTTTTTAATAATATCATCCAACAACATGTTTTCCACGGGCATGCAGCTGTCCGTAAAGTCAGATGTTATAATTACTTTTGTGATTCATAATTTTTCAGAACTCTGTTGTTTGTGTTGCAAAGTAATAATGCTACATATAAATTTCAAATCATTCGTGTCTAAAGTACGTAACTTGTGTCTATCCAGGAACCAACTCCATACTCAGAAGTTCACTCAAAGTCACTTTTAGTGGAATGAAACCTTGAAAACGGTTTCGTTTTGACAAGTAAATGGCATCAATGACTATAATAAATCTGACTTTGTTTTTTATTTTCATGATGTGTATTGTTAAAAGCTAGAAAAAAGGCACCGTAAGTCTACTTTCCACAAAATTCCAATATTTGTTGATTTCGTCCATGCTATAAACCACGAATTTAAAGACACAAGGAACAGTAATTTGTATGTGGGAATAAGAGGCTGCATTATGAAATGCAAAACATATTAGGGCAATGAAAATATCATTGTTTGCAAAAACACCACAAATTGAAACCCCTGATTACCTTGAATAGTTTGGTTTAATAGAATGTCAACCAGCTACCTTATAATTTCTGACTATAAAAACCAAAGAGCTCTACTTGTATATTTCAGAAACACTATTGAATGGGTTTATCTTCGGATATGGTCTTGTTATATTAGAGTAAAACCAACTCGTCGAAAACTGGGTACACAGAGCATTACTAGTCTCTACATATTAGGCAATACTAGCAGAGCATTTAATCAAGTTATTTAATTTGGTATGAAATATCTTTACCAAAACAACTTTCATAAGGCATATTACTTATTATTTATTGAAAAATGCTGTAAAGTTCCAAATCCGTAGTGGATAGTAGTGTATGAAACTTTATTGTGGATAAATCCAAACTCTCGCGGAGCATGGAATTTATGTTTCTGGAGAATATTTAAAATATTAAAGAACCAGCACTGCTATTAAGAATTACATTTATTGCATTGTATCATGATTTTTGATAATGACATTTGCTTCAAAGTGTTTTTGGTTACATTTTTCAAAGATGGTGTCGAGCTGTTACAAGCCTCAAAAAAAGTAGTCCTTGCTCCTCAATTATTAATTAGTGCAAATATGGAGTGTGTTATATGATCCTGCAGCTCTTAATTTGATATTATCTACAACTCAGCACGAGTTTATCTTGTGCAATAAGCCTACTATTTCACACGTGACTAAACTGGTTTCGGAGGACATTTAAGCAGCTGGGTTCGGAAACTTATTATCTATCGATCATGATATTCTCTAGATTTGTTCTCAAAGATTTGACTTTCCGAAAAACGTTGATAAAATTACTAAAGAGTTTTATAAATTTTCACGCACCATTAAGCGATACGATAGTTCCAAAAGTCTAGTAATGGAAACAAGAAAGAAATAAGTAAATAAATCTCATGTTGCTTTGATGGCACACATTTGAAACCAGAATATTATTAAAATTATTATAATAGAATTTATACGTACACGAAAGAACAAAATACAATAGAGTGCGGAAAAGGGCCGAGAGGAAAATTAAGCAGTGTGAAAAAAGACACTTTTGCAAATCTGTCAAATAGTTATACATATATTTGAATTTGTTAGGCATGTGTTTGATGGAAGTGATTACACAGATCACACAGAGAAAAACACAAATACAGCTCAGTACGAAATTTGTAGCGACCCTGGTTTATACGCAGAATTTAGAATTTGCTGAATGTTATTTGGCGTCACTTGCAACAATACGGCATTAAGATTAATAAGCATGCAGGACCTAATTGATTAATTATGCGTTGTACCTGTGATAGCTACCCATTAGTACAGGAGGATGGAATAATGGTCTCTTTATATAAAATGGCATTATTGATCACGTTAATAATCGCAAATGAATTACATTAGTAGACGTACCAGCTAAATTCATCCCTGAGGGGTTACAATAAATGATCGACACAAATAGAAAATTGCACCAACTGAGTTTGGGTTTCAATAGGGAAAATCAATCATAGATTGAATATTCCCTTTCAATGCTGTTATAACAGAAGTGGTAAATTCGGGGATCAAACTGAACTGCGCATTTATAGATTTCGAAAGGGCTTCAAAATCCGCTAAATATAGATGGTCTAAAGGCATCAAAGTGATTTTGAATACAAAAGTTGTGCGAGGAATTAAATCTATGAGTGAATCAGTTAAAACGTGTATAAGATATCAAAACTCGTGTTCAAATTCCTTTTAGTCACATTCCGGTATCAAACAGGGTGATCCTTTATACCCTTTGTTGTGCATAATCTGCATAAGATATATTATTACATATATAACTAGTAATATTGACTATATTTTTGCAATACAGTATATCGATATGCTTATGCCTTTATACGTATATGACGCTGTTGTTTCCGCTTTGTCTGAAAAAGCATTGAGATATCCAAGAATATTGGGTTTGAAAGAAAGTATCTGTAAGACTAAGTTGATGGGTTTAGAAAGACGGCGAAGAAAACCGCATGAAATATATTTTGACGAAACAAAATATGAAGCTGTTATATAGTTTAAGCATTTCGAAATTTAATTTGTTTAAAAGAAATCGGTCTCAGACATGCTTGGCAGATCAAGCATCATTTGCACTACTTACATTATACTCGCTGATAGAAAATGTTAGTTTGATAGTCATTAAGTGGTTAGTTATTCAACACTCTTGTCAGATCAAACGTAGCATACTCTATTGAGATTTAGGTTCTTGCAAAGGGAAGAATTTTGAAATGATTCTTATTACATTCTGCGTGAAAATGTTCGGTGTGAGAACACCTGCACATTTCATTGGTCTGAGCAAAGGTTATAAACATAATATTTTAAGGAGTAAATAATGGTGAGCATTGCTTTAAAAGGAAAACACTGTTCAGTCTGAATTGTATCAAATTCTCAAGCATCACGATAGCAAAAGTCGGCTTTTGTGGTGTGGAATAATTTGAATGAATTAGGTCGGATGCTTATTTGGATTAATAATTGCTTACGAAGTATTCCCCCTAATTTCATAGAACACCACCAAACAGATCAAAATATCCAAATTTGGTATGATTCAATAAATGCATCCAGCACGTTAGACTGGCAATAGAAAGTTACTTTTGGTTTCGAGAGTTACGTGAACATAATAACGGATAGCCTTTATATCAAAATATTTACGAAATTTACACATGCCGTGCATAAATTAGCAGTTGAAAGAAGATACTATGAAGATATACCAAGATATCTCAGAAAACGTATTATTGTTGTAATTTAGACGAAATTTAATCATACTATACTTTAGTTTTAGTTTGTATAAATATCAAGATATTAAATTTCTGGCTATGTTTTGCCACTGTACTACATTGCGAAATAGTATAAGGAGTATGTCTGGTAAAACATTTCAAAAATTTAAAAAATGTGGGTACATGTTTGGTTGAGTGTCCACAGAAAAGAAACAGTGGTACTAAAAATGAATTTATTTCTTGATTTCTCTTCTTGTGCTTGGTTACTTTTCTGTATGGACATTTTAAACTTATTGTGTTACGGTTACTGTGATGCATTAGAATAGTCATTATCTTTAATATTCACACACCATACTCTGTGTGTATATATGCTCTCTAAAACCAAATTATTGAGCTTATCCACTACCCCCCCCCCCAAAAAAAAACAAACAAAAAAAACAAAAACGAAATGTGCTTTTTCTACTTTGGAATATTTTAGTAAGATATATATATATATATAATATATATATATATATATATATATATATATATATATATATATATATATATATATATATATATATATATATATCCACATAAAGGTTTTCATGACTAGAAGTAAAATGTCGAGAGAGACAAAATGGAATTGAATACAAAATAGTAAAGTACTTGAGAAGCGGAATCATAAGAGTTTAATCCTATGTGGATGGGAGTATGTAATATGATCCAGCAATTGACACTTTATACCTCAGAGAGAAAAGAAAAAAATCCACATATCAAGCAACTTGACTTTGTTTTCATGCCTTCCTTCATTGCTGCTCTCGAGTGCACGTGACTGACTTCTGCATACATTTAAACCTAATTTGTAGCATCCTTAATCAATCTGTAAATTTTGACATATCTAAACGACTTTACCTGTTGGTAGGGGTATTTTCTCATACAATGATACTGATTATTTTCTCTAGTACGCGATTTAAATTTTATTATATCCCGCCAAATACACCGTTTATCTTTGTTCCAGTCATCCTATTTTATGTTATGCTTTGTTTGTGGCTAGAATGAATATATTACTTTATGCCTGCTATAATTGATCATAATTAATTTAAAATGGCTCTTTTTGCAAATAAATGTTTAAATCTTGGCATTCATTAGGAGATTCATGGATTCAATATTTTAGTTTAACAATCATTACCTTATTTAATAATCAGCACTAAACTGCAGGCTACAATTTATAAAGTTGACGACATAATTATGCATATAAACTACAGTGTTGAATGCCACGGATTGCCATCTAGTATATTTGTACTCATTTGAAATAATAGGATGTCAGGATTATGATATTAGTATTGTCGTTCATTTTCACACTACCAGATTAAGAAGTGTCAAACGTTTTGTCAAACATGTAATGATATAGGATTACGTAAAACTGCAGAGATAACTCATCATTTACCAGTATAGCTGTAATATTTTCCGGACAAATTTCGCCTGATGTTACACAACAAACTTCACCTTTTTGTTCCAGTGTAAGTAGAACCCCTGAAATGATCAGCTACATTTACTTACGTAACAGCATGATGTATGTTCATCGTGAATGTAAACACTTACCCCCAACTGAAAGGAAAGAAAGCATACAATTAGTGCTGTATCATTGTTCGTATAAACTATAATAAGAGTAGGTTTCATACGTTGTAACGAAACCTCAAGCTCTTTCATCACACAGACCGAAATCACAATACATGAAGGCGATGTTTTGGGACAATATTAATAACATAGTAATACAACTTTGAATATAACAACTTCGTATCTCGTATTAATTTCCAACATTAGAGCGTTCATTGTGATTTTACTCGGGAACTCTTTATTTGTTACTCAGATAAACTTGGTGCTATCTTAATCGTTTGAAAGTATGAACACAGTGCTCGCTAACGTGTTTATTTTGATTTAATAATGCGTTTTATATTGAATACGAGTTATTTTGAAAGAAGATATTACATAGCATTATTTCTGTCATTATCATAAAAATATCATAAGAAAGAACCACTACAGATTATCAGCATATCGGGGCTGACGTGCCTCAACGATCTCTGCTTGGACCACTCTTGTTTGTAACTTATATTAATGATATTGTCATTTATATTCATTTCAGCATAAAACTGTTTGCTGATGACACGTCATAATTATTGTAGAGGACACAAGCTTAGTCGCTGTCGTCCTGAGCGAGGACCTAATTAAAATTAATGTGTGGGCCGATCATTGATTAGTAGATGTAATTGAAAGTATACAAAATCAATGATTATATCGATAGAATTTCAAAAGAGACATCACCCACTACATTCAATGAATGATACGTATATTAAGCATTTATCCGAAACGTCTGGGCTTAACTCTTGACGAAATGATATTCTCACATACGCATATACATGAAATAACTACAATACCAGTGAAAAGCATAAATATATTGCGATGTCTGAAATTTAAACTCATTAGAAAATTATTAGGTCTCCTTTATATCACCATAATAAGAACTCTTTTGGAGTATGGAGATAGTATTTGGAATAACTACACAAAGTATGAAAAAGAGCAAGCAAATACGATACAAGCTGAATCAGGAAGAATCTTTTGTGGGGTAACAATGTATATGTCATATGCCTGAATTCTCGATGAACTAAAATAGGCAATACATTCAATAAGACGCTATGAACACTGAATGTAACATTTTGTATACAAAAATGCACTATAGTATGACCATTGGAAACCTGAGGGCCTTGGTTTCACCACATGCCCAGTAGGTAAATAGTATACGACTTAGAGATCTAACCTTTAAACGCAATTTTACCAGGAGACGCTTCTATCAAATTTAATATTTCCAAAAGTATGCGACGGTATGGAATGTTCTCCCTTTATATATTCAGAACAACTCTCTTTTAAGTTACACTTCAAAGGGAACCTAGGAAACTTACTAGGCTGTTACTTTCAAGGTGAAAGATTAGCACGAAGTTTTAAAACAAGGTATCTACTAGGTTGTAGCTCATTAAACGATGATTTCTTCAAAACTTATTTGTCATTAAAGAATAATTTCTATGCAGTGAACCAGAAACCGCAAAAAAAGATTCAACAATAATTGCAACTTATTTGTCATTAAATTGTAATTTAAGTCTCACATTTGAATAAAAGGAGAACTGTTACTGGTCTAAGAGGAAGTGCATCTGTTCAAATTATTTATGAGGAAACCGGCAGGCTTACACAAAGCAGACCAGATTACATTTGACAAGCTTTGGTACTTTCATAAAAATTTTATGGCGCATCTCCTTCGTATCTTTCGGAACAATTGCTCCCCTTGGTTGGTGAATCTAACCTATATAATCCTAGAAATAGTAATATCCTCACGCAAATAAATCCTCGTTGAAAAGGAAATAGGAAATAATTTGTTAAACAACACCGTTGAAGTTGGACTAATATATACTATAATATACAACTGAATAAAGAAAGAAGGAAATTATGCACTATTTAAAGTAAATTTGAGGATTAAATCACACAAGTGCCGTCCTGTTATTTACATGGGGATAGAAAATTCAATATCCTCCATGCCCGAATTGGGAATAAATGTAGTGATCTACAATATGACTTTTACATGAGCCATGTATGAGATAATCCTCTATGTGCATATATATCTCTATCTAACTATCGATCTATTGATCTATGTAGCTATCTATCTATCTATCTATCTAATAGCACAAAAATTTATAACGGTGCAAATAAGAAACAGTCCCAACGTTTCGAGCTAAACAAGCTGTTCCTGAGCTGAAAAAACAATTTACATCCAATATATATATATATATATATATATATATATATATATATATATATATATATATATATACACTTGAACTAACAATTGTGGAGCAAGGTATAAAACTGATTCGGAGTCTTAATCCGCTGTCACTACTATTGAACATAGATACTCTGTTATATGGGTCATCGGATTTGTCTGTGAAAGAAATTCGCCTTCACTTCATATAATTTAAACTTATATAAAGGAAACTAAACGTGTTATCTGACTTTTCAGAAATGCTACACTTTATTCTTTCCTTTCAAATCCTTTAAAACCCTTTACGGTTTCTGTAATTGAGAGTCTCAATAATGTACATTAATTGCGCCTGCCACAGGTAAATTCTCTCTCTCTCTCTCTCTCTCTTTCTCTCTATGCCTCTCTCCCTCTCTCACGAACTTCATGCTTTTTTCCATACAACCATATTCAAATATTCTTTTTCCGCTGTCCCTGTATAGTGTACAACATTTGTAGGCAAAGGGTGTTTTTCTAAGTTGTAAGAATTTGTAGTCCGATACTATTGTAACAGTTACAGGAATAAAATATGTTTCAACTAAACTGATAATAAGACTTGTCCATTTAAACAAGCAATTGTATTAGGTTAAAAATCTACCATTTGCACGCGAATAGCTGTTCATATTTTTACAATAAATGTACAATAAACTACTTTCCATAGCTCAAGACTGAGGTGCGACCAACTATCCTAGAAAAAAAAATAATAGTGGCTAGCCGTGGTATTCCAGGTAGTACAACTTCGGACTCATAATAGAGGCGTCTCGATACCTGCCCAATTTAGGCAGGGAAACACATTTGACTCCGATTCGCTCGGCACAATGGAATCGTAGCCAATAGGGTGATGAATGTGCCGTTAAAATTAAACTAATAATTCAGTCAACTAAAAAGGTTGCGATCCAAACATGTGGATTTGTTTTAGTGCAAACATCTTGAACCAATAAAATCAAAAGTTTAAATCTGTAAGGTCCCTTTTACTTTGCAGATCATACAAAGAATATATTGAAGGAATTGAAATTGCAACTTTGTTATATCTGAATCGCTACTCAGGGTATGTTTTCTGATGTCAATGGCAATGAGAGCAGATCTTTTCAAATTTCTTGTTATTTCCGCATATAAAGAGATCATTCTTAACTTAATTTGTGTGTTGAGTATATGTTTTTGTATGAAAACGACAGAGAGAGAGAGACGCTAAATGTTGTTCGGCTAATACACTAGAAGTTCAGTTACGCTGACGTGCCGGCTTTGGAAACATCTAGAACAGGCCACCCTTCGTATATCAAATAATGTCTACAATTCTGCGGCAACAGTATTGAACGAGAACAATTTAATTTCCGACAAGATGTGATCATTATTTTGTCCAGGCTCTGAACTGCAGGACCTCTATCTTTTCGATCTTTATAACATTAATCTCTTAAGAGAAAAGGGTTGTACTGCATATATTATCAAGTTAAGTGTACTGGGAATTCATATTTAACAATGGCTGGAATGTAAATAAATAAATATTTAATATCCATAATATCTTTGTTTGTAAGTTTACGTCCTTTTCAATATTATCTGTGATATATTACAACTTAGACCGGTGAATGTTCTTAGGTGTCACTTTGTCATAACTATATCGTAACCCTAGTATGGCCAATAGGTTGTAACCCCTACCCAAATATTCTCCAGCAAATCAACAATAAAGAAATGAAAAACACTTAGTCTTTTGACTCTTTGCGTTTGTTATACGCCTGTACCTTTTGCATCAGAAAATAATTTTTTTATAAAGTTATTTCACATAAAATCTGGCTTTGAAGGCAATAGCACAAATAATTCGTGAATGATTTCTTCAAATATTTCCAGTGTTCAAAACGTTGGTCCCAATAATTGCAAAAGAGACGCTGATTCTCACGAACCACGTCTTTTCTATGTCCGATTTAGGACGCTGAAATACCTGGTCCAAAAAAGATACATCTCATGTAAACTTTCAAACATGCTAATACTCGTGTGAAGAAGAAAAAATTACTTAAAGCG
Organism: Margaritifera margaritifera; assembly: GCA_029931535.1. Lineage (NCBI taxonomy): Eukaryota > Metazoa > Mollusca > Bivalvia > Unionida > Margaritiferidae > Margaritifera > Margaritifera margaritifera. The sequence continues at coordinate 153,177 of JAQPZY010000835.1, forward strand.
TAAACACTGAATTTTCGCTTTCTGGACTTTTCAGGAGAATGCTTTCCCAACACAGAATCCAACATGTATGACTCTATATGCCTTGATCTCTAGTCATTATTGTCCTTTTCTCAAGATGGCAGGAATGACAGGCAACTGTTAACTTTACCTCTCGGTATTCTACATGCCAGAAATATTCAGTTAACAATAAGTAATAATTTATATTCCTGAATAGTTCCCGGGACTCTGTTATGTTGATACTATGTTTCTGAGTTTAGAAATAGAGAGGAATAGAGGATTTCAACAACGCATTGCCATGTTTAACATCTGTTTATATTTGACCAACGTTATTTGACAGACGACACTTTCATATCCATGCCTTTAATTTATATATTCTTCTCTCCCCCTTCCCACCCCCTCTCTCTCTCTCTCTATCTCTCTCTCTCTCCCTCTCTCTCTCTCTAAATCCTTGTATTAATTTCTGCCTATACTATACAAAAATAAGTACAGCCGAACGTAACCATTTTCTGACATCAATATTATCTCGCGTGCCACCAAACAAATGACTATACTGGAAAGGACTGAATTACCAGAATATACTAAAATTTGAGATATAAACTCAACGTCCAAAGTAACATATACAATTTGACAGCTGTTTCGGTGCTTGGCTAAATGACAAAAGAGTAAAGGAGTCATGAACTGGATGAATTCTCAGCTGGTCCTATTATCCAGGAGTAAATGTAACCAGCAAGGATTTGAAAGCCGATGGTTAAAAAATCAACTTTTAAGGTACAATATTTATTGTTCCTTTCAAGATATCTATGCGCGTTGGAAACTACTATAAATGGATAATATGCATTGAGCCACTCAATTATTACTAATTAAATGAGATATATACCGTGGATATCCTTCAGGAAAAATCGCATCATACAAATCCCTCTGAATATACACACAATTATTTTCTCGTGCAATCGTCCTTTGTTTTATTTTTGCTTTTGCTAGTCAATACGAATCACTTACTAGGATAAGCCATTTCAGATCAAGATAATTTATGGTCCCCTTATTAGTAATAACAGTGAATGTTGGGACAAAATATTTCAACAGTTTTATGGATGTGGCCAGTTTTTGACCAGTTTGAAAAGGAGACCGAAATAGACAGGATCCAATTTAGAGACGCTTCACTGAATTATGGAGCCCTAAAGATATCTCACTTTTGCTTCAACGTTGGAGCGTTCAGTTGTCCCGTAAGTGAATCTTATGTTCCTAATAACATAAACTACCACTCCCACTCTCTGAGTGCCTCTTGATACATCAGGCGGAAAGAGATATTAGCGCTTTTTTCGATTTTAACTGCGGTTGTGGTCAATAAAGGCGTACAATTTACAGTGCAGTTCGATAGTTTCCGCCGGGAGTTCTTTTAGGTATAGACATGTTAGCAAGAGATTAAAATTAAGTCGATATATTCACGAACATTCATGATTTTTTTCTCAACGCCATGATTGTATAACTGTATTCATGTATTTGTGTATGGATGGCTGGAAGGATACATAGATAAATGGTCGGCTGGCTGGCTAGATGTACCAATAATTTCTTCGCTAATATTTCAGGATTCTTTTAATACGAACTTGAATAATACTGATTATTGTGGTCCGATTGAGTTCGTATTACCTGGGCTGAATTCATATATATATATATATATATATATATATATATATATATATATATATATATATATATATATATATATATATATATATATATATATATATATATATATATATACGGAGAGTGACAGAGAGAGAGAGAGTTTAGATTTTAGATTTTAATTTGACACATCATTTTTTTCTTTATTAGTCTTCGTCTGTCATCCCGAAAATTTATTAGCGTGATATCTTAAAGTTAGTAACGGTAGAAGGGATTTTTCCTTGTAAATGACATACAATAACAGACAGAAGCATAAATTGAAAAATATAGGTATCGAGTTCTTACGGAATTATGTATCATCTTTTAAATTATAATATAGTTTCAGTTGGTTTATGACCTTTGTATTATAATTTATATATATTTTTTTCAGTAGCCAACGCTATTATTGAGTACATGAGTCACTTTTTCTGTCCAAGGAAATGAATTATTATGTCGGTCAACTTAACACAACATGGAGATCAAGTGGGTAAAGCTTGAGTGGCGCGTGGTGAAATGATTCATTTTTTGTGACCTAGTCCACATGACTCAGAACTTGTTTACTTGTAAGAATTTAAATCTCAGATTGGGTTTTATATTTGTTTTACGCAGTATGGATACTATAAAACTAGAATTTACCCCAGTGTGAGGCATTCTTCACGATTACTTCAGCTCGCAAAAGTCATAGAGAAATTTGTTTATTTTTTGTGATAGTCAGCGTGTGAATTCTTATTTCTAACTAGTACTTTTGGGATTATGTACTATTATTCGAAGATCTGAACATTATTTAACTCCGTTAGAATTATCGGAAACATTTCAAGAACTTTTGGGATATTCTACGTTCACAGGAATTTACCTGGAATTAATAACATTTGGATTTAGAACTGATTCTTGTTAGCACATAAGCACATTAGTGTCCTCATTTGGAATACCTTTGGACAGTTTCCGGATTAGTGAATTGTATAGAACAATTTAGGACTATTTAAGGAATTTTTAAACTGTAAATTATTTTTAATTCTTTCACTTTGTTTGTTTTAAATATTGAGTTTTTAGGAAATTAAATTTGTATTTTAAAAATTGTGAAAGCTTGTTTGAGTCTTTCTTTCTTTTGTGACATTGAAACCCCTAGTCGTAACATATTACCCGCTGTATGTAGAAGTTCCCATTTCAGGACCATGCTTTTCCGACAAGGGATTTTAATATGAATGTGACACATGTGCTTAATTATGATGTATATGTGAATACATTCCTTAAAACTCATTCAATAGTTCCAAGAGTTACAAATCAGCTACCTTTTTTTCTTAGTAAATATAAATAACTGAGTATGTCCCCAACTCCAATAAGTTACAGACCATTGTGTGACGTAAAACAGAAATCACTCTCTTCGAACTTAACATTACAGTGTACGCGAAATGCATAAGAGCGTTGCGAAAATGGAAATATTTTATACAAAACTAACTTAACTTGAATTCCAGTAAAAGACGGAGCATGTCTAATGTTACAATAATTAACAGAATTTGAACAATTTGAAAATAGAATTAGCCAAATTGAAAATACAAAAATTAATAACATAGTTGTATTTATTTACAATATTTGTTATCAACAATGATATAACATATATGTAATTTGATACAAACAATAGCTGAAACATATAAATAAGTGTTTCTAATAACTTGAACAAAAAAAAACAAAAAAAAACAAAACAAAACAAAAACCAACAGAAAAACGGAATAACTGTTCAGGAAAAAAATAAATTCGCTGCAAAGTATATGGAAAGTAAAAAGGAAGAATATTTTATGGTTTGAAAATCACCAGAGAATGTAACTTCACAAAATATAACATATCCACATAGAGCTGAACTTGGAAAACTACTTGGAAAACATTCGCTAGAATTTAACAAAGCTAAAGTACAAAAGTTACACAAGAGTAAAGTATAATCATTGAGAGAGCTGACGTTAACAAAACCTACTGACGTTGTAGCAAGAGCTAAAAAAATATTTATTGCTTGATAGTTGGCCTTGTTGTTGCTATAGAAATAGATGTTATATATTAAAAGCAAGGTATTAAAAAATAAAACATAGTTAAAAGGGTCAGGGACAGCGCACCCTCACGTAGGTATTATAAATAAAGTAAATCCATTTCCAGAAATATTGTAGGCTACAAAGTGGATGAAAGACTAAAGACTAAAGATACAAATTCATAACATTTAGAGTAATAAATGGCAATCGAATCGAACAAAATAATTAACACTATTTATCATGCAGCACTAAATTCAACTTTGACAGTAAGTTACAATATGCTTTTTAAGAGGATATTTAACTTTAGAATAGACTCGCAACTAATATGGGTATAGAAAGGCAATAAAATTGGATATTCCTATTTCATTCAGTCAATTTACGATTTACTATCTAATGGCACAAGAGATACTACCTGACAAAGTACAAGTAAATATGTTAGCACCTTTAACAATAGAGAAATTACCCAAAAGTCATGGAATTAATTTCAGTTTGATGAAAATAAATGGAATTAAGAATCATTTGGTTATAAAAGATAGAATATTACAAAGGCGTAAGAAAAAAAGTATGAAACAGCAAATAATTTATCTATCTATCTATCTATCTATCTATCTATCTATAACTGGGTAGAGGTTGGTATGGCAAGTGTTTCCAGTGGAATTCGTGTTGCAGCTGCTAGTTTAGGAGTTGCAGGAATGGCTACATGATTTATTATACAATTAGCTTTAACAGGGTTTGGTGTAACTTTACTTGTGTTGGCTGCAAAAGTTTTAAAAGACAAGCTAGTATAAGACACAGTTTTAAAGCACGATGAAAGTATAACCTCTGCTATAAGTAAGTTGAAGAATGTTAATGCAATGGTGAGTAAATCGATAAGCGATAATGTAGTAACTTAGGCTCAATTTAATATAGCATATACAGAATACACCCAATTGTTGCAAGGGCTTAACATCAAGACGACTGCAATAGATTCTCATTAAGTAAATGGCAGTCTGCCACTGCCTAGCGGCAAAGGCTGCTTTTGTAACAGCAAGACTAGTTACATTAATGTGAAAAGGAAAGTCTGTTAAAGACATATTTTTCATTTCCAATTGAAATTAGAGATGGTAAATTATACATGTCAATAGAGTGGGTAGATTCTGTAGTTGTTTGTAAGAATATTTGAAATGATCGAAGAAAACAATATATTCTACTATATAAACGATAATAATAAAACGGTGAGGACATGCTATTCAGCTGTCTTAAAGCTTGTTTGGAATATGTTGGCGCACATTGTGACGTTGAGGCTGAGAATAGGCAGGTTCCATCAACCAAGTCAATGTAAATGTAAAGTGCAAGTTCTGACTGTATCGAACTGTGCAATTTCGGTAACTTTGAGAACTGAGGTCGTAATATTATTGATTCTTACCATAAATGGCACGGCAGAGAAAGATCTGGGGCCTTCGACATGTAAGGCAGAGAGTAACTCTAAACAATGAAAATTGTCTTTATCCACTAGTATAGGCGTTCGTGTAACATGCCAAATGCATACTTCCATGCTTGAACATATTGGAGAGATCAGAGGGGAGATAACTACTAGAATCAATGGTGGACATCAGGTCTGCAATGATGCCACCCTGAGTGAAAACGTTGAATCCTTGTTAATAGAAATTAAAATAAAGCAAGGTAAGCTGTTAAAAGTCCAAGAATAAATTGTATAAGATAATTGAGGATCTTAGTACAACACTAATATAATTGGAAGGCGATATTGACAATATAGAGGCCAGTCAAACGAAATAATTTAATTTTGAGTTGAAGGGCCTTCAAATAAATTTTGGGATATCAGTGAACAGCTGATTCGTAGCCATGTGTTTAATACCCTTGAGGACCCCCAGGCTGACCAAATGGACAGTGAGCGAGCACACAGTCAGTCGACCAATAATGGTAAAGTTATCAAAGTCCAAGGACAGGGATATATTATCCTACGAAAGACGCGGGAAAAGCTGAATCGTATGTCTAGGGAAATTGAAGATCTTACTTCACGTGTCTGTGTTGCCCAAAAAAAGTGTATTCTGTGTCCGTTTGCTACTGAGGCAAGGAATAACAATCAGAAAGCTCTACGAAAGAATGCTTAACTGTCTTTCGACGCAGTGTCTTTGTGTTTGACTCACATATGAACGGACTGAGGTGTGTAAATAAAGCTGCAAACATATGGTCGAGCGTTATCTCACTCAATCATGGCAAGAGGTGTATACCACCAAATCAAAATAGTGCGAAGCCTACTGTAAGCGTGGGAGGGGTAAGCGGTGCCGTGGATGGGGCTCCTGACACAGATGAGGAGAGTAAAACAGAAAAGAACAGCATGAGATAGAAAAATGATAGAGGCTAAAGAAGTATTGACAATGAACATAATGTAGTAATTATGATGCTATTGGTTTTTGTGAACCATTGGCCGGAGGGAGAAGACATGGAAGTTAAAAAATTTCTGAATGATTTTGAAACTTTGGATTTTGCTAGAAAAGTTGAAATAGTGGTGGAGTTTTTGTGACGGTATGAATTTCATACAGATATTAGGAAACGAATCTGTAGCAATTTTGAAAATTATGTTATTTTTCTGATACAGAATACAACCTTTAACATCATGAGTAATATTATCTTTTTGTTTTCTGTACGTCTCAAATAAAGGATCACCGATATATGATGGTTACTCAGACAACAATGGTAAAAGATCATTGAAAATTACAAATAAATAATCAAATCAATGTATCATGATTGTTACTTTTTCATGGCCGATAATTTAATGCTCGAATTAAAAATGTTCCAGATTTTATTCCAGACGATAATCTTAATTATATCTTTGGTGAGGTCTTATTCAATGGGTACTCTATTTCTATCCTCAGAAAGTCTAAACACTGATATTAACTGATACGGAAAAGTCCTTGTTGGTCACACGTATGATGTATGCGTACAAATTTCTCCGTGGAAAAATGCGAAGAATATGCTCACCTTTATTTACCATGTACGATGAAATTGCCTCTAGAGACTCCAGACACAATCATAAACGTAAACGATCCTCACTCTAATATATATTTAATATCAATGTGAAATATTGTTGGAATGATCGTATTAAAGACACATTTATATTAAAGGTTTGTGATATATTTTACTCTGAACTGTACAGCAATCTAGAAAGAAATGTGCAGAAAGCAGTTGATTCAATAATTAACATATATTGTAAAGCTGGTTTGTTTTTATTTGTGAGACTTAAGTTCTATGACAAGAGTACGCATCATCCCTGTGGGATGTAGAATGTGACAAAAGTAAACATTGAAAAATTGATTTTTGACAAAAGTTAGAGTTTCTAACAATCAGGAGGACATACAATTATATATATCTGCAAGAAACCGACTTAAACAATTGTCAAAGGAAAAATGAGTTATATAAAGAACGTCAAGGACAAATGCAAGTACAAACTGGAAATAACCCTTCAACTTTTTGGGCACTTTAAAACGATCGGGGCAACGTAGAAAAAGCTGTCTCGAATATATGAACCTTTGAATGCTTGCAATGTTTTAAAAAACCTATTTAACGCTTATGATAGCTATAATGATATTTGCATTGTGCAAAATATTCTTTTTGATACCCATCTAAGTCCATATGCTAAAACGGCACTTTCCGACTCTATGGACAGAAAGTATGATATGTCCTATGTTTTAAAACACGTTGGAGACAATCTAAATAACTACAGAGGTATATCTATAATTAATGCAATATGTAAGATCTTTACATAAATTTTAAATGAACCCTACCGGGTTTATAACAGATTATATTGCATAAGAAAATATGTATGCTCTTTGTTGTACATTAAGACAGGCTTTGTCATTTTTGTTCAATCTGGTAAATCTCTGTACGAATTTCGTCATATTGATGTATATTTATCAATACGCAAATATTAAATATGTCTTTGTCAAAAAACATATTGCTATCTACATTCAATTTACTGTCCAATTTTTCTTTTCTTTTTTTCTTCATGTAGTTCGAGAAACATTTCTTGAACTTTTCTTTCTATTTAGTTTTTGTCCATTATTTTTGTTCTGTTTCTTTAGTGACACCGATCTACAAAACGAACCTAAATAAATTTGCTAGTATTACCTACTATTCCGAGCTTAACAGATAAATCAAGCAGGAGTTTAACTGGCCACCAATCTCTAACTTTTCGTCTCATTTTTTTCACAAGTATGATTCAACTTCTTCCAAATTAACCCGATCAAATCAGTCAAACAATCTTGATGAATAGCAACATTTGCAGGTACAATCTATATTCATTTAAGAATTTATTAAACGAGTCATGTAGATATGTTGAATTTCTTTTTTTTAAAGTTTAATTCGAAATTTGTTTAATTCTCTCCTGGCCGGAGTAGGAATTAAGGCAGTTAGAATCTAGTTGGGCCAGGAATTAAAACAAGTTTTAATCCCCTTCTAGTTATTAAACTACTAATGATATCAGGGAACCCTGTTACTTTATTGGCGATATTAAACAAATAACCGCTAATAGTTGTCATACCTTTCTTGAACTTATCAAACAGCGAATCTGCAGAACCACTGTTACCTCCACCAGTTGGAATTTATATTTTTTTCATCAAGCAAAGTTTCTCCCATTTACATATCACTACTTTTAGTTCTTTCAATTGTGTCAATCTTAAAACCTCATCTTGCTCATCGTATGGATATAAATCCTCCTAGTAAAATATTCCTTCAATATTCTTTTCTCTTTAAGTCTTCCAATTTATATACCACATGGTCCCCTAAAAGTACTTGTCCAATTGTAAAACTTTCTTCCGTGAAATTAAGAAGATAACAGTTAACACAAATAGACTTATATCTTGAGATCCTTACTTTCTCACCTTTTTTTAAGGTGTTGCATAGGTATCTTTTGGTAGATAGCCAAACACGTTAACTCATAGTTTTTACATGTTGCTAGGTTACTTGTTTCAATGGGCGACATGTCTATTGAACCGTAATATGACTTATTATATCCATTAAAAAATGTTTTGTAATAGAAATTACTTCCACATTGAGTTTTAAGAGTTCGATTAAACATTTCCACTACTGTAGCTTTTATATCTGAGTAAGTGGAAAGGTATTTAATATTTATACATCCAATAATTACATAACCTTTAGGATACACAACTCATTTGATTCCTTAAACTGTATTTTGTTTGGTTTTCTCTCATCAGATATTTCTATAAAAATATCGTATATCTCGTTTCCCTTATTTGTTTTTACTTTCTTACTTCAGGTATAATTTTGCAAAGATGTCAATCGCTGCTAGAATAAATTAATGGCGACTATTATACCTTTGATATGCTTGCATGTCAACAATGTCTACCTGGAACTGAATGTGACGAACATATACCCTTCTTTAGAACTTGTTCGTTTTCCTCAGGTATACTTTGATTTTTTAATTAAAGTGTTCAAAAGATATCAAATTTTAGCACTTACAGCTGACATTGGTAATTCAAACCTAACAAATAAAAAACCACTAAAGTATCTAATTACTTTTCGTCTTAATTAGTGACCTTTCAGCACCATCTGCAATTCATGTCAGTTATTAATTCGAAGAATTCTACTCATGAAAGATGTTATTTCTGGTATAATTGCAGCCGATAATGATTTTGATATCTCAGCTGATCCAGCATTTATTACAATGTCATGTTTTCGGGATTTGTTTTGCATCCATTTTATCTAACTGATAAGCGTTTACCATTTATTTCCTTGTATGTTCTATTCTTTATACAAATCCTGAATTCCTATTTGTATACTTCTTCTATTTCTTCTTCAGTTAAATAAGATTTATCCTTTTATATTCTATTTGCTGATAATCCAAATGCTTTTTCAAGATGTTTTTGATCCATTTAAATAATGTAAAATGGCAAAAACTGGTGTAGTTGAATTTGAAAATGCTACTTATGACAAAGAACGTATCGGCAAAGACTATGCTGATCAGTTTAATTTATAATGTCAAGATGATGCTGAGGATAATGTATCACATGATAGATTTGAAACCGATAGACAACCAGTTCAATAATTAATTATTGATGAATAAAAAGGATATATCAAATATAGTCTTGAAATGAATGTAACAAATTATGAGGTAATACAAACTCTCGTCTTTGTTTCTGTTGATAAGGCAACATTTTTTTACGGATAAATGAGTAAAGAAAAGGTTCAAATTTCTGTAGAGGGTAAACAAAAAGAACTTCTGACCAGTTGGCTACATTAGTAACAGTAGAACTGAAATAGTGATTTCTGAAATCATTAGGTTGGACAAAAAAGGAAATATCTTGTATGAACGAAAACAAGATAATCCTATAATATTACAGCAAACACTTCTGAACGTTCTCTAAATACAACAGTTACACTCAGGCAACCAACAAGAATTCTTATGGAATTCTTAAGGAAATAAAAATGCAGGAAATTAGCACAAATCAACTATTTAGCCAGCACGTTAGAGAAGCAGAGACTTTAATAGATGAATTCCATGAAAGAGTTGTCAGTGATCCATCTAAGACATTTTCTTACGGTGCAAGAAGGAAGAGAATGAAAAGGTTATCTGTGTGCTGTTGATGTAGTGAACTAAAAAATTATATCAATGAAAACAGGCATTGACTTGTATGACAATGAGGTAGCTAACATGAAAGAAAACATTGCTAAAGAAAAAATGTAACTTAAAAGCTAACTGCAAGAACTTTATTTAACCAAAAAATAAATTTAAAAAAATCAAAAGAGGGCCATTTATGAGATATAGAAGATAAATTTAGAGGAAATATCAACAACATAAATCTCACTGTGAAAGAATGGTTACAATTAGATGACAGGTTAAAACAACTGCTCAAAGTAAACGGTGTCGCAATTTCTACTGTTTTTACAGCTATTGGTATGATAGTAGCAACTCTTGATCTCACCATATCAGATTCTGTAAAACGATTAAGTATAGAAAGAGGTGGTATGGGATAGTATAGATGGGTGGAGGTAGCGGTGCTCTCACATATTTGTTCATTGATAAAATTTTAAAAAATGTATGCAAAAATATTGCTGACTAGTTGTTTAAGTTAGCGAATAAAGCAGCAGCAGCATTGCCTAATGTAATTCGTAGCGTAATACGTTGGCATATTAATTTATGTGGACAAGTTCTTTCATTAATTACTGATTATGCCATTTTGCTAATTCTTGTATTATTTAGCTTGTTCTATGCAATTCTATTAGTAAAATAAGTAATAAAGAAGTAACTAGTCAATCTATTCAAAGAAGTAAATTACACCAGCTCCAGTGACCACAGACATAATATAATTATACACTCTTGATCTATATCTTATACATTTATGATCTATATCTTTTATATCATGGGGCATTTTGCTTGTCATTAGAAGCGTTGTAATTGTGTGCAGTATAGTTGTTATGGTAGGTAATGTTGCTGTGATTGTAGGCTTGTCTGCATAATTTTTATTAGTATTGTTTCCTTAGATGTCTGCCATTTTATGTGCAATTGAAGACCTTTTATTAACCTCTTGTTAGATTTTGTGTCAAATTAGTATTTCTACTAGCATTTATTCCTAGTCCAAATGAATCAGATGAGTTTGTTAACTTTTTATTGTAATCCGCTGTAACAGCCATTTGCATCACCATATCACTAGCGAAACGAAAGATATCATCACCGACAACGACATAATTTAGTGTAACTATTAAATTTGCAATATATTGCTGATATTTTTGTGATGTTTTCATCTGAGTAACAACCTTGTTTATCTAAAATTACTTGTTCAATTAACTTTTTTAGTTTCCTCTAGAACAGTAAAAGAACAGACTGTATAATAGTTGTTCTATTTTGTACTATAGTACCCAAAATGAGTATTCATATTATCCAATATTCTGATTTAGACATGCTGATCCTATTCTTTCATCGACCGTAAACATTTTATTAATTTCTTCAGCTGGCATTTTGTCTCCAGTATTCAACTGTTCATGCTCCATAATAGTATTTACGTTCGTAAGTGTTTAACACAAGAGTTGGTGTATGTTCTCCATACCCTTGACGTGCAGTGTTATGTTCTACAGGCCCATTAACAATAACATATTTATATTTCTATTAATATGTCCACGACCATGGTGCGATTGAATATTAAACGTATTACAAATTATGTTAAATTATTTTAGATCTATCTTGTTTGTTGGATTAAGTGAAGTGAAGATATATATGAATCCAATATACATGTACATACATGCATACATACATAGAAATATACAATCACACATAAATGCATACATTTGTCATGTAGCAAGAAACATATATTGTTACTATTTGCATATATGTTCCATTTGTGTTTTTCTTTTCATTTTGTCAGGCTAGCTAAGTATAGTAGCATTACGTATCATTCACCCGCTTTAGGAATAATTATAGCAGAATTCTCAAACATATTCCAAAACGCACATAACAATCCTTGTCTTTCGTATTTGAAAGTTATTGCAGTGCTCCGCAATCATTAGCAACTGACCGGTCAAAAAGTAGACCCAATATGGTAAAGCACGCCAGATACATACTAAAACAAATAGAGCAAACTAATAAAATAGTCGAGTTCGTATGGATCCCCTCACACATCCTAATTCCGGGCAAAGAAAAAGCAGACATAGAGGCGAAAAATAACATCAATGACCCTACGTGCAAATACATCGCCTACAGTACAACGGAAATAAATAGCATCATCCGCAAAAAGATCAACGCAAAAAATGGCAGGAAATATGGGACAAATCAAAAAAGTGAATGACACTATATCAAATTTTAAAAAAAGTATATCGAAACATAAAGTACCCTAAATTAAAAAAACCCATACGATCTAACTATCATAAATAGAATACAAACAGGCAAAACACTATTGGCAGGATGCGCAGGAAAATACCTATAAAAAAAACCAGCAAGTACAAACTGCCCCCACTGCCCATCCCCGGAAACCCTAGATCATGTGATAATTACATGCCCCAATTACAATCAAGAGAGATCGGAACTGCAAAATCAGCAAAAACTAATTGGGGAACAAAGCACAATTCCGGAATTACTTCAAAGCAGAAACAGAAATATAGGGACTACATATGATAATCTAATAACATACATCAATAATATAGGGAAAAGAGGACAAATATAGAAAGCAAAGAAAGGAAGGGAAGAAAAAAAAGGGGGGGGGAGGTGATGGTAAAATCAGTCCCGCCAAGGTGGAAATTGCTACTTAAAAAAGATACCAGCCCCCACCCCCCGATAAACATGAGCGGGAGAGGAAACCTAGGTAGGTTGGCACCCTTAAGGTGCGCAATACGCAAAGCGAACCTAGAAAAGCCTCTCACTGCAAGTGTAAAAAAAAAAAAAAAAAAAAAATAACTAACCTAACAGACACAAACAAACAATTAGGAAACATTAAGAAATAGGTTTACCCACATAGAGAAAATAAAAACAATTTTTTTTCTTAAAATTTGGAACGTTGGAACCAATTTGGATTTTAATTTTTTTTTTTCAAAATTAAAGGAAAATAAGGAGAAGGAGAAGGAGGAAAAAAGGAGGAAGAAAAAAAAAACAACACAAAATCAAAATTAGATGTTTGGAACTTGAAGGTTAAAATTTACAAACTTTATAAAAGAAGAAGAGGAACAAAAAAAAAAAAAAAAAACAACAAAAAAAATTAAAAACTCAAATCAAATTATATTAATTTAATAAAAAATGAAATTAATAAATCAAATTAAAAACAAATAAATTACTATGGCGAACCCGATCAGTCTAAGGCAGGAGAGGAGAGGCCCCGCACAGGGGGGAAGGGATCGGTATGTCAGGACCGCTAGAAAACTATGGTGCCGTGGCGCGCCGCAAAGGCGAGCAAATCTCCGCCCTCTTATCCTAAACGGGAGAGACTCCACTCCCATAATGGGACTGAGAGGTAAGCCAAAATAAAATAGAAAAAGTTAAAATTTAAAAACTTTATGAAAGAAGAAGAAGAAGAAAAAAGTATTTTTTTTTTTTCTTCTCTCATCAATCAAATGAGCAAACTAGACTGGGCACACACAGAAAATGGGAACACCAAAAGGGTGGACGCAACGGGAGAGAGCAAATTCAGGAAGCGGAACAGTAAAAAGGGCGGACGCAAAAGGGTACACCACAAGAACGATCGGGCAACATCAAGGCAGAAATAAAGAAGGTACAGGAAAGAAGAATGTTAGCAGAGGTAAAGGGGACGCAAAGGCAACGAGAAAGGAAAAACGAGAGATACAGGAAGGACAGCCCTACAAAAAGAGGAAAACAACAGAAAAAGTCCTTCGTAGGTATAAAAAAGAGGGGGAAATCAAAATGCCACCCCAAATAACAACCCCAAACCCAAAGCCCAAACCCCTGTATAAGCTAGAAGTATGACATCCACTAGCAAAAGCCCCAAACAAAAACAAACCCCAATACCCCGCCAGCGAACATAGCTAGGAAGTATAACATACACCAAGCTAAATCAAACAGTCCTTCCACGAACAAAACCTACAAAGCATAACATACATCTAGCGAAAACCCCCACCCCAACCCGACATTGATAACATAACACACACCTATAGCAATGTCGCACAAAAAACACCAAAAGCTAGAAAGTATAGCATACATCTAGCAACCCCCCACCCACCACCACCACCACCTGACATTGATAGCATGCCACACACATATAGCAATGTCGCACAAAAAACACCAAAAGCTAGAAAGTATAACATGCATCTAGAACCCCCCCTCCCCCACCACCACCACCCCAACCTGACATTGATAGCATACCACACACATATAGCAATGTCGCACAAAAAACACCAAAAGCTAGAAAGTATAGCATACATCTAGCAAAACCACCCACCCCAACCCGACACTGATAGCACATCACACACATAGTAAGGTCACACAAAAGTACACTATAGCACACACCCACACCAGTATATCGTAAGGCTTTCATTTTTTGACCCACGAAAGCCCCTTTCGTAAATAACTAAATGGCCCTGAAAAGAAACCTGATTGGCATGCTGGTAACAAAAAGCTAACGGCGTCGCGAAACCAGGAATAAGATCACAAAAAGCATACGGCTACTATGAGCCAAACATTTTTAGCACTTTTCGGAAAATAATAAGTACGCTGAGTACACAAAAATGGAAAACTAAAATCACCTTATAGGAAAATTCACAACTCAGGTTTATTTGAATCGGGAATGCGACTACCGCATTTTTTGGCGATAGGATAATGACCGCCCACGAAATTAGACAACCGGGCACACAGTTGACAAAAAGTAAAGTTTTAATAACAAAAAAGACAACAGCTGGAAGGCGGAAGCAGGTGGACGGAGGTCTGAAGGAGTGATTGTGGAGCGGGTGACCAGCGACTTTGTGGATGTGGGTGCCGTGGGCTTCCCTCCCTCCAGGCGAATGACGGGGTGTCGACCGGCTTGGTGCCTTTCTTCCTGCGGCTTGCTTTGGGAGGCATAAATTAAATTAAATATTTTGCTTGAAAACGCATAATTCGATAAGTGCTCAAACGCGCACACCCTAAGTTGTCGTAAATGCCGTAAGGCGATAAACGACGTTAATCCAAATCATGCCCTGCAGTCATCTGCGCTCTGTAAAGGTAAGAAGTCAATAGGGGTCTCGAATTGAGAGTTCCCTTTTTGGTGTTCTAAAATGGCTGCCTATAAGCCATATCAAATGATAGAGGTAGTTGAGGAACGAATTGTTCCTCATTATTAGATGCAAATTATTTTATAACATAATGTAGTAATGTTTTAGTAAGGAGTTTTTAAATAAAAACTCTGGAGTCTTTGGGGGTGAAAATCGCGCAGTTTTAGGCAAAATGGCAACCTCCAGAATGAATTTTTGCCCAATTTATTTATTAATAATTTTTGTAATTCAAGCCACTCATTCTCACTTGTAATTTATTCTATACAGAATATTTCTTACCTTCATGCTTAATTTTAATAAGAAATTAGCATATTTTTGAATTTACTGAATAGTGAATGGAATTAATAATAGATTTCGAAATAGCGTATCCTCGCTTTTAAGCAGAAACTGTTCAGAATTTAAATTAACTCACTATGCTGATGAATAGCAGCCTTTTTATAAATTTCCAGAATTGAAGTTTCTACTGTCTCAACTGCTGAATAGAAGTTCCTACTGTCCGCGCTGCTGAATAGCAGTTCCTACTGCATTGTTGAATATTTTATTATATTTCTGAGATTCACTGCATCGTGAACACATAGTACTTAGATAACGGTAGGTTAGGCAAAAATGATGCATAGCATTTACTGAGTGTACGATAGGCGAAATGCTGAATAGTATTTACTGAGTGTACGATAGGCAAAAATGCTGCATAGCATTTACTGAGTGTACGATAGGCAAACATGCTGCATAGCATTTACTGAGTGTACGATAGTCAAACATGCTGCATAGTATTTACTGAGTGTACGATAAGCGAAAATTCTGCATATCAATTACTGAGTGTACGATAGGCGAAAATGCTGCATATCAATTACTGAGTGTACGATAGGCGAAATGCTGCATAGCATTGACTGAGTGTACGATAGGCAAAAATGCTGCATAGCATTTACTGAGTGTACGATAGACGAAATGCTGCATAGCATTTACTGAGTGTACGATAGACAAAAATGCTGCATAGCATTTACTGAGTGTACGATAGGCGAAATGCTGCATAGCATTTACTGAGTGTACGATAGACAAAAATGCTGCATATCATTTACTGAGTGTACGATAGACGAAATGCTGCATAGCATTTACTGAGTGTACGATAGACAAAACTGCTGCATAGCATTTACTGAGTGTACGATAGGCGAAATGCTGCATAGCATTTACTGAGTGTACGATAGACGAAATGCTGCATAGCATTTACTGAGTGTACGATAGACAAAAATGCTGCATAGCATTTACTGAGTGTACGATAGGCGAAATGCTGCATAAAATTTATTGAGTGTACGATAGGCGAAATGCTGCATAGCATTTACTGAGTGTACGATAGACGAAATGCTGCATAGCATTTACTGAGATTACGATAGACGAAATGCTGCATAGCATTTACTGAGTGTACGATAGACGAAATGCTGCATATCATTTACTAAGTGTACGATAGACAAAAATGCTGCATAGCATTTACTGAGTGTACGATAGACGAAATGCTGCATATCATTTACTGAGTGTACGATAGGCGAAATGCAGCATAGCATTTACTGAGTGTACGATAGACGAAATGCTGCATAACATTTACTGAGTGTACGATAGACAAAAATGCTGCATAGTATTTACTGAGTGTACGATAGACGAAATGCTGCATAGCATTTACTGAGTGTACGATAGACGAAATGCTGCATATCATTTACTGAGTGTGCGATAGACGAAATGCTGCATTGCATTTACTGAGTGTGCGATAGACGAAATGCTGAATAGCATTTACATAGTGTACGATAGGCAAAAATGCTGCATAGCATTTACTGAGTGTACGATAGACGAAATGCTGCATAGCATTTACTGAGTGTACGATAGACAAAAATGCTGCATAGCATTTACTGAGTGTACGATAGGCGAAATGCTGTATAGCATTTACTGAGTGTACCATAGACGAAATGCTGAATAGCATTTACTGAGTGTACGATAGACGAAATGCTGCATAGCATTTACTGAGTGTACGATAGGCGAAATGCTGAATAGCATTTACTGAGTGTACGATAGGCGAAATGCTGCATAGCATTTACTGAGTGTACGATAGGCGAAATGCTGAATAGCATTTATTGAGTGTACGATAGGCGAAATGCTGAATAGCATTTACTGAGTATACGATAGACGAAATGCTGAATAGCATTTACTGAGTGTACGATAGACGAAATGCTGAATAGCATTTACTGCATGTACGATAGGCGAAATGCTGAATAGCATATATCGCACTAGTATATATTACGTTGCTACGCTGCATCATTATTTCATAATAAGCAAAATGCTGAATAGCATATATCGCATTAGAATAGATTACGTTGCTACGTTGCATCATTATTTCATTATAAGCAAAAAGCTGAATAGCATATATCGCATTAGAATAGATTACGTTGCTACGTTGCATCATTATTTCATAATAAGCAAAGTGCTGAATAGCATAAATCGCGTTAGAATAGACTACGTTGCTATATTGCATCCATTATTTCATTATAGACGAAATGCTGAATAGCATATATCACGTTAGAATAGGCTACGTTGCATCCATTATTTTATGTTAGGCGAAATGCTGAATAGCATATGTCGCATTAGAATAGGTTACGTTGCTGCATATCATCCGTTATATTATGATAGGAGAAACGCTGAATAGCATATATATTATTTAAGGTTAGGCTAAGTCGCTGCATAGCGAAATTATTTAAATCGCCCGCGATGTCAACTTTTCCGTACAGATTTCACGTCGGTGACTTTAGTTAATTTATAGTAACAAGTCACTGTCACGCGAATTATGTCCCTTTTATTTTATACAGAACTTTTTAAGCCTATTATCTGTGAAGTTTGGGGCTTCCATGTATATCCCAAAATTCCGTAACGATAAAGAGCTGCAAGAATGTCCAGGTTCATGACCTACGACAACCGTGTAAATATTTTTCTTACCATTTGATGAAGTTTAATGATGAAATGGTTTTTACTATTTTTGTGGTTAGAAGCTAGAATGGCATTTTTTCTTATTTGTAACAAACCTATACTTGAACTGCTCAAAAACTAAAGTCGCGGTGTCCGACAAAAGTTTATGTAAGCAAACTTTATCATTGATCTAATCAAATAAAGGTGAAATACATTTTTGTTTAATGTAGAGGTTCTCACAATTGGAAAAATATAATTTGATGTTAAGTTCATAAATTGGATACACTGCAAAGTGTAGCATTAAATACTTTATTCGGATTTCACCACATTGCTGCATATCAGTCTTTTAATAGATCTAATCCCTGCCTCAAATAACTGCATAGTTATGTGTAGTCTGAAATTATGAATTTACTGCAGAGTAAACCACTTTCATGAATAAATACCGTTTTATCTAAATTACTAAGCGAAGTTAGATGTAATATATTAAATGGAAGTTATGAACTTATGATTCGTAATTCATTTTCTGCCACGATGATATTCTAGAAGCAGATATTGTATGTTTCTTTGGCAACGCATTTCTATGATTTAACTTAATTATAAATTATAGATATGTCGACTCAAACCATTGTTAAGCAATAAAGTATAATTTCATTTAGAGAATCTAAATTGCTGTATATACAGATATTATAAAACTATACAATAATTGGCAGCATTTTGATTGGTTCTTGACGGGTATTTAAATAATTCTTCAATCATTTAAACTAACCTGGTCGTGTAAACTGACAGAAAAATAACTTTGAATTTATGTGTTCTGCCCTGTAAGATTTTAACTAACGCTGAGAGTTTCTAAATATTAGCATTACATTTCGTCGTTCTCTCTGATTGAATATAAAATATCAAAGGTTTTTCCCCAATGGTTAGCATTATCTGATAATGACCGATAATCGTCCTGAAATATTGAATTGATGGTAATTCAGTGTATATACTTAGCGTAGGAATGTTGTATAGATTATTGTAATTGTTTAACGTTCAAAATTATTCAGGATGTGAATTGAATTTTTGTACTTGTAATTTAGCTATGCAAAGATATACACTGCGACGTGATAAAGTCCGCCACATGTAAATATGATGTTAATTTACTCAAGGAACTGTTTTGGTACTGTTTTGTGCAAGTTTTGAATTATTTTTAACATTTAATAAAATTTGGTGTTGAGTAACCATTTGTCATTTCTTAATTGAACCCTGATTATAACAAGCTTCCAATCAAACAGTGTAGTGTTTTTGGTGACGAGGAAACTAGCCTTTAGTTACGTTACTCTGTGAAGATGTGATGACTTTACATACATTATATGGAGATGTAATGAAAGTAGCCTATGACCTTGTGTACTTTGGTCAGCTTGTGAATTATAAGAGAATGCTTTAACTTGGTTTTTAAAAAGGCATTTTATAATTCTGGTCGGCAAGAGCTTCCTCAGTGCCGAGAACCTGAATATTTTTGATTTACTCCTTTTTAACGTAAAGGGAGTTATCAGTGTCCCAACATATATCGAATGAATAATAACCACTCGCCTTCTGATAGCTGTTTCGTGGGCTGCATCAAGATGATGTAGAGCCCCCAACTTCTGTCGGATTGAACAAGATACAAGATATATATATATATATATATATATATATATATATATATATATATATATATATATATATATATATGACCGAAATGATAATATGTTGATGCATGGGCTTGACATAAGGTATTACTGAGTTTAGAGTAGTGATCCAACGAGTATAGGTCTAGCTAGGAGTCTAGAGCCTATAGGATCAAGGACGATTGCTATGAGCTGAGATGAAGTGATCTCATGAGTAGGTCTGGTTATGGTTCCAGAGTCTATTTGAGATCACGAGCGATTGGCATAAGCTCAGATAGTCTGATCCGACGAGTAGGTCCGATAGGTCGGAGCCTAAAGGATGAAGGGCAAACCTATTAGGTACATATTGCGACCCTGTGATAAGGTCTGGTCGGTAATCCGGAGCCTTTGGGTCATTAACGACTGTCATGCGGTTAGTTAGAGTGATCCAACGGAAAAGGTCTATGCAAGCTGCTAGAGCCTAGGGATCACAGGCGAAAGGTGAAAGCTTAGATAGATTAGCCTAGAGATTATTAACATATTGCAATTGTGATCAGAGACAATTAGATTACATGGTGTCAGATAAATAATGGTGTTCAATTGGCACGAGATTTTCCCACAAAAATCTCGTATACGTTTCCGTTCAGGTCGCGTCAGAAAAATGAAAATAAATACAAAACAGACAATTCAATTCATCTCATTTCATATCATATTTCTTTCTTCCTTTCTCTTTTCTCCCATTCTTCTTCTTTCATCTCTGTTAGTTAGTTAATTCTCCCTTTCTTCCTGTCTTTCCTTCTTCATTCATTCCTTCATTCAGACATGCGTTTCTTTCTTTCTTCCCTCCTACATTCGCTCGTCACCACATCATATCAAGTTTCATAATATCATCATAACACTTTATCACACGAGATGTGGGATCCCGTTTCGTTTTCACAACAATGGTGTGAGATGTTGGGTCCTGTTCCGTTTTCACAACACGTGTATGCATGGTATTGCAGAATTGTCTCTCTCAAATAAACAATGTGCACTGCATGCCTACCGCTTTACTTACTTAATAGTTATAGCATGCCCTAATTACTTTTGGTAGGTCATTTGGTAGATCGTCGGAACCGGAATCCAAGAGACGCAAATCCAGCCAGACCATCCATGAAACACACTTAGCTCCCCAAACTTTGCGGTATGATATAATCAATAAGGTGCCAGAAGTGCGCTCAAAAATCCAAAAAAGAAAAAAAGAAAAAAGCAAAAAAAGAAAAAAACAATAAAATAAAAAATAAAAAAAAATAAATAAATAAATAAAAAGGAAGAACCGAGCAACTATTGAAATTCGTCTTTCTGTAAAATTTCTGAATCAATAAATCGTTAAGTCCTTAGGCTCCCTTTTAGAGGGAATTAAAAGGGCAATTCTAAACTGAATCGAGGCTCTGAGTGAGAATTAGTAATATCAAGAGCACCGAATGTATGTATTTGAAGACGTTCGCTCTTTCACATACAAATAGATTATTATTATTATTAACCGAATGTGAGTGCGTGTATGTGTTGTGTGTGTTTGTGTGTGTGTGTGTGTGTGTGTGTGAGAGAGAGAGAGAGAGAGAGAGAGAGAGAGAGAGAGAGAGAGAGAGAGAGAGAGATTAAAGTCGCTGGTCTAATAAACTGGAAAAAGAGCTACGCTGACGTGTTTGCTTTGAAAACAACTAGTAAAGACCTGCCTTCGTATACACAATTTTCAAGTTTACACATCTTCCCCATCTCTGACGTTTCTAACCACTAATTTTTGCTTTGTTGCTTGCATTTGTTGCGCTGCTATGTTCGAATCATTTGATTCCGTTTTAGCAAGAGATTCTCTTTCACTGTCTCTTCGTTTAAAATAATGTTGCTAAATTTATTTCGATATTCTGAGCGAAATTTCATGTTCCTCCTGACTTAGCCCATGCCAAAGCAGCCTGCTACCCATATACAAGACAATGCAAATGTAAAATGTTTCCCTATTTAATTTCCACCTAGGTAATGAACTTCTAAGCAAAATATACATAAAAACAGGAGATGTCTCCTTTAATGTTAGGCTTGAAAATAAAGTGGAGAATGTGAGAACAGAATTCTGTTCAAGAGCATAGTTTCCAAAGGTCAAACTTGTCATGGACAAAAAATATACAGGGATTAAATATAATTTACACCGTTCCAATCATACGGTGCATGTAACTGGAAGAAAAACGTATGCACTCTGTACATTTTTCAGCCTAGAGAAGTGTAATATGGGCATAAGTTCGTTTGTTCGTACGTTCTTAAATAAAAAATATAGTTTATCAAACCCAAATACGCAATTATCAGACAAACTCCAGCGGACTAAGCCTTAGTATTTATATTGATAACCCAGGTTTCTTCAGATAATACAGACTTTTCTTTTCTCTGAAATAGTATGACAAACGACGCATGCTTATGATAAGATTTCCGGTTTTACAACATAAAGACTGAATTAGATTCTAAAGCGCTTGTGCTAGTTAAAAACTAGTTTTTCACTGTTCGTTGTCAGTTTATTGCATTTATCTTAATTAATTCCTGATACACGCGATGCCTTACATGATATATATATATATATATATATATATATATATATATATATATATATATATATATATATATATATCGATACATTGAGGAATGAGGAGGGAGGGAGAGAAGTTTGTGAGGAAGCAAGCAAGACGTATACACATATATAATAATATGTAAATAATATATTAGATCTACACTATCAGATAGAGAGAGAGAGGATATATGGCATGCATTTGTGTGTTTCTATTTTTTTCTTTTTTCTTTTCTTTCTGGAAATAAACTTTAATTGATTGCTTGTCTTTATTGTGTATTACAATATTGTTATGGTAAGAGCAAATTAGCTTATAAATAATAAAGGTAATATTCTTTATTCAAACATTTTTTATGTTCTTATAATGTAAGCATGCTGCTGAACATATCCGTGTAAACAAGTTCTCAACGGTACACGTATGCCGGGAGCTGCTGACATTGCGTGTTGTGCCGGCAGATCTCGATCTTGGCTGTTCACATACTGTCGTAAGTAAAACGAACAGTGTATGTCTTGATCTGCAGGCACATGTAAAACGGCAAATATGGATCTGCACAGTTCATAGTGGAGCCCGCGTGGCACATGGGTAAACCGTAATTCGTGCTTAAAATGTTTAACTGGGGCCGACAAATTTCATAAATGTTGAAATATCCATATATATATATATATATATATATATATATATATATATATATATATATATATATATATATATATATATATATAGTATTTAGCATTTGGCATTGAGATAAACAAACTTCAGATCACGCAGACTATTATCCAATGAGCTCCTCCTGGTTTTCTTTTTGTTATTATTCTTTATTTAAGCATTTACGAAATATAAGTTATTCTTTGTTTACCACGGGTAATTATGAACAGTTGCCTAAATATGGCTTGGAATAAAAAGAATGATTTATATTTCTTGACAGAAGATTAAATTCTACCAAAGCATAGAATGTTTATTCTTTTGATCGCGACAATGTGTAGAAAATTGGTGAATACAATCCATTTCATATCGATTCTTACAAAGCTAGCTGTTTAGTTTTAAAATATTTTATTTCATAAATTTGTAGGTGAAGATTAGAAGATGTACAATACAGAAAGTAACACATTAGAACGAAAGCTAATGGCTTTTAATGTTCTTCTCCTTTGACGATACAAACGTGTTATATATATATATATATATATATATATATATATATATATATATATATATATATATATATATATATATATATGTCTGTGTCTGTGTGTGTGTGTGTGTGAATATGGCGAATGATATTGAGTTTTACTGACACAAAGAATGTAAATTGTTGAATAGTCAAAGTGGAGAATCTCTTAGTTAAACAGTAGAATTTAGCCAAGGTATATAAGGCACAAAAATGAACAACGAAGGAGTTGATAAAAGATGAGAATAAAGAAAAGAAAGAAGATAAAAAGAGGAACTTAATTTTAACAAAGTGTAGAGCATTGTGTGCATAGCTGATAAATTAAGGAAGAAAGAAAGGGAAAGAACAAAAGAAAGGAAGAAAAAAGTGAGATTAAAAAGATTCAGTATTTCATTGCAAAGCGACTCGTTGCACAAACGAGGCCAATCATTAAAAAAAAT
This sequence comes from Margaritifera margaritifera, assembly GCA_029931535.1. Classification (NCBI taxonomy): domain Eukaryota; kingdom Metazoa; phylum Mollusca; class Bivalvia; order Unionida; family Margaritiferidae; genus Margaritifera; species Margaritifera margaritifera. The sequence goes on from JAQPZY010000835.1 coordinate 177,315, forward strand.
GGAATTGTTGTTTATACTGTTCATGGCCAGTAGAAGCGCATGCGTGTTAGTAATAGGTGCGCTTAAGTTATCTTTTGACATTCCAATAAATGTATGAACGACATCGAAAATACTAATGTTTACTTCATATGTAAGCGTCATATCACCATAAAAGAAGATATTTAAAATTAATTATCATATGGTGTATGGGATTTAAATAGTTCGATGCGTAATTCTTGGTAGTCAACTCAAGAGAAAAAGAAGTGTTGTTTACTTTGTACAAGTCCATGTCTACAAAGATGTGATCCAGTTTTATTCTTTGTAAATAAATGTCTATTAAGTGAACTGCAATTTGTCCTAAGTCGAGCTGAAGAATTTGAATATTTTCCGTCTACCCTTATCAAAGTATCTGGGAACATGAGTGCCACGGTTATTTGATGCGCTTTTGAAGTTGTAAATGTAATTGTTTTGACGAGTGTCGATAGATAATTTATTCCATTCTCAAATGATTGATTTTTTTTCTTCTAATACTTATAGTATAGATGTAAGATTACTCATGCTGTATATTTTATATACTTATAGCATAGATGTAACATTGATAATGTTGTATATTTTATATACTTATATTATAGATGTAAGATTGCTCATGATGTATATTTTACATACTTATAGTATAGATGTTAGATTGCTCATTCTGTATATTTTACATACTTATAGTATAGATGTAAGATTGCTCATGATGTATATTTTGCATACTTATAGTATAGATGTTAGATTGCTCATGATGTATATTTTACATACTTATAGTATAGATGTAAGATTGCTCATGCTGTATATTTTTTATACTTATAGTATATATGTAAGATTGCTCATGCTGTATGTTTTATATACTTATGGTATAGATGTAAGATTGCTCATGCTGTATGTTTTATATCGACATATCAGGCTGTATATTTTATATCGACATATCATTCTGTATATTTATATCGGCATATCAGGCTGTATATTTTATATCGACGTATCAGGCTGTATATTTTATATCGATGTATCAGGCTGTATATTTTATATCGACATATATTTTATATCGACAGATCAGGCTGTATATTTTACATCGACATATCAGGCTGTATATTTTATATCGACATATCAGGCTGTATGTTTTATATCGACATATCAGGCTGCATATTTTATATCGACATATCAGGCTGTATATTTTTTTCGACATATCAGGCTGTTCAGTTTATATCTACTTATCAGGTTGTATATTTTATATTGACGTATCAGGCTGTATATTTTATATCGACATATCAGGCTGTTCAGTGATGGATCAGTTTAATATTCCGGATTTAGTCTTCCCTGTATAAGCGGCGACTTATGTGTTCAAACATCAGAGTTTTGACCCCATGTACCTTTGTGTTCAAAATATCAGAATTTAGAACCTATGTACCTTTGTGATGTTTTGCTTTTTCTTTTGAGAGAGTTCCATAAATATCACTTAACATATACAAGCAAGGCATACGTTGTTTTTATATGATAATAAATAATATATAATTCATTTCAAAATAGTCATAATTTCATAATTAGAAAACAAAATATACTCATTACTTGTTTAACTGTTTACATTGACTATGTAATTTTCAATAATCATATTGGAATATTCCACCCAAAGTTATATAATCTGATGATGTGTAATCAGACACCATAACATTCATACATTTTTATAATTAAATTCCAAAAATCAGAAACTGATATTCATTTAGTCCCTAACCTTGATAATCTCAATTTTGGATCATGTCCAAAGCTCTCCTGGGTTTCGATTTTCTCCTTTACTCCATTGTCTGTGATTCGAAAAGCAGTTTATGCAATGTTAAAACAAAAGAAACAAAAAAGAAAAAACAATAATACAAAAAAAAAACAACAACATAAAATACAAACAAAAATAAAAACAAATAAATAAATATACAGGCATTGTCTCACTTGTGTAATAAGTTTTTATTCCTTTTTGAAATATTTAAAACCTGGAATTCAATATCAAGTTCAATCTTCTCACTGAGATAATGTCATGGTGACGTGGTTAAGAGAATCCGAGTTCAAACCTCGATATGACCTACTTAACTCTTTGCGCACGTACAAAGCAGTCAGTATATTTTAACTGACCAACAGTTTTAATTGAATCTAAATTTCAAAGAAGTGCACATACACGTGCGCGTGCGAGCGAACAAGTACCCCCCTCCCCCCCCCCCACACACACACATGCACAAACCGATCATATACTTCAGCAAGAGTAAAGACAAGACCATAGAAACATCCTGGTAGCAGTAACATTTAAATTTCAACAATTGCAACGGTGCATTTAAAGGAAGTGATAATAGAAAAGTTAGACATCGCCGGTGACAGAAACCTCTCACACGCACACAACCACACGTACACACACAAGTGTACATAAAAGTCCATAAACAAATGCTTCCAATTACAACTGCATAGATACCGCTGGAATGGACTCTTTATATTTGAATAAAAATACATAAATACAAAGAATTCCAGCACCAAGAGACGAATGGACTTATCTCACAAACTTGAAAATGACCTATGTATGTATGTAGGTAGGTAGGTAGGTTATATTTTCCTTGTCTGACTCCTAGCTTATTCCTATACTGTATATGTATTTATGTTGCATACTAAAGCCGGTCTTTTTGCTCAATTGGGTTGTAAACGTCGCGATGAAAAATGACCAGAAGATTTAAAGTTTTTAGCAATTTGAGATTTCAAGTCAATGAAATTAAATAGACAATAACATCTCATTTTGCATGAAGAACAGTAAGCCCGTGCACGATCAATGATTTCACAACATACTATTCAAATAATGATGTAGTAGACAGCAGATGTATTGACTTTATGAACAACATGACACAGATTAGTTACTTATCTAAAATTGAATATCAAAGTTACCATAAAAAACCTGCTATCAGCTTCCGGCAATATATAATTGATAACAGCTGTGTTTGAGTTAGTGTGCATGATATTTGTGAGTGTAAAATTCTTTAATAATTTATAAACGGGCAGTATATATAGTTCATAATTTATGATATCTTATTTTATTTATTTTTGTTCAGAATGTATATATTCCAAATTTGCACAATATGCGACTTGGGAAAGATTATTAAATAGTGTCAAGGCAATGATTTGTCCTATCAGTAATTGAAACAAATGATGTATCGATTCCAAATTGATCTTTTACAAACGATTGTTGTCGCAAAATCATATGTATATATATATATATATATATATATATATATATATATATATATATATATATATATATATATATATATATATATATATATATAGAATTAACGGAAAAAATGATTCATTTTTAATTTTATTTTTTTTTAATTTCAAAAACACGGAGACGCTATAAACTAATAATATCCATATCTTGGTCTAACTGGCACGGTCCGGTCATATGCCACGTGACTTTTTAGTCAGTGTCATAAACTAATGTACATGAATGCCAAAAAATTGTTCACGCTGATTAAATGAAATAGATATAGTTGAACACTTTATATGGTTAATCTGAATAGAAGATTATCATAATATTATATCGAACGCGTTAAAATTCACGTTAAGTGAACGAAAGGTGGTTACTCGACGATATATATATATATATATATATATATATATATATATATATATATATATATATATATATATATATCGATACATTGCGGAAACGAAGTAGATATGTATAATGATATATAAATGAAATGAAGTAGATAATGATATATAAATTAAATGAAGTAGATATGTATAATGATAGGAAGAAAGTAAGATATGAGGATATATACATATATAATGATATATAAATAATATGCTGAATCTAACTCACAGAGAGAGAATGACAGACAGACAGAGACACAGAGAAAGAGAATAAGAAACATGCTTGTGTGTGTTATTGTTGTTTGTTTGTTTTTTTGTTTTTTTTGTTTTTTTTTTGTTTTTGTTTCTGTACCTAGGCTTTCACTGGTTTGTTTTCTTTGTTTTATGTACTACAATATTGTTATGGTAAGGCAAATTGGCTTATAAATAATAAAGGCTCTATGCTTTATTTAACCATTTTCTTTATGTTGTTATATAGCAAGCGTGCTGCCGAAATATCCGTGTAAACACTCTCCCAACCGTACACGTATGCCGGGAACTGACATCGCATATTGTGCCGGCAGATCTTGATCTTGGCTTTACACATACTGTATTAAGTAAAACCAACAGCGTATGTCTGGATCTGCAGGCACATATAAAACGGCAAATACGGATCTGCATAATTTCATACATGTTGATGTATAACAAACTTCACTTTGGTATTTTAAATAAATTACGAGTAAAACTACACTAATGACGTTTGAAAGCGACGATCAAAACAACCTGAAATATATTTTGGCAAAAACAAAATTACATGTTATTGCATCAATAACATTTTAAAAAATTATTTTTCATTTTAAAAATTATAACTGGCAATGGTCTCAGAAACGTTTAGCAGATCAAACATCATGTGGACTACACAAATTGTATTCACTACTTGAACAGATTAATTTACCAGATAGTGAAAAAATATGTAAATTATTTGATACACTTGTCGGATCTTAATAAACGCATCACATGCGTTGGGGTTCAAGCGAAGCGGAAAAGACATCATCGATTTCTATTCAATCCTGTTGCAATCTATTAGGTGTGAAATGATATACAAATATGATTGACATGTCTGGACAACTAAGTAGAATGTCATTAATTAATTATCAATGCTTGAATATTGATGAATATTATTAGATAACTAAAACACTATTCCATTTCAGTTATATCAATTTTTCAACTATAACACTGAAGTTCGGACTTCATATGGCGGTTAATTTTTTACTTTTAACTTCAAGAAGATTTTGGAGGAATTAAGACTAACATTTGCTTGGATAAATTGGGACTTAGGAAATGTCCCACGGGATTTGATAGGGGAACTTCTAACGGATTAATATAATCAAGATCTATATGAATCAATGAATTTAACCAGAAAGTCAGAGTACGATGAAAAATACAAAGTTAGACGTGGTTCCTAGGATTACCTGGACAAAAATACTGACATCACTTTGATAAAATCAGTCACACAATTTAGACTTGCCTCGCTTAATTTAGTAGTTCTAGCAAACGGTATGATGGCAAATCAAGCTATCTCACAAAAGTAGTTATCATAATTTAGACAAAATTGAATCAAATTAATTTCTCTTCTTGTCTTTTTGTATAAGAATGTGTATGCTTCTATGTTACTACTACAATTGTGATGCACTAGAATAGGATAATTCTGTATATGCTCAAACAGCCTATATGTTAATGTTGACACATCCATATTTATATGTATAAATGTTGACTAAAACTGTTGTGTCATGTCTAATGCCATATACAAATTTATTGTTTTTTTTAAATGAAATACTTATTTTGCAATTTCTTATGCTTTTGGTGTCCATTCCTATGTGTCTGATACTGATGATTATCGGAATAACATCGGATCTCAATCTAACATGATTAGTGTAACATCTTACCCACTAAACTCACACACGAAAGATTTCAGAATTCTTTGTAATTTTCAAACAGAAGTATTGGATAAATACAAACATATATATTAGGAGTGAATTCAATATATATATATATATATATATATATATATATATATATATATATATATATATATATATATATATATATATATATATAAAGAGATGTTACTTAGATATAATCAAAGATTAGCGATAACATATTTAATTACTATCATGATCTTCATGGAACTAAAGCACGTCTATCACGGTCAAACACCGTAAACTTGCAGCTACAAGCACAACGGTAGAGGACAAACATGGCAAAATATCCTTAAAATTATGACGACACAAACACTTGCACCAATACAACGACCACCACCCACCACTCCCAAATTAGTCTGAAAATGAGATGATGATGAAATCTGATCCATTAAGTCACAGTAATGACGTCGACAAAATAAAGGAAGAATGAACTGGAGTACCCACTGGAATTAAAACATTTGCATTAATTTGTCTATTGTTTTATTTTTATTTTGCTTCCATCTATTTTGGAGAACCATTTGATATACAAAAAAAAAAAAAAAAAAAAAAAAAAAAAAAAAAAAAAAGGTGCATATCCACTTGCCGTCTTGACAATAAATTTACCCAATCTGATATCGTCTTTTTGTGCTGTACCAAAAGCGTGCTATACATAATGCACAAGTTCCTAACGTGCCGCATTCTTTACATCAAATGAAATGCTCTCTCTCTCTCTCTCTCTCTCTCTCTCTCTCTCTCTCTCTCTCTCTCTCATAAAACTGATATGAAAAACAAAATAAATGCTAGAAAGGAAAAGGTACCTCCCTTTATTTCATACTACTACACGCATTATATCCGAGTTAATATATATATATATATATATATGTATATATATATATATGTGTGTGTGTGTGTGTGTGTGTGTGTGTGTATCCTGTGCAGTATCTACTTGTTTTTTGAAGAAATAAACTTGTTAAAACTATTGTCACAATTATATTGTTAAGTTGGGCCGAATTGTCTTTCGAGTTTGGGCCGAATTGTCTTAATTTCAGTCCAAGTTGGGCCGAATTGTCTCGATACCCCATGGCGGATAACAATTTGTTGGTCAAAATAATGATTGTCAAAGTGCAGATGAAACAAATTTTGCTTTTCTTTCGTGATGATAGAATGTATTCAATTGATTTATAGCAGTATCTACTTAGTGCAAAAAATATTATTCAAACTTTCCAATCATTAATTTAAAATAAAAAATTTGCTTGAAACCATACCTGGAATATTTGTATTTCCATGAGTGCATGTTTAAGGAGGTTACTGTGTAGAGTGATGACATGCATTTTAAAATTCAAAAAGGCATGCAAGTGCCAGTTTTTCAACTTAAGAAGGTACAGAGGGATGTAGCCCCCAGACTCTGTGTGTCCTGATCTTATTTATGTTCCCCAATGTGCACCCAGCCCCAATACATTTAACAACAGTTTAACAGCCATTACAACTAAGTGTGCTCTTTTACCGGTAACACAGTTTACCACAATTAACTACGATCTACCACAATCAACTATAGTCTACCACAATCAACGATGAAAATACCAGTCTACCACAATCTTTTACAATCAAGTGTAAAAATACCACCATCGACCAGTATACTGAATGTTTTATAAAAAAATATATTATAATTATAATTATAATATAATTATAATTATTATTATTATAAATAAAATGTTTTCTAACTCGGACAAATAGCTTTACTCTATAGTACAGTAGGCATGATGCAGACGATTTTATAAGTTTGATAAATTGTACTCAATATAATTATGGTTATTGTCATTCTGGTAAAGAGTCATGTGGATATAATAACATAATGATATTATATTAGAACTTTCCTTTTTACATCATAACCCATGGAACTTTTATTACTCGTCCCCAAAAAATGCCTTCCCCATTAATTCCCCAATAGAATAGTTACTACATATGTACTTTCATGAATTTCTTTTTCGTGTATTTATTTTATATTTCTTAGATGTCTTAGAACGTTGAAGGTAACTGGTAGGTGTGAAATTCAGGATACCAGATTAGAAAGTTGCAACGGTTAGTAATGTCCAGTTTAATTTGAAGGTGTAAAATCTAGGTCTCAAATCACAACGTGGCAGAGGTTATGTTGTTTTACCAGGTGTCAGCAGCGTGCAATAGCCAGTCATGTTGTTTTAACAGTAGTCAGAAGATTAATATTATGTCCAGTTGTTTTAATTATAGTCACATTGTTCTTATATGACTGAATATCTCGGTCCATAACGGAGTCGGTCCATGACACAGTCGGCCCATAATTACTAAAGATTGCAAAAAGAACTCTTAATTGTCATTCGAATGTCTCATTGCACAAAATTTATAGAAATACAATATTTAATTACGATTGGTATTGAGAGAAGGAAGAAGACAGGGCAAAGATAAAAAATGTTATACTAAAAAAACCACAAAAAAAACACATACGAATTCGATATATTTGCTTTGTCTCTGTGCTTATCTTTTTTTTTTTTTTGTTGTAAATAATATATCTATTTAACTCAATTAACATAGCGCCCGTGCAAGGACAGAGACGTTTTAAACTTAGAATACTAGAAAATATTTACTGTTGATACAAAAATTACTTATTTTGTCGTTCTATTTGTACAATAATGTTATCCGTTTTATAAGAAATTCATCGATATTACAGGTGCTTGGAAAGCTGTACGCCAGGAGTTTCCCGATGCTCTCATCAAAGTTTGTGCATTCCATTTTAACCTAGCAGTTTGGTGCAAAACCCAGGAGCACAACATATGACCTGCGTGGTCCAGAGTACCGGCACATAAGGTCTAATGGCTCTCCCGTTCCTACCAGCAACATACATGAAACCAGTCTTTGACCATTTGAAGCCAAGGGCAAATTCAACTGAACTGCAGCAGTTAGTACGATGCATACACAACAACTGGTTGACCAACCCTGTGTGGTATCCCCGTAACTGGAATATTTTCCAACACAACATCAGAACAAACAATGATGTTGAAGGTACTTAATATGAACGAACTAGTCAAAAGTGATCAAATTAAGAACAGTACACAAATGAAAGTAGGTTATCAACATCAATGATTTAATTACACTTCCTAAAGTTTCTACTGTAAATTTTTAAAGCTTATTATCATAATGTTTTAAATGTCTTAATTACTGATATACCGTCTTTTCTAAACATTTTCTTTTGCTTCTTTCTTTAGGCTGATATACCCGTATCAACAAAGACGCCGGGAAAGCCAACCTGACATTTTATTTGCTAGTGCCACTCCTACGACGCGAGGCAAACATTGCTGACATCCTACAGAGACTGGTGGGCGAAGAATATATACTCAGAGAGCAGCGTAGCCGGCATAGAGACCTTGAGGGCCGACTTCACCAGTTCTGGGCGGAATATTCAAAACGGGAGATCAATGCTTCGAAACTTCTGAAGAAGTGTGCACATATCCTTTGCCCAACAAACGACTGATTCCGTGAATAATTTATTGTTATTGCCGATTTTAACTGAAATAAAAAGTAAAAATATCACATGTTTTGAATATTCTTGACAACTGTTTACTCTTGAAGTTAATTAAAGTGTATGTCAACGTGGTCATGTGGGCGCTTTTACTAAGATTATAATGAATATTATTTGTTGTTGTACCATTTAATACTCATATATCATAACCAAAATCAATTAAATCCTGATTGTTGAATGATCTGCACCTTAAATGTCATCAAAAAACTTCCAGACGAAAATTGTTCATTGCTATGGACTTTTACAGGTATTAAACTGGGTCAAGAATAGAGGACGTCGGGTCTTTAATAACGAATATTTACTAAAAATCATACAAAGATGCACTAGGCCTAAACTTAAATACACGTACAAAGATTAAATGACAAATGCAATGACTGTTGGAACCCCCCCCCCCCCCCCCAAAAAAAAAAAACATTACATCAGCATTACTATTATATAAATCGTGGACCGAGTACGTAATGGGGCCGAGTACGTAAATGGGCCGAGTACGTTATGGGCCGATTTGGGTAGGCCGAGTTGTCCCGTAATCGTTCTTATAAACGTAAGCATACATCTCTGCAAACATTATACATGCTGATATTAGCATATAAATGTGTTATAGTTGTGCACGAAAGTCTGTTATGCAGATACAAGCAGTTTGGCTTATTTGAACGATTTCATGCTTTTTATCTGAAATTTGGGTATGATCTTTTTCACTGCTCAAATTGGTTAATCATGGGTCCAAAACCCAACCCAAAGTTTCTGTGCTGTTACTGTTGGAACAGTCGCTTAAGTAGCCCTTTAGATTTGTCTCCCCTTTTTAACTCTTCTTCATAAAATTCAGTTTCCTGTTTTCGTTTCAAATACGTTCAGGCAGAAATGTGAACGTGCTTTCACAGCTCTTTTCGTTGAATCTGAAGCCCGCCACAGTGTGAGTAACTTTGTATATTATCGTTAATGACTCGTAGATTTAATTTCTGATATGGATGTTAATTGAAAGTGACAATCAGTTCCGATATAGCGATCGATAACAATACACAATGCCATGTGTTCTGCGAGTGCATGTGATACTCTTTTTTGCGTCAGATTTATCATAAACCTTCTTTTTGTGTTATCATTTAAACCCTCTTAATAACAATCTTCGTTAAGCCACGACAGAGATGTTAAGTGGACATACCTTGTCGTGAATATAAAAAGTATGGAAGCACATAATGGACATTAATTTATTAGTGTATTTCAAAGTATGGAAGCACATAATGCACGTTAATTCATTCGTGAATTTAAAAGGATGAAAAGACATAACGAACCTTTTACTTTCGATGTCTGTCAATTGTTTCAGTACTACAGATACATTTCTTTAATTCAATGTAAATGTAGTAATTTTCATATTTCGTAATGGTTGTATTTCCACTTATTACAGCTTTTTTACCCTAATTTGATGAGAGTTCTCGCGTACGAATAAAAACGTATTTGAACATAATATGATGTCTTGTGTCTTGAATACAATTGAGATCTAGGGTTATGCTATCTGTAATTCCTCCAGATGAAAGGCAGTATAGTTTCCATATGGTCAGTGCTAGACAAATTGTATAAGAAAGTGCTTACAGTGTGGTATGTGCATGTTACGGTACCACACAAATTGTCTGGGCATCACAAAAGAAGGAATTAGGGACGTTTCGCCCCATGGACATTTCGGTCCAAGACATTTTGCCCCACTTTAATGGACATTTTATCTGAAATTTGGGTATGATCTTTTTCACCGCTCGAATTGGTTACTCATGGGTCCAAAACCCAGTCCAAAGTTTCCATGTGGTCAGTGCTAGACAAATTGTACAAGAGAGTGCTTACAATGTGGTATGTGCATGTTACGGTACCATGCAAATTGTCTGGGCATCACAAAAGAAGAACTGTCAAAATGGACTGATCTTGACAAAAAACTAATATTCTTGTGTGTTAAATGTCGTTCCTTGAATGCCATTGACAGTGAATGTGACTACTACATGGGAATGCAGACTGCAGAAGTTAAGCTTTTATAAATCATTATTTATACAGTGTTTAGATTTTCCTAACTACCTCTAGCAGAATGAATTCAAAGCTATTCTTCATATATTACTTTACTTTATCTATTGTTTGGCATGAACATGATGTAAAATGTGTGTAAATGTAAAAATAAAATATAAAGACACACACAGAATTAAAATGCAAAGAAACAAATGTTTAATCAGAGACATTATAACACATTATTATATCTCTGGTCAGATTGAACTGTTTTTTTTTATCTGATCTTCATTATAGTTAGTCAGAACTTTCTTTGTATTGTCTTTCATTTTATTAAGCACAGTGTTGCACCTAGAATTCCAAGGGCATGAGACACTGTGTCTCCCACCCTCCAAATTTGGGTGACACAACATTTTAAAGGGACAATGAAAAATTGTAGTACATAATGCACTATTAGTGCTAAAAATGAGATAATTTTATTCGCATCGACGGTTTTGCCACCTTTGTGGTCTGCACTGTACTATCCCACTGTAGGATCCCAAGGGTAGGAGACACACCCTCCAAATTTGGGGGACAACATTTTAAAGGGACAAAGAAAGTTTTTAGTTCATAACGCACCAGTAGTACTAAAAAATCAGATAATTTTATTCGCATCGACAGTTTTGCCACCTTAACTTTGTGGTCTGCACTGTACTATCATATTTTCCTTGGACACCTGCATTATTGTAATAAATGTTTTATCATGTGCTCAAGTAACTCATGAAAAGATTAACATGTTTGAATATCTGGTTAACCTGAAATGAACAGCACCTTAGAAATTTCCATTCCGATCTTGCTCTCATTTAACTTTAGTGTTCACTCATTACTACCAGCATTTATAATAAAAATTATTTTCTTAATTATTTTTTGTTTCAAATTAAGAAATAATTAATTAAACGACAGATTGTATATTTGCATAAATTTGGTCTCTTTTGTCATGAATTCAACCTCAAATTAAATTAAATCTTCCTTGCTGTAGGTGTGACTAAAACATCGAAAATATGTGACACTAATGGCCGTCAAAGGCTTTACATTGCAACTTGGCTGACTACCACAAACCTTGAATGTTTTCATTGACAGATACATTGTTTTAAAATGGATATTCATTGCCATCATACATTTGTTATCACCTTTAGTGACTTTGACCATTGCTAGCGCCAACATAGACATAGATGGACATCCACTAAAGAAAAGTTGTAGGGGTATTTTTTCGATTTCTTTTGAAAAAGTGCACCCAGGGGGGCACACAGGGTCAATATTTGGGGGACATATGATAAAAATTTGCGGCAAACGTATGATCCTGTGCTCAAGGTCCAACACTGAAGCATTAAGTGAGAAGCTATACAAAGCATGAAAAAATACCAATATTTTGTTATACAAAATATATAATAAAAGAAGTTTATTGCTATATTAAATTTACTATCTTCTTCATTGTCTTGGTATACATGTTGTATACAGTAGGGAAGTGCTACTGTAATCCAATTAACATGTGTCAACACATGTTTACAATCATAAGTATTATATTTTTTAGTCACATGCTACCTTTAACTCAGTTAACATAGTGGTAGTACAAGGACAGTTTCAGAATGATGGTTATTTTGTAGTGCCTTTCTGATATAATGGCACCCTATCTTATATAGGCTCCTAGCGGACCTCAGAGAAAGCATTCCCTAAAGACCCTACTAGACTTGAATATGGAGCTAACTTATGATATGATTGTGCTAACTTCTGACCTTTGTCTAAGTCTAGTAAACAAACTAAAATGCACAAAACCTAAATTCTATAACCAAATTGTAGCCATATATCCACTCTCCACACACACTCCTTTGTAACATTTAATGTGTATTAGAATTTCCAAAAATACCATTTTAATTGGGAAATTACTTGTAAAACATATCCTTATGAGCTAATTAATTCCAAATTACACTGTAACTGCTTAACTCTATTTTAAGCACTTCACACCTACTTAAAGAGCTACAAATTTCACAACAAATGGTCACAAAACTAAATGTTTAGCTATAAAGGGAAACTTGCTATCATTGATTTATTGCAAGTTCACAAACACAGCTAGCTGGCCAATAATGAGTTCCTTTGTTTCCTCTGCCTGACATTAGAATGTAACCTCCCCCCTACTGGGCTAGAGTGGCCAACACCATATTTAACTGGAATCCCATAATAGCATATAATTAACAGTAACTACAGATTTACCCATCTATTATAGAAAAACAATAATTAAATTTATCAGGAGAATTTAGAGAATTATATACAAATGTAACTTCTCATCTAAGACATAGATAACTACAATACCACCTGAAATAATCAGATTGGCACTATAATATGTCCCTCTGGCCTATCAAAATTTGGTCCCCAAATTTTAATAAAAACATATACTACTGCATGGGCCGAATTATTGATTAAACTTAAGTAAAGATGCACTTAATGGTCATTTTAATGGTACGAGTATCCAACCACACATCCTTGCATACTACAAACCTACAAAATCTAATTCTGATAACACAAATGATATTCCATAGTGCAGGGTACTAAGATACAAGAATATCAAAATTTATTACACTCTTTTCAAATAGAGAAAGAAATCACTTTATAGTCCCAAGAGTTCATATGGGTGCATGCCAGTTCCATATTAAAATAAAAGTTATCCATTTGGAATGTGCAACACAGCTGTCAATAGTCCAAGTGTGGGCTTTATATATATGTTATGCTATGCCATAGGAAGGAAGAGGTATAGGAAAGATATGGAAGGAAAAGGTTGATAGGAAAGTATAGCACAGCAAAACAAACATAATCAGTCCATAATTAAGAACTAACTGATCGAGTCCATATGGAATTTTCACTTTCTAAACTTTTTCTTTTTTCCTTTTTGTGTTTTTGTTATGTGAAAGTAAATGAATAAAAATTGGGGTAAGGTTTCTTCTGGCTCCCATGTTGTCCTCGGGGAAATCTCGCCATTTAACTCTATACACACGCTTGCCACGATGCCGACTGCAGGCCAGAATGGCGTCAACAATGCCCCATTCGTCGGTTGGTTGAGATGTTGCCGTGTCCTCTGATGTCAGGGGCTTCGATGAACTCTCTGTCGCAGATTTTGGGGTACGAGCTGTTGTGCTGTGGGCTGGTGTTATTGGGGAATGGCTACCATCTGTTGTGGTGTCTAATGATATACTAGTCTCTTTTGCTGATGTGGTCTCCTGTTGTGTGACCATTGGAGTTGTTTGTTCCAAATACTCGTCTCTGTTGTCTGGACTGAAGTATGGTTTTATTCTGTTTGCATGGACTAAGGACCTTTGTAGCTTATGAGTAGTACTATTACGTAATTTGTATGTGTGATTTGGCCCGATGTCGCTGATGTACCATGGCCCTGTCCATTTCTTGTGGAGTTTAGCTGATCTCCATTTTGGTACTTTTGGATTGTGCAACCATACTCTTTGTCCTAAGTGGAAAGAGGGTTCTTGAGCGTGTTTATCATGGTAGTCCTTATATCGCTGTTGTGATTTCTGAATGTTGTCTTGGGCCACCTGTCGGGTTATTTCCATCTGTGTTTTTAGTTTCTGTAAATAAGTTGTGGTTGTGTTTGTTACTGGCTTCTTGGTATTTGTAGGGTCGGCAAGAGAAACATCCAGTGGAGCTCTCATTTCTCTTCCAAAGACAACTTCGTATGGGGAGAATCCTGTTGAATTAGTACATGGTGTCTTGTGATAAGCCATCAGAATTCCTGGCAACAAACTGACCCAATTTTGTTGCTCTTTGTCAATATAGGTGCGTATTGATTGGGCTAATGTCCTGTTAAATCTCTCACATGTGGCATTGGTTTCTGGATGGTAACTTGATTTATGGAAGCGTTTAATATCCATTTTATTACAGAGTTCCGATATGATGTGCGACAGGAAGTTCTGGCCACGGTCAGAGACTACAGCTGTAGGAGCTCCATAACGGCAAATGATTTCTTTGTACAATATATCTGCTATTTCAGTTGCTTCTTGTGATTGTAATGGAAATGCTTCTGCAAATCTGCTGAAACTGTCTACGCACAAAAAGATATACTGGTATTTCTCTTTTGTTACTGTTAATGGGCCAAGAATATCCATATGCCAGCGTTCAAATACTCCAACTGATGGCATTGGGTGGAGTGGTGCCTTGCAAGCATGAGAAGGCTGTTTTGCTTGTTGGCATTCCTCACAGGTTTTAATGTAATCTTTTATCTGAGAATACATTTTAGGCCAGTAGTATTTTGACTGTATTGTTGCATAAGTTCTGTCAAAGCCTTGGTGTCCTCCTCCAGTTACAGTTGACAGTTGTGTAGAATTTCATGGCGTAGACCTGTAGGAATGGCTAACTGTTGTTTAATGCGAATTTCTTTCGGGAGTTTCTTAGCCCGTCTGTCCCACAAATGGTACAGAAGTCCATTAAGCATGGCATATTGTTCACTTTCAGCTACTGTCTTTGCTGCTTTTGTTGAGTCACTTGGCAGCTGGCCTGTTTCTATGTAGCACTTGATTGGGGCCAAGTCAGGACACTGAGACTGAAACTTTTTGATTTCCTCCCCTCTTTTGGAAATTAAACCTGATACTAGCTGCTTATCCACTGTCTGGTCTACTACACTGTACACAGAGACTGGCGGAGCTTGCACCCTGCTGGGGGAGCATGAAGGGTCACATTCTAAGGTCACTATTGCAGATTCATTGATGTTTGTAAACAAGATACTGAAGTCAATATCAGTGTCACTATGAGCAGCCTCGTTGTCATTTATTGCATCTGTGTATGGAATCCTTGATAAAGAGTCAGCATTGGTATGCCTGGCACCCCTTTTGTGAATGACCTCATAATGAAATCCTTGTAATAACATGCTCCAGCGACCCAAACGTCCTGTTGGATTTTTAATGTCCTTAAGGTATTTTAAAGCTGAGTGATCAGTGACAACAGTGAATTTCTGGTGTTCAAGAAAGTGTCTATAATACCGTACTCCTTCCACCAGTGCTAGACCTTCTCTATCGGATACGCCCCATTTCATTTCAAATAGACGTAGTGCTCTGCCTCCATATGAAATAGGATGTTCTCTACCCTGATCATCTTTTTGACTGAGAATGTAAGATATGGCTTGTCCAGAAGCATCTGTTGAGAGAATAAAGGGTTTGTCCATGTTCGGGTAAGCTAAGACAGGTGTTGTAGTCAGAGCTGTTTTCAGTTTGTTAAAAGCTGATTCACATTTATCAGTCCACTGAAATTTTACATCCTTTTTGAGAAGACTGTTCAAGAGTGCACATATGTTACTATAACCTTTGACAAAGCGTCTGTAGTAATTGCATAATCCCAGGAAACTTCTGAGATCTTGTGCATTCTTCGGTCTTGGAAAGTCGGACACAATCTTGGTTTTATCCGAGTCCACTTCTACTCCATCTTTGGAAATAACATGTCCTAAATATTTGACCCTTTTTATTGCAAAGTGACATTTTGATGGCTTCAGCTTTAGGTTGGCTTTACGGAGTCTATCAAATACTTCCT
Organism: Margaritifera margaritifera; assembly: GCA_029931535.1. Lineage (NCBI taxonomy): Eukaryota > Metazoa > Mollusca > Bivalvia > Unionida > Margaritiferidae > Margaritifera > Margaritifera margaritifera. Next base: position 193,977 of record JAQPZY010000835.1, read on the forward strand.
GCAGATGGGAGAAATGTTCTTCTAAGGTGCGACTATACACAAGCACATCATCAATGTAGCACAAAACATGTTTGTAAGCTAAACCTTGCAATACCTTTGTCATGGTAAGCTGGAAACTCATGGGTGAATTAGACAATCCAAACGGAAGCTTTTTGAATGCATAACAACCATCGGATATAACAAATGTACTCTTTTCTCTGGTCTCAGGATCAAGCTTTATTTGCCAGAAGCCAGAAAACATATCCAGTACTGAAAAGTATACTGCAGAAGATTGGCCAATGCTATCCATCATGTCATCGAAACGTGGAAGAGGAAACACTTCTGGTTTTGTAAGCTTGTTTAGCTTCCTGTAGTCAACTGCAAATCTATATTCCCCAGATTTCTTCTTCACAAGAACCACTGGGCTTTGCCATGGTGACGTAGATGGTTCAATGATATCATACTTTAACATTTCTTGAACTTCTCTGTCAATTTCTGCTTTTTGTATGGGGTTGGTTCTGTAAAATCTTTGCCTAACAGGTCTTTCATTGCCTGTGTCAATTTTATGTTGGTAGATATCTGTACATCCTAATTCTGATAAGTCCACCGCAAACACATCTCTGTTGCTCCCAATACATTCTAGGAAATACAATTTCTCAGCAGAGGTCAAATCAGAGTCTGATAAATCAAATCCAAGGTCTTGTGCAATTTTCACAAATTTATCCCTTACGGAACTGTCAGCTGTGTGTGCACAGTTCACACCGCAACGTTCTTCTTGTAACAGTGCAGGTTCGTGATCAGGCTGTGTAATGTCGTCAGTTTCAATAACTTCCACAGTTGCTTCTGTTTTACCAGGCCTCAAGGTAATGTCTTTGTTTGTGGGATTTAGTAAACGAAATCGTCCTCTTCCTCCTTGAATCTTATCTATTGCTCTTGCCCCTAGTAATTTGGTTGTGGAGGGCAAGTGTGATACAGGTTGTAACAATATAATGTCCCTTGGACAGTTCTTAATTTTCACTGGTATCTCACATTCAGACTGGGCAGGCACCACAATCCTAGCAATTGTTCTAGCAAGGCTTATTTTCTGTTTATGTTCACTTCTTAAGGCAGATACTGTTAACCATCATACAGGGATATTGTTTTCGAGTTCAAGTCTATTGTAGCTTTCTTGCTTTCTAGGAAGTCCATACCCAGAATAAGGTCACAATGCATACGTTTAAAAACATGGAAACTGTGTGCCACTGTGAGTCTGTTGATTTTCAGGTCCAGTGTTACACATCCAAGAGGCTTTTGTTGATCCCCATTAACACCAATGATGAAGGGTATTTTGGGTGGTTCCAATTCGAAGTTGTTATCCAAACGTTGCAGTTGACTACCTGAAATGCATGAAACTGCTGCTCCTGTATCAATTAGGGCTGTGGTTTTTGTATTATTGATTATCAATGTCAAGTGATTTCTGTTAATGTCTGATGTGATAGTATCATGTATGCTACTGAGATTTGGTTGGGACATTTTCTTACTCTGATGGACTTTTAATGTATCTAGTCATACCGTTGACTGAGTCCGTGGGGCTGATCTGCACACTACTGAAAAATGGTTAAATTTTCCACATTTATGGCACTGTTTGCCATTTGGTGGACATTTCTGCTTTACATGCCATGGGAATCTTCCACACCATCCACAAACTTCAGGTTGCTGCCTTGTTCGGTTGTTCCAATTTCTTTCGGTGAACGCTTGAAATCTGGCTTGGATGACACCGCAACTGACATTGCTTCTAACTTTTCTTCCAATCTCTGAATAGCTGCCACGAGTGTCTGTTGCTCTTTAGTACTGTCGGTCATTGTGACCTCTGCTAGTCTTGCGCTTTGACGTAGATCGTCTACTGTGTCTGGATTCTGTTGCAATACGAATTGTCGTATATGTGGTTTCAATCCATTAATGATGATATGTTTAATTTGTGTCTGTGGTAGTTCTAGCTCAGCTCCTTTTGAAACTATATTGGCAATGAAGTCTTCAACTTTCTCACTGATACCTTGACTTGTTTGATACAGTGTTGCTGTTCTCTGCCATTGTATTCTGTCGTCTGGACCATATCTACTTATGAATTCTTTCTGCAGCAAATTGAAGTCATCTTTTATATCTTGCGATAGCGATATATACCATCTGAATGCATTATCTGTTAATAGCAAGGGTAGCGTTGCTTTCGCTTTGTTCTCATTTAGTCCCTTGGTTGTTGAGAGAAGTTGGAAGCGAGTTAACCATAATTTAGCATCTTGGCTTCCATCACCAGAAAAAGGTGACAACAGACTGAAATCCACGCTGCTTCTATCCATTTTGATTCAGTGAAATGACAGAAAAATTCCAAGGCACATATGGATCCCAAAGAAGAAGTTTCCAGAAGACAGATCACCTCATGAAATTGTGTACAAGTCCAAAAGAAAATTCCTGGATATTAATCATACTAAACTTTTTGTTATTGAATTTCCATGTTGAGTCAGCAAAGCCAAAACAGAATAAACTTCCCCTAAATCCAATAAAACCAGAAAATTATGAATATAATTTCACACAATATTATTTCCATTTTGAATTCTCCACCAGCTTTTGTAGTGCCTTTCTGATGTAATGGCACTTGGGGAATTAGACAAACGAGAGGGTTTTTCTTTTATACATTTAATTAGATCTTTAAAACTTCTAGTTCTACATGCTGACTCCCTGCACTATGTTTGACCCTATCTTATATAGGCTCCTAGCAGACCTCAGAGAAAGCATTCCCTAAAGACCCTACTAGACTTGAATATGGAGCTAACTTATGATTGTGCTAACTTCTGACCTTTATCTAAGTCTAGTAAACAAACTAAAATGCACAAAACCTAAATTCTATAACCAAATTGTAGCCATATATCCACTCTCCACACACACTCCTTTGTAACATTTAATGTGTATTAGAATTTCCAAAAATACCATTTTAATTGGGAAATTACTTGTAAAACATATCCTTATGAGCTAATTAATTCCAAATTACACTGTAACTGCTTAACTCTATTTTAAGCACTTCACACCTACTTAAAGAGCTACAAATTTCACAACAAATGGTCACAAAACTAAATGTTTAGCTATAAAGGGAAACTTGCTATCATTGATTTATTGCAAGTTCACAAACACAGCTAGCTGGCCAATAATGAGTTCCTTTGTTTCCTCTGCCTGACATTAGAATGTAACCTCCCCCCTACTGGGCTAGAGTGGCCAACACCATATTTAACTGGAATCCCATAATAGCATATAATTAACAGTAACTACAGATTTACCCATCTATTATAGAAAAACAATAATTAAATTTATCAGGAGAATTTAGAGAATTATATACAAATGTAACTTCTCATCTAAGACATAGATAACTACAATACCACCTGAAATAATCAGATTGGCACTATAATAGTTAGAATATATACACCTCAGTATATTCGTAGTTTAATATAGAATGATTGAAGGGATGTAGCTGGAAAATTATGTCAGCATAACAATTTATCACAGTCGTGACAGGGCATGTAGTGTTGGTAAATGTAGCAAAACCATGACATCGTACAAAATTCAAGCAGTTAATAGCAGAAGAACAGGTGAAAATCCAATCCCATTAGTTTAACTTTTGTATCATTATGTGTACTCTTTCATTTAGAGCACAATGCAGAACTCTCCATAATGTGAGTTCATGTGTCCAGAACTGCTAGTTTCCAACAGTTTTCTATATGCAGGATTTTCAGCCTTTGGAGAAATGCCATGGACTTCCATTTTTAAAATCCCACAGAGAGCTCTGCGACGTATAATACTGCACAACTGAAAATAGTGTAAACTCATGTCAGTTAGCATTTTTTCAAGCATTATAGCATTGGGTAGTAGGGTTCTCAATACACCTGTAACCTAGATTTTTTATGCTTGGAATTTAAATATGACCGATTTCTGATGCATGGAAATTCCAACCAATATGTTTTTATGATGCACATTGATTTGGGCCAAAGCATCAGTCTTAATTACAGTACCCTTGATTTGTCTCTGGCATACTGTCTTACTGAGCATGCGTTCTCCATAATAAAGTTGCTGTATGCACCAGTGATCGACACTATTTACACCTTATATATAAGCCAATAATATTGCACCTATGTAAAACCAATATGAACTGGGCAGAGCTAACAGGTCACTGATATCCTGCTTAGGTGTGCATAACTGAATCAAGGTTAGATTGATTTAAGATATTATTTGATGTTTATGATAGTTAGAGGAAGAGGGAATCAATTTTGATTTGATTGTATTAACTTTTTATCAGATATTGGTGTTTGTTTGATTGCCCATCAAATTATAATCAAGAGGACAAATCAGAGGAAAATATGGCACCTCACAAAGCCAGTTGTAAAAGGTACCGTAGGTGGACTAACTTTGTGTTTTATTGGTGATTTATTTGCTTCAATCAGCACAATGTTTAAAAATTCAGGTGTTTTAATTAATGTATCATTCAGCAAGAATTTACCGGACATTATGCTGAGTGGTTTATTTCATCCTTTGGAATTACTCAAGACTGAATAACGAGATGGAATAATTTTGTTATATTAGATGTATTTGTGAACTGTTAAAGCACAATGGCTCAAAGAAGTATATTTTCTTTTCTGTCTCAATCTTAGAAATGACCTACCAGTGATGTTCTTTCTGACCCTCAGACTCCAAAGAAACAGAAAGTAAACAATTCTAAGAAGGAGAATAAATCTCCAAAAGTTGTAAGAAAATTTAAGGAAGAGTAGAAAAGTGAATTTTCATGGGTTAAAAGCATTGTGAAAGATGGAAATACAGTGATATGTGGTCTCACTGTCTGCTTATCTGTTTCTTACAAAATTCAGTACAAGTATTTCTCTTTATTTAACATGAGACAAGAAATCTCAAACATCAGTTTGCTCCATGAAAAAGGAACAATCAAAGGCCTGTAAAAAAAACTGATGACTTGAGATTTTATTTTTGACTCTTGACATTTTCATTTTGACTCTAGAGATTATGGGTTCAAGGGTCAAATGACTCTTCAGTTTTTAAATCCATTGAGAACCCCGAGTCAGTCAGTCCATATGACTTTAAACTGTACTCGTGTAGTGATCTGAAAGCAATCTTAATTTAAAGTATTTTTGGCTGTTATCATTAAAGTTAATATTATTTGTGTTCACTAATGGCTGATAACAAACTATTTGGGTAATAAAACTGTAATCAGTTTACAGATGAATGCATTTGCTGATTATGATTACTGCAAGTTTATTGTTGGGACATCCCAACAAAGTCATATATATCTCACTTGTTGGACAGTGATGCCACACAAAGCCGATTTAGTATCGCTGTATGGAGAATGGTGATGAGTTCCTGGGACATACCAGCAAAGTACCTTATACCTCACTATGTCACATAAAAGCCTCTTAAATGTGAAAAATCTTGTTGAATTATTGGAACATCCATTGATGTGAAGAGTCAAAACTACAAAGCAGATGGTGACAATTTTGCTATTTCTTACTGTTTCAGAATACACTTCTTCAAAGTAGGTGAAAATTTGATAATTGGAGGATGTTTATACAGCAGCCTTCAGCCTCTTACATAAAATGCTAACATCCCAACAAAGTGCTACATATCTCACTTGTAGATCTAATGCAAAACATGCTCTATATGAAATATCCTGATCATTGATGGGTTGTGTGGATGTCCCAACAGTATTGCATCTCACTTGTAGGCCCCTATAGAAATAAAGACCAAACATGTGCAGTATGCAAGATCTTGATGGACTGTTGGGACATTCAGTGATTTCCAAAAATTTTCAATGAATAACAAAGCTATCAAAGTAGAAGGATACATTTTTGGCACCAATTCTTTTTATTTAAGAATAAGTTTCTGAAAAGTTTGCCAAATTATGAATCAGAGTGGGGAGGTGAATTCTGCCACTTCAGCTTTCAAAGGAAAAAATGAAGACATCTCAACAAAGTGTTATATATTTCACTTGTGTGTCAATTATGACACAAAAACACACTCTTGATGGATTAATGAGCAGATTGTGGGTTGTCTACTTGTGTGTCAATTATGACACAAAAACACACTCTTGATGGATAGTTTGGGCAGATTGTGGGTTGTCTACTTGCTTATATACTCAAATAAGTTGCAACTACTTTTTTCTTTTGAAATTTTGACTTACAATTAAAATTACAATTACTCAGTTTGGCAACAATGTAAGTGATTAAACTTCATTACTTTTAGGATTGTAATCCATTGCTTGTTCTTTTTTTTTTTTTTTGGGGGGGGGGTATTTTTCTTTGTCAAATCACAAATCTATTTCTGTGCACTTAATATTTTTAAACTAATACTAATATGTAATATATGCCTTGTTAGGTATCAACAGCTGCACTTCAAACCACATAAAATCATGCTTAAATCGTTTTTTAAATTTTTTTTGTGAGGTAAAGGTTATGCCACAGCGTTTGAAAACAACATCATCAACATGGCGGAGATAAAATAAGGCATGGCCTTCTACCTTGTGCTCAAGATTTGAGGGCATTACGCGGTCCACGTGTTGTACTAATGAATTTCCATCTTACCATTAAGTTTAAAAGTTCTGTTGTTTTGTTTTTGTGTGTTTTTTACTCGAGGTAAACCGCCACCCATACTTTTGATGAAAGGAAGTCCATGTCACGTTTTCTCTTTGGCATCGTCAATAAAAGGGCTAGATTTAGCTTTGATGGCTATTCAGAACACCTCGGGATTTTATGCAGAGGACAAAAAGTTTGAAGGAAAAGCAGAAGTGTTCCAAAAAGCTTGACAGCCAACTCTGCACACCCCTGGCTGCTGAGTATGAAGACTGGAACAAATTAAGTTTGCGTGGGGCCAACTAAAACATTCCAATGAAACAAAGGGTATTACCAGGTGCATATGGATGCCTTCTTCGTGCTCGGCATGAGAAGTATCAGCTGCAAACCCAACCCCACTGCATATGGTAATGAAGAAATAGATCAACTTTTGGACCACTATGGAGTTGAAAAGTGTCACATCGGATCAGTGACCCCTCCTGTTCTTCTGAAAGAAGCTGTAAGAAAGAAATGGATAGAGGCCAAGGTGATTGTAAGGTCACTGAAGTACCCTGTTGACAAGTTTGTCAAGTTATGGCAGCTTCTGACTGAGCACCATAAGGATGAGATCCCAAACATCATCAAGCTGGCACAGATTGCTCTAATGCTGCCACTACACACAGCTGACTGTGAATGAACATTTAACCAGCAAAATCAAATTATTACTAAATCAAGATCAAAGCTCAATGTTGACCACCTTGATCAGCTCCTCATATCCAGGTAGCCATTTGTAGTGGTGTTAACATTAACATAAACAAGGTTCTTTCTGTTTTGAAGAATTATTAGGAAAAGAAAGATCTTTACTACAAAAAGAACATCAGATCAGTCAAAGAGTGTGAAACTGTTCAAATGGTGTAAAATTATTAACGTGAAAGTTGTGTATATATCAAAGTTGCCAGTTCAGTTGAAGCTTGATGTTTAAGTATTGTAATAGCCTGCTGCCTTGTTGTTTTAAAATCAGGTATGAGTATGATATAACACTGTAAAACAGATACATTTTATTTGGGCAGCATCATGACAGATCTATGTGTATATGTGTTCTTTTCTTTTTCGCACCTACATGCTACTACTACTAGTCATACAAGAGTAGACATTTATTTAGTATAAGGATGCTTGTGTCATCAGTTATTTCATGGAACTTGCAAGCTAATATTTTGCATTTTGTACTCAATAAAGTTATTTTACTTAACTGTTAAGTGTTTTGGTTTTATAAATATCACTTAAAATATAACATTAACACCCTTCGTTTACTTATAAGCAAAATAATATATAATTACATAGAAAACAGTACTTAACAGAAAATTGTCCCATTCAATTTTGCAGAGTAGGGGACATTGTCCCATAGTCAAAAATCCATCCCGATCACTGCAGGGATATCCTAATTTACATGTTTATCTAGTACATTTTATAAGAAAAAATAGTACTACTAACAAGGTGACTTTTTGTGCCAACCACGAAAGAACAAAATTGTGGGAAAATATTGAGAAGTGAGGGAATTTTATAAATAGAAATCAGATTTATGCACCAAATCTATTGCCATAACCAGCAGAAAAGAGTTTCAATTCATCAAGTGTGACAGGCTTCCATTTTCTTGTGTGGCTGTTGTCAGTCATGTTCTCCCCATTTACTCTGATTTGCATAAAGAGTTGTTGTATGATAAAATGCAAGAAATCCTTGTTACAAAAAATAGACTTAAATGGTCTATAAGCTTGGTATTCTCCATTTCTATATTTAATTTTCAAATACAGCTGAATTTTCTAGACAGCATCTACATGGGTTTGTATTAAACATCATTTTTGGGCTCAAAATCACTCAGTATTTCCAGTAAAATTTTCCTGAATCTAATAATCTCATCTACTTCAAAACTTTCAAAATCATTGTCATCATAGCTGTCATCAGCCAGTATTTGACAAATGAAATCATCGTCTGTAGATGAATCATGTTGGGAGGCCGCCATTTTGAATTTCAAAAATATTGAGTTTATATTTTGAGTCCTGGAAGCAGGGACTTTCACTACCACGAGCTCTGTAACTGTTATTATACAGCTGGCTCATATCTTAGTATGACGGAGTATAATATGTTCTACATCTTAGTATGAAGGAGTATAATATGGTCCATATCTTAGTATCAAGGAGTATAATATGGTCCATATCTTAATATGAAGGAGTATAATATGGTCCATATCTTGGTATGAAGGAGTATAATATGGTCCATATCTTGGTATGAAGGAGTATAATATGGTCTATATCTTGGTATGAAGGAGTATAATATGGTCTATATCTTGGTATGAAGGAGTATAATATGGTCTATATCTTAGTATGAAGGAGTATAATATGGTCTATATCTTGGTATGAAGGAGTATAATATGGTCTATATCTTGGTATGAATGAATATAATATGGTCTATATCTTAGTATGAAGGAGTCTAATATGGTCCATATCTTAGTATGAAGGAGTCTAATATGGTCCATATCTTAGTATGATGGAGTGTAATATGTTCCATATCTTAGTATGAAGGAGTATAAAATCAGAATACCAATGTGGTGAAGAACAAAAGTACATATATTTTGGTTTGAATTTTCAGATTGACAGACCAAGGAGAAAACCAGTTTCTCCTATAGAGAAGGCACTACAGATTTGTCAGAGCAGTGAATTGGTTCATGAAAATGACTTTGAGATCAAATTCATCAACAAATACAAAGGTAAGATGATCCATATAGTTCAGAAGTAGCTGAAGTGGAGTATATCACATTTATAGTGCTGGTGCAATTCAGAAAAATCAAGATAGATGCTTGCAGAAATAAACATCTGAAATGTACTGATCATACATCATTTTTATTCTGCGGCAATACAAGATTTTCATACCCTGTGCCTTTGAGTCGCAATAATCCACATACATACTTGAAAATACAAGTACCTCAAATACTTGGGTGCAAGACTACCACAGACCTCAGAATGCACACGCTCTGTGGCTCTGAGCTTTGGGTATTCCTTGTCCCAGATGGAAAGCATCCGTAAAGTAAATGTTGCAAACTGTTTCCTACAGGAAGAAAATTTAGGTTTAGCATGTCTCATCTAATAAAGAATATTTCACTTTTTTATTTTTTTTAATACATCTGATACAGTTTGAGAGTGTACTAATCAAAGTAATCTTAGATTGGCATGCCAACAGGAAAAATGGTGGCCACTTTTATGCTCCCGCCAATGACAATACAATATATTTTCCTTTTAGCAGTCTGATGTAAGATAATTTGTCTAGTACACTGTTAAAAATACAAATATTAAAAAATGATGCATTTCAATAGATTAGACAGGGCTGAACATAAATTATCTTGCTGTTTGTTGCTTTTTGCAAAATTTAATTTTTCTGGCTGCTGTTGCCTTTAGAAAATCCAAATATTGCTGGCATAAAGGATTGTTCAGATAGAGGAATAATCTGGACTATGTTGCAGAATTTAGGGAAACAGATTTTTTGTTTGTTCAGGGGACAAGTTACTGTTATTACCTATACTGTAATCCAGCAGTTCTTGAATAAGAAGGAACTGCAATACTTTTCTAATAGTTTAAATTCTAAGTTTATTGTTTGATTATCATTTTGGAAACAAACAAAACTAAAAAAAACTACACATAAAGTATAATTGTTTTTCTTATTTATAACTGAATTCTGATTTATAAACACATCCAAGTTTGTAATTTTGGACCATGAAAGGTTAATGAACAATCAGCCTCCCCAGGAATGAACACAAATGTACTGGTGACAACCATTTCAGTTTTAGGGGATAGTCAGGCTAAAATGTGAGACATATCTGTGATTGGCCATCCTATACAATTGTAGTAGTAGAGCATGTCATCTGAGGAGATGTAGTAATAATTTCGTCTAAACAGGGTCCACACTGGACTCCAGTTTTTGGACGAAGTGATTTTTTTCGCCCGCCTGATTATGGCAGATTGGTGGGAACATACGTAGAAGTGCGTTTTGAGTAGTCAAAATTTTGCATGTTTACCACAGTCGCTTTAAAAGCCATTTTACAAAGCCTCAGCGTCAAATAATATCAAAACAAAAGAAATACTGCTTAAACTTTATGACAGTATTCAAATTGTTGTTATTCAGTAAAATTGTTGTACAACTTTGTTATTGCAAAAGACAGTAACCTTGAAAATAGGTTACTGTCAAAATCTGGTGACATCAAGGTTGAAGTCCTTTCCTCCTCTTTGTACATGTTGAAATATGAAAAAGACTCTCTTACTTTTACTGGCAGTTAGCCTTTAAACCTCCACAGAGTAATGTTTTCTCATGACTGGACTACAAATGCATGGAATTTCACCCACTTATTCAAGCATTAAGCGTGAATTTTCGGTGAGAACCGTGTTGATTAAAATGTAATTGCAGACATATATAGGTACCGGACCACTAATTATTTTACAGCCAGGGAACCAGTCTACTGGTGGGGGAATAAAAAATAGAGTACTAAATCTTTTGAGATGTGCCTATTGGGTAATAAATGGGTTCAATTTTGTTCCATTATTAATTTCACAAACTTCAATCTATGTACTATAGCTGACAACAAATATTTACTTTTATTTTGATATCCTGTATTTAATTTCCTACTGACAAAATAGCATATGTACTCTCGGTGCGAGGCTATGTTATTAGGTGCAGACCAGGGATCCCCCCTGTATAGCATCACGAGACTCGAAAACATGCTGCAAAGCACCTGATTTTTAAGGCTGAAAAAAATTTCTCTAACTTTAATGAATGGATCTCTGTGTGGTTTGTAGGCCAAGCTAGTGAAGAATTTATTTTTATTTTATAATATATTAACATTAAGTTCTATGGGAAATGAATTAGTGGTCCAATCCCTATAGGGATGTGGGTAGTGTATGTATCCATGACAACCACGTGCATCTCAGAGTCCGTTTGAGTATCATTGGTTGATATAAGAGTAAATATAGTAAAATGGATCATTTTTGGAGAAATTTAGAGTAGACACTAGTAACAAAGTAAAGAATTATGGAAAACAAGCATGGTTGTGTAATCTCCCAATGGGAAGCATAAACTGAGATGGGTTGATGGCACTTTTTTCTATTTAACTACATACAGATTTTCATATATGATAAAAAAAAAAAGAATTACACATGACTTAGTGAAAAATCAGTCTCTTAATGTTAGTCCCTTATGTCATGAAAAAATGTGTGTGAACATTGACCATTTAGTTTTAAAACCCCATTCTATCAAGAGAGAGAGAGAGAGAGCACTGTAAAGACCAGGGACTATGAACAAAATACCACAAACCCATCTGTTTAATAGAATGGATCTTATTCAAGGTAGATCTTTTATACTCTTGCAATATTTAGCTCTGGGTTTCTGTCTAATATTATATAACAATCTGCCTTTTGCATAATTCATCTCCTCTTGATATTTCTCATTGAATCTGAATACAAGTGCTCTCTTTTTACATCTATTATGTTTGTATGCTTTCTTTTTGTTGTAAAATGTCCTATCAATAATATGTTCTCTATGTCTTCTTTTCAGTTGCATAGCCACACTGGAGTTTACTGCTATGGGGCACCCAGAAGCTCAGCACAGTTTCACTTTAGACTCCATAGGCCCATTGTTGCTGTAATGTACTGCGCTATGACAATGTGCATGGAAATTCCTCATGAATGTTACATTTCAAGGTAAACTTCTTTGAATTACTATATTTACACTTTGAGACATTTGTGTGTTAGTGTTGAGAAATGTCTTCTGAAATGTCATTTTCCCCTGCCGGCAGTTAACAAGCATTCATATACTTGATTCGGTGTGTGTAGAATTTACTGTTCTAAATGTGCCAGGCAACCATGAGCTATTAACTACCCAGTTTTCATTTTTACCAGTGCAAACATATGACTTTGTCTTGCAAAGGGGAATCACCACCCTGATAACAGAGCACTTAATATGGCATTTACAGCTTTTGACATGGCCCTCATTGTCACAGAAGTGTCCCCACAGTATTTCTGAAAGGCAGCATTAAACTCTGTGTGACAACACTGTCTCAGTTCTATCACAAAATTGTTTCTCATCGTCTCGCATTCGATTTAGTTTTTTCCTGGCATCAGATTTGTAAGTGCATTAGACTTTTTAATGATGTCTCCCATTCTAGGCTCCCATCACACATGGGATATGTTCTCTTGTGTTCTGTGAACTCTGCATTCAACAGTTCTTCATTTTTTTTATTTGTACCAGCATGTATGGACTCTTTTCACTAGACCTGACATAAAAATTATGAATGTATTACCCTTTTTGGGACATAGAATCGTACATTTATCATATTTTATGTTGCTGGGTGCTTTTTAAATGCATTCATTTCTTATTAACAACTCTCTGTGTCAAGGTATAAGTTTCCTTGGATAGGTTAGCTCCCCTAGTCCATTTTTTGAGAATGAGCTAACAGATCTCATAGTAACAAAATCTGAACTTTAACACTCAAATGGTATTTTTGTTTTATTATATTACAGTTAGAAATCATACGAAGAGATATGCCCCTCAGAATATATGGTATTGTGCACATTTTGTCTGATACATTGTTTACAATTAAATTGTACCTGTTAATCATTGTTTTATTTTTTCTTTACATTACTTTACTCCATGAATTATGTAATGAAAAATAAGAAACCAAATTGATTGATAATGTTTTTTATAACATTGAATAATGATGAATTTCTATTTACTTCTTTTGTTCGGAGACACCAGCAAGCAGATCAGCCTCTAAATCTTTGGTTTGAGTTAGCCATAGGAGCTTGTATTGCACCGAAACTTCCTCTTTCTCAATATCAAAGTGTGAACTTGGTCTTTTTGTGATAATATTGTACTTTTCCTCTGACAGTCTTTTATATAGTGTGTTTTGTAACATCACTCTCTACAGTTTTTTCACTTGTTACACACATGTTATGAGGAATATTTCCTGGTCTGATGTGAAACTAAATTCTCGCATGAAGACAACCTTTGGTTTTCCTCTGTACTTTTGACATTTTTAACACAGTAAAATAACTGTAGTTTATGTTTTGAGTTTCAAAGTGTGAATTCAGTACCTTTTTAGCACTGTTAGAACTACATTCTGCACTGTTTATATTGTTTCTTTACATCAATGGAAGCTAGTATCAGTTTACAATCAGGCCAGACTTGCATTTGGCCTCAGGTTCCAGACCTCTACATTTATCAATTTTTTATGTGACAAGTGATGAAAAATAAAATAAACCTGTTAGGTGCCATAAACACTTCTTAATATATGATTCAAGAAGAAAAAATCTCCAGTTAAGGAAATTTTAGGCAACCAAAATATGATCTTTATACCAGAAATTGATGAAAATGGGGGGTTGTGTAATTTGATACCTCTTATTACATAATGCTTATAGGTGGATATTTCATGCATGCATATCTGAATAGCAGACACACAGGAAATAGAGAAAAACTTGAAACAAACTATTACAGTCACTGCATTTATTCAGTTATGTACATCTATAATATATGAACATGGTAAACATTCTTGAATTACAACATTCATTCTTATCATCTATAGGCATTACATAAGTGTTCATTATTACTATTTAGTGCAGTTAGAATATCACCCAAGTTAGTATAGTACATACTTGGTGCCTAAGGTTGTCAATATACAAAAATGACAAAAATGTATGTTCGGTATAGGTACCGGACCAGTAATTATTTTACAGCCAGGGAACCAGTCTACTGGTGGGGGAATAAAAAATAGAGTACTAAATCTTTTAAGATGTGCCTATTGGGTAATAAATGGGTTCAATTTTGTTCCATTATTAATTTCACAAACTTCAATCTATGTACTATAGCTGACAAAAAAATATTTACTTTTATTTTGATATCCTGTATTTAATTTCCTACTGACAAAATAGCATATGTACTCTTGGTGCGAGGCTATGTTATTAGGTGCAGACCAGGAATCCCCCCTGTATAGCATCACGAGACTCGAAAACATGCTGCGAAGCACCTGATTTTTAAGGCTGAAAAAAATTTCTCTAACTTTAATGAATGGATCTATGAGTGGTTTGTAGGCCAAGCTAGTGAAGAATTTTATTTTTATTTTATAATATATTAACATTAAGTTCTGTGGGAAATGAATTAGTGGTCCGATCCCTATAATCATTTAATTGACACAAGAGTTGATGAGAAGCACAAAATAAGCTGTTTAAACTGTTTTGCATTGTTCATTGAACAAATGAAAGACACAATAGTTAAAATTGTTCTTGTATCAAAGCAAAATGGCCTGAAAAGGGAGGGGGGGGGTGAAAAGTGAAGTCAACTTCGCTTTCTCTGCATATTTGGGTGAAATGACAAGCACTTACTGAATAATACATTAATTAAAACACCAGAAATTTTAAAAGTTTCGCCAATTGAAGCAAATTAATCATGATTACATACTTTTTATCACTTTCACCTGTCCATTTGGAAATATTAAACTCGTCAGATGACAAAACCAGCAATCCTAAGTATATTTTTTAAAGCTGTTGGTCATAGAATGCAGCATGATGCGCTTTGTTGAGTCTGAGTAAAAACAGTAGGTCTAGGGTAAAAGTGAACACGTGTCTAGTTCCTGAGAAAATGTGTTGCATGGACATGTACTTTTGAGTCGCAAGTAGGCTGGAATAGTAGAGGTTGTATATTAAATACTGCCGTGTATATTTCATTGTGTGGGAACATGTTAAGCAAACAATTTAAAAGTGACTGGGTGGAATATAAAACAAATCACAGCATTTCTTGCATTCTTTTATTGTAATAACTGAATGAAACCCGCTAAATACATGTACATGTATTTACCTGTGATTTCTTTTTCCTTTTGTTTGTTTAAAAACAGAATCTCTCTCCTCCACTGCTCTCTCTCTCATTAAAATTACGATAATTAAACTTTGTGTAATTTGTGAAGCATCTAAGTAGTCTCGTGACTCTGCTCAGAAATTTATCTTTCATCGCTTGCAATACACTTATGTGAATGCATTTTAGTGGGCAAGTTTTTGAATATTAAACGGCATTGTGTACAAATTAAAAAGAGCATTCTGCACTGTGTGTAGTAGCTGAGCTGATAGGTAAATGCATTTTAGTGGGCGAGTTTTTGAATATTAAACGGCATTGTGTACAAATTAAAAAGAGCATTCTGCACTGTGTGCTGTAGCTGAGCTGATAGGTAAATTCTATGCGAGGTAGTGGGTGTCCACTATTACATAATTATATTGCTGCGATTTTCAAATGGACAATAAAACTTAATTCGTCCTCTACAAGCCACGACGTGGACAATCCACAATGAAGACTATATCCGGTCCATGATGGACACAGCGTGAAAAGGATTAAGGTCCACCATGGAAACATGGATTTTCATAAAAACGTGATGCGTATACTGTAATATGCAATGATTGTATGTTAAGTAATTGATGTTTATAATTTGAAATAAAATAAATATTGTATTAAAAACAGTTTACTGCTGAAATAATTTTCTGTCTCTGACCACCTAGCTGCAAAAATATACCCTCTTCAGTACTCTCTCCACAAGATTTAATCGACTAATTTATTCCTGTTTTAGAACTAATTACATGTTTTGAAGTATTACATGTATTGGGGTTTTTTTGTTAACATTGTTCAACAAGGCTCATTGCGTTGCAGACGTCATCAACGATTCCTTTTTCATGCATCTCATAATGTGACCAACAGCTTGATTGCTATGACTGTTCTAGGGTACGCGTGATTCATGTAGCTTTTTTCCAAGTGATTTTACATAGTAATCTTTTCAAGTATATACAGAACTTGTAGTCAATCAATTGAATGCGCCAGTTTGTGCTCTTGGTAAGAATAAACTGTTGTGCTTATTTTGTACACACTAAATATTCTTTATGCATTTTTAGGGTAAAAGAAAG
Organism: Margaritifera margaritifera; assembly: GCA_029931535.1. Lineage (NCBI taxonomy): Eukaryota > Metazoa > Mollusca > Bivalvia > Unionida > Margaritiferidae > Margaritifera > Margaritifera margaritifera. Next base: position 210,502 of record JAQPZY010000835.1, read on the forward strand.
GTGTCTCTAATGCAGCACACAAGTGTCCACCTTGCATGTTGAACTCTCTGCACCACCGCCAGACAGAAATACACAGACTGTCCTGACAAGATACTGAAAGATCTAGGATATGGTTTTCTTTGATTTTCTTCCAGGTTTTGATTTTGTCTACTTTTTAACCAAGTACTACTCATTAAATATTGGGACATGATATAGGAAGCAAACAGTACTTGAGTTTTGGTACAAAATGACCACGTTGCATTTTCTCTGTTGAGAGTTGTACTTTATCATCATGTGTTAATGAGCCTGTTGATTGCAGTATTGATCCTACCAATAGTCATGGGCTAGGTCGAATGGTGAATGATAGTGGGAAAGCAAAGCAGGCAAATACTGCAATCAATATAGTTGGAACAAACACCACTCACCTTTGCCTTTTTGCAAGACGAGATATAGTTATTGGAGAAGAATTGATGTACAGTGGTCCCCCTCTTATAAGGCCACCCCTTCTGCAGCAAGAAAGTGGCCTTAAAAGACGGGTGGCCTTTCTAGAGGGGGATCACACAGTTGTGAGTAATAACTACATATAAAGTATAACAGATGTAACTAATTTTTATATATTTAATATTTTCATTTAAAAATCACAGGAATTTTATCTGGTTAAGGACTCAATATGATAAAACTAATATTAATGTTATTTTAAAAAAATATGAATTATCATGAATCGTGGTGCAAAACCACATTGTCTGTAAATTCTGGGCACAAACATTTGGTTGTAACTATCCCTGTACGTCCGTCGATTCCATCTTCCCACTCAATGCAGTTGAATGTATATTGACGATGTTTATTTGAATCTTTCTGACATAAAATTTCCCAGTAGTTATCAAAAGACTCTCCTCTTTTCGTTTAATTTAATTGCTTTCACTTTTCGTTCTAAACTGAGAATGTCTGCCGATATTTTGCGACTACTAATTCCTTCACGGGCAATCACGCGTGAGGCACAGTGTTTACAATGGAAGTGGGTCTGTCACGTGATCGACTTTTTTTCTTCTTCTCCAGTCTGGGGCCCGGATATGTACATTTTAGAATCTATTAGAGTAAAGCCAGAAAGGCTAACATACCATTTTACTATCTGGCGACCGGATGTCACGCTGACTTGAGCTGAACAATGCTGTGCTTCTCAGCGGTTAGCTTTTGTCATCTTGATAATTATCGGTGGTAATAATAGCCAGTAATTATCAAAGTGACAAAAGCTAACATCTGAGGAACACATGGCAGTAAGGATAATCTGATTACTTACCCTTTGTAAGGATTTAAATTACTTTTTTGGCATGTTGGAACAAAATGTCAATGTGTTGAATTGAGAAATTAAAAAATATTTTCGAGATTTTAATCTGTAAACAACCATCATGTGGCCGCTCGCAAGGGGTAAATTTGACCGTTTTTGCACTAAAATGCTGGCCGCTGGTCGCGTTAGAGGGGTGGCCGTCCTTGAGGGGTACTTTTGAACACAAACTCGTCGGTGCCAAGGGATTGTGGCCGTATAAAACGGGTGGGCGCTTGTCAGGGGGGCCGTTCAAGAGGGGGACCACTGTATTATTATGGTCCAACAGATATACGTATATGTACTGGAGATTGGTGAGTAAATTTCACTCAGATTAACTGTGCTTTTTGCATGCCAGATTTTTTTTGCATGAAACAGGATAATGTATATTTACATTTTCCCATTGTTGTGTCTGGTTTTTTTGTTTGTTGCTTTCTTTGGTTTTTGAACTCTGCAGCTGTTTGAGACAACAGCATGAAATTTCCTATGGTTATATTATAAGATCTAGATAATATGTTGCATGCTGATTTGATACTTCTACCTTGAAGATTGAGATGCAGGAGATAAATAGTAATCACCTTTTCCATCTGTCTGTGCAGTTGTCTAGCCATTAACATCTTTTAACCAGAATTGCTCAGGAACCATTTGACAATTTAGTGCCATACATTAGATAGACTGCTTTATACATGAATGTGCATCTTTTAAAGGTTTCGTCCTTTCAGCTCCATTTTTTCTGCATTGTCTACTTTTATCTTTATAATAAACATCTGTTAAATGAATTGTCATTTATACATGATGATTCTCACATTTGCAACACTAAATGCCCTACGTCAATCTTTTGCAACATAATGGTTTGGTTCACATACATCACCAATGTAGATCAGTTTTCTTTGATCCTTTCACCACTTCTCCAATGCAGATATAGAAAATCTGTCTCTGTGCAATACAACATTATAAACTTGATTTGTTTGTTTTTTTTATGCTAAAAATGTAAAACAAAAATTGTGTTGAATTATGGTATTGCATAAAGTATACCTCAGAACATATATAATTCTTACACTGGGGCTTGAACTCCATGATTTGATTGTGGACGCTTAGGATTTTCCTTGGGATTCCCCATTTTTAGAGCCAGGTGCCGATGACTCCATTTTCAAAATCAGGAAATCCCTGGTGTAGTTTCCACGCATAGTTATAAAGAATAATGCGCTTCACATCAAGGTTGCAGTTCTTTTGAAGCAGGGAAAACACTGAAATTTCATCTTGATGGGCTAAAGGTCAATCACAACCAAGAATGGGCCATAGGTCACACATAGGAATGCCCAGGTGAAGGGGTCCAAGGGGTTATTCAACTTGTCAAGATCAGTGGAGTCCGCGTGATTATCAGTTGTAAAGATATTGCATGTAAATGCTTTTATTGGGCAATTTTGCTCTAAACTTGAGCATTTTCCCCATTGCCATGCTTTCATTCAGTAAATGCATTTAACCAATAAGAGAGACAAAAAGACCCACACATTTGTAGAAATAAGCAGTCATATACTTGATCGGGACCATTGATAGACAGTTCAATTTGCTGTTGTATATTGTCGGTTCTTGGTAAACCAGTAGACATCTTGAAAATGAAACAACTGTAGAAAAAGGTATGTTGTTACTCAAATTGTGCATCCTCTGTAATGTCTGTAGGCTGTTTAGGCATGCTGAGGTTTTCTTTATGCACTCTGCAATTTTAACGCAGAGCTAATGCAAAAATATGGTCCAGAATAATTTGTTTGCAAGAAAGAAAAACTTGATGTATCAGAAGAGCTGAATTGATTTCCAAAATGATGAAGCACTGCTTAATTCCATCCTTTAGTCTAATCAAGTCTTATTATTGAAGTCCATGCTGTTGCTATATTGGACCAAAATCAAGCATCTTTATGAGTATGAATAGAGTCGTCGTTGTCACATCTCAAGTTTGGAATTTTAGAGTTGTCACATAATGTCAACAAGTAAAATAAAGAAATGGGACTTGATGATTTCTCTGATTGGAAGAGTAAATATTTTTTAATAGAAATGATGATTTGCCTCAAATTTTAACCTTGGTTCACCAAAAGTCAACAGTGGGTGGTGGGGGGAATGATGAATAGAGAATCTGCAGCACTAGCTATAAATTTAGGTGCTTCAGTTTTGACCTTTGACCACCTTAAGTGAGGGTGATCATGTACAAGTGGTTAAAATTACAGACAGGACTTGGGGAAAATACTATAGACTTTGATATGGTATAAACATGTCTGTAACCAGCATAGCTTAGGAACATATGTTGATGTAGTTTTGTATGTGAATATGCAGTATAAACATATGTTGATGTAGTTTTGTATGTGAATATGTAGTATAAACATATGTGCCCTAATAGGTTTTGTCTCTTTAACTCCAATTATATTTCATGCCAGGAATGTAGCATATAGTATTACCCTTGTCAGTCTCTCTATACATGTGATTAATCTTGTACCTAAGTCAATTTCTAAAGCACTAGTAGCCATTCATGCAACTTTGTGCGGATGTCTTGGCGAGAACAACACTGTTCTGCTAAAATTAGGTCACTGTCTTATATTATATGGTTCAGTGACTTCAGTTAAGTTTTGTGTTTTGGTCGGTTGCTCAGGCATTAGTAGACACAACGTCATCCTTATTTTTGTGTTGATGTATATTGTGAGTACAACATCATCCCATCAGAACTAGGTCATGGACTTGTATTTCAGGCTTCATTGGTTTAGGTTAAGTTTTGGATCTAGTTAGCCTGTGATTTCTAATCTATTTTTACCATTGCTCACATCTTAATAATGAAGAGTAAATGCTTTCAGGGCAGAGAGCCTTCCAGATACTATGAACCTGGTAAATTTGTTAGTTATTTGTTGCCTTCAGAATGCTTTAATTGGAATTTTTTTTGTATGATGTCCTTGTCAACACTCCATTATACCAATTACCAATAATGTATGCAGAGCTCTAGATAAGCAGCATACATGTAACTGCCTATTTATGCAATTAGACTAAAAGTTGACAAAATTTAAAAAATGCATTCAAACAATTTAATTTTAAGCATTTAGTCCCAAGTTTTAGCATAATGATCCTGCTGTAAGCACAGTTCATGTTGTATGATGGCTGTTGGTTCAAGCTCTATATGTTCCTTGTATGTTGGAGATGACAGTACTTGATCACTGTGAGAACTCTCAAATAGCATGATATAAACAAATGCATTCTGAACTAGTCTTTGTAACTAAACCATTTGACTTGTTTAAAACGGCATGATTAACATCTTGACGATTAAGACTCAAAGCACAAGTTTTATGTTTTGTGATGTTTACAAAATACCCCATCAAATTTCATAAAATGCAATTAGTTCCAAATTATAGAGTAAAATACCCAATTTATTAAATTCTTATCTAGAGCTCTGGTTAGCATATACTTATGTCAAATACAGAAATGGTACAATGTGCAAATAAAGCATCTTATTTGATCTGCTAAATTTAAGGTGAGACAATTATTTTATGACAATTAATTGGTCTGTTGACAAGTTAATCTGTTTTATTATGTTCATTGTTTTTTGTCTGAGTTGTTTTGTCTTTATTTGTAGTTAAATTGTTATTACCACAGCTTTACAATAGGACCTTACATTGTTGTCACTTAAAGCTTGCTGCATGTATAGAAGTCCATTGAGACACTTAATTGGCTCATTGGCCTTCTACTTGACCTTGTAGAGACCACTTCACAATAAAATCTATAAAGACACTACCTTAGTTGGGTGGTTAATCACAAGGTTATATTGCATGTCAGGAAAACTATTTACATTTTTTGTTAATTGTGTTTTTCCATCATTTCATTTTTATCAGTCATAGGTAATTTTGTAAATGGCCATTTCTCTTCAAGTGTCTTTGAGCTTTTTTGTGTGACATCATTGTCCCACAAGTGAAGTGCTACACTTCATTGGGATGTCCCAACAATTCATTAAGAGCATTATTATCGATTGATTGATTGAGAGAGAGAGAGAGAGAGAGAACAATAAAAAGAATAGATCCTGCAGTGTTGGATCTAGCTTGCAATTGTGCGTAATTTACCCTTGGTTTTGAAAGCCTGATGCAGCATTGCATGTTCCAAGGTCCATTTGTGGCACTAAATATCAGCAGTTTGGGGCAAAAAAAATCAACAACCCATAACGTGTAATGCCTTTTGTAAAATTGATGTTTCCTCAAGAAGGCTTTATCTTTGCATAAATTTCCCATCTAAAGACAGCCTTTTCCATAAACTAAGCTGAAACTCTTCAACTAACCTGTGCTGTTATTGGTTTTTTTCTCTTTGGGATTCTGTCATATTCCAAAACTTGTGACTGACTTATCCCAGCATCTCACATGCTGCATGATCAAGCTGAGATTAGTTATCAATTCTAGTGTTAAGTGCCTTATTGTAAACCTTCATGAGTGAGTGATAATTTGAAATATTTCATTTGCCATTGTGACTAACTAATTGAAAGGAAATCATGTAATGTTTCTTTTAAAAGAGATAGAAAGGGTATATTACTCATGTGTGATATTCCCAGAAGCACATCTGAGATTGGAGATAATTTTTCTCTCTTGACCTCTGCAAACTTGGTGGCCCACTTTTTGAAAGGTCATTGGCTGCTTGGCCTACTGTATTGGTTACTTGGCTTATTGTGCAACACTATTATCAGGTGCTTGTCAAGCAGAGACATCACACTAGTCCCTGGTATCAAGTTATGAAATTTGTATTGCCCTGTTAATGGGTTGTTGGGACATGCAAACAAAATGCTGAAACTAATTTGTCCCAGTAAGATTATATACCGGTAGTATTTGGGGGCAGAGTTAAGTACATGTCTTCAGGATGGTTTTGCAATTATTCTCACTTGAGGTATGTGTTTTTTCAGGGTGTTTTGTCCCTATATATTGTCATGGAATGTTTTACTGCACCTGATGAATCCTAATGGAATGTAGTAGGATCCCAATAATAATCTTGCCTATAACAGAAACATTTTGTATTATATTTTGCTAGATAATAGTCTGTTTTAAAAAAAGTAATGTTCATTTCGAAGACTGTATAGTCAATAACAACCACTCGGGAGACTATCCACTGATCTAGAAGTGACCTTTATGAACAAATGATAAATTTGTATTTTTCTGTGATAAATATGTATTGATTTATCAATGTACATGTATAAATGGGACCTATGGATCTTAACGTTTTTACACATATGGCTTGTATATGTAGGTTGTTGCAATATCAGGTTTATGGACAAGTTATGGAAATATGATTGTTGCGGTAAAATCTGGATTTTCTGTGTTTAATTCGGATCCGGGTTTCATACTAGATTCAGTGGAGTTGGTCAGGGAACCAGACTAACTTTACAGGACTACTTCCGAATCTTTTAAACTGCACATATTTTTTCATGCAAAATGTCTGCATGATCAAGCTGTTTCTTGTTGAATTTTCTAAAAATGACATCCAGCAGAGATACATGTTCAAAACAAAGGGGACAATAAGCCTCTTACAAAGTTGTAATAGTCAGTACAGAAAAAATAAAAAGGAATATTCAGATTCTTGGGGGAAAATAGCAGGAAGGGCAACAATTAACGTTTATTGGACATGGTGTGTTGATTTCAGTATGTCTCATGGCGGAAGAGATCATGAGATGATTGCCGTCGCCACATGAATTTGAAAAGGCCAAGGATTACGTCAAGTTGAGAGATAGCAAGAAGCCATTGAACTCATTAGGGTTTGGAACTTTAGCTTGTGAACTGTACTGGAGGTACAGTAATTAAGGTCTAAGTGTAATTTACAAACTTTTTAGTTGAACATAATGTTTACCATAGCTGCATCAGTCTTCAATAGCACTTCTGATAATAGTAGTACATGATAATACACCTTACTGAAAACTGGTAGAACTTATGGAAAAAAAATCTGTCTTACTGAGAAGGTCTTGGTAGGGTTGGCTGGTCTGGTATGCATGTGTGTGTGTATATATATATATATATATATATATATATATATATATATATATATATATATATATATATATATATATATTAATGAGGGTTTAATGGCACATCAGCGCAAACCTAGTGTGGAGTAAGTTTAGGCATCCCAAAAAAGGCATACATAACATAGATAAGAGCAAAAATGGGTGAATCATTGCATATAAAGTCAATTTTTTTTATGTGAAGCTAACCCTTTAAAAAGTCCCAGATCTTTTCAGCATGAACATCAACATGAGATTCATCCTAGGTCAAAAACTTTTCCCCCATTAGTTGTCTCCTAAGACATGCAGGATTATATTAACATATACAGTGGAACCTGTTTATAATGAAATCAGACTTAATGAAGTAGCACTTTCATCCAAATTATCCTATTATTATTAGTTTTTTTGTTTTTTGTTATGTTTGTATAAAAAAAATTTGATAGTCACTTGAAGTTCAGTGTAACACTGCTCGTCTCCATTTATACATTTATATATATATATATATATATATATATATATATATATATATATATATATATATATATATATATTTCAAATGCTCTTCAGACTGACAGCTAACTGACCTAAATTGTACTCCACTGTTCAAAGTTGTCCAACGTGTTTGCCCACAGTGTATTATTACTTCTCCACATCAAATGATTAAAATTAAAGACAAAAGAAATTCAGCACATTTGCCGATAACCATGTTGATAGATAAATGGATACAGAGTTATGTTACCATAGAATGTGATATTAAATTAAGAGTTCATAATTGGAACAAGAACTGTTACTTTGTTATTTTCTCCCTAGATTCCTTAGATTCTGAAATTTACAAAATTTGCACAAAGATAGTAGGCATCAAATCAGGAATTTATGACTTTCAAGCTTTTTATTACCTCATCACAAAATAATAATTCCATGACTTGTCCTGGCAGTTACCAGAATCCAATCACTTCATAATCACTGAAGCACTTGCTGCGGCAGTGATGAGGTAACATGAAGCATTTACAATAAACATGACTAATTGGGATACTGATGGCTACATCATCACAGCACACAGATCTATGGTCATTACTAAAAAGGCCACAACTTGCTCACATCAACTTCTCCAGAATCACTTGACAAAATTGGACCAAACTTCAGAGGCAGTATCCTGGCATGATGGTTTCTTATTTTTATACAAGAAATGCAGATCTGCCATCAAATATGGACAGTGCTGCTAAAAAGTGTCAACAAGGTTTAAATAACTTTAAAAACTGTTGGACAGAATTTGACTAAACTTCACAGACAGCATCCTGGCACCAAGGTCTTTCAAATTTGTAAAAAAGATGTTGATTTACCAGTACCTTAAATGCATAATAAGGACCTGATGTGAGCGCTGATTGGCTGAAACTTGTGGATACATACGAGGCTTTATTTATGAAAAGATTTTGATGAAACTTGCTACATAGCTTTATATCAATAATATCAAAGACAGGTTTGTTAACCAGCAAAATTGGTGCATACATGTATTAGTGAGGTAAATTGGCCTTTAATTGGCTGACATTGTGAGAGTAATATGGCTTTATTTGCAAATGGATTTTGGTTTAACTTGCTCCTAAAATTTATATCAGTATAATATCCAATCAGTTTAATAACCAGCAATAGCCTCACATATTATTGAAATGATCTGGGCTTTGATTGGCTGACCTTGTTACCATTCTCAAGCCTTCCCTTTTTAACAGATTTTTATTGAACTTGTTGTGCGCTTTATGTAAGCAGGTGTTGAATGGGTACAGTAACCAGCCAGATCTACACATACAGTATTGACAAGCTAATGTTGTCTCTGATGGATATGCTAGATGCTTTTATATGAATAAATTTTGATGAAATTTGTTGGGTTTTTTTAGGTTATATTAGCATGATCTGGGTTATTCTTGTCTCTCATTTGCTGGCGGGGACCCAGGTGGTTGAGTGGTATAAGGTGCTGGCCTACAGATCACTCGCACATCTCACCTATGTCTGTGTGAGTTTGAGTCTTGCCTCAACCAAAATGCGTATGTGAGAAAGCTTGCCAGTAGCTTTCCATGGGTCGGTGGTTCTTCCTGGGGTCTTCCCAGGTTCTTCCACCTAATATACTTGCCACCATGTATAGCCTATCATGTGCTTAAAAATGGTGTTAAACGCCACAAGACAAGACTCATTTGTTGGCCTTATTGACAACCTAGAGACTCTATGAATACATTTGTATACAACTTGCTGTCTAGGTTCATGTTAAGATCTTGTGCCTTTTTTGGGATCATAAATAGATTTCCATTAGATTTTGCACATACTACATCCCTATAATGGGATGGTTAGACAGCCAAGTGAATCACATGGTTGGTTTAGCAGACAAGACGATTTATATGTGTTTAATTTCAGTGGAAGAAGGTATTAAATCTGATCCGAGTTTACAAGTTATCTTCTGTTAATCTAATTTTTGAAGTATCTGCTTTAAATATGTCTGAAATATGGGTCATGAACTGGACAAGTTAGGATATTGCATTTACTTTGTGGGCTAAGTGTCCACAGCATAAAAATTATTCTTTACCTTCATTTTTATTATAAGGTATAGGACAAGTCTGCTCTCTGCAGTAGGTTTTGTCATTAGTTCTCATTAAATGATTAGTGATCTTTTGTGATAGGTATCATATTTGGCTTGTCAGAATTATGATACAAAGTTTTCCTTGATACTTACGAATAAATAGTACAAATTACTAACCTCAGTGTCACAGCTACTAGCAGTGTCATCATCAGCAACTTTATGGCTAACCTTTGCTCTATACATTTTTCTTTTACATAACTATTCTTTTAGATGTGTAAATCTTTTAGTCATTACGAGGAAGGTTCACATGCAAGCATGATTGATCCTAAAAGGATTGAAATTGCCTTTCTTTGCCTTTTGAGAAGTTTATTTGCTGTTTAATTCTTTCTTTGCCAGCAAACCTGAGAAAGCGAAATAATGCAGTTGCCATTGATGACGGCAGTGGCGAGTTTGATTCAGACAAAGATCCAGTTTACATAGGTAAAAATTAAATAAAAATGCATGTTCTGTTTTACTTTACAAAGTGGAAGTATGTGGTGTAATAAGTGTAATTGTAAGTCTTTAAGTAAAACCTCCTTTATCCAAACTTCTAGGGAAGCAAAAAATAAATGTGAGTGAGAGTTTAGATTGATGATTTGAGATTAAACCAACTCTTCACTTTCTTTGTTTTTTTTTTTTGGGGGGGGGGGGAACATGGGGACATCCATCATTTAGATAAATAACATGGACAAACTAGGTCCTGATAAACAAGGCTGTAATTTAAATAATAGTCAAATCTGTTCACAATGGCCATTCTAATTTACCCCCCCCCCCTTCCTGGTGCTTTCTCTCTGCCTTCAGCAGTCACTAGAGTGTATCTAAATTTACCGTTCAGTCTATGCAAACTGAAGCTTTGCTTCATGAGGAAGGTATTGTTTAGATAATGGAATGCCATTTGATTCGATGTGCAAACATTTCTTATGTCGCTTGTACTCCTAACTTCAGTCACGTTGACTGTGTAACTCAAAAGGTGTCAATATGTCAAATTCGAAAGAGAGGCAGTTTTTACCATTAGGGTAGAGTGTTGAAGCAATTCATTTGCAGGATGTTGGGAAAAGTAGTTGTGTTATCGCAGCAGAAATGGAAGTCACCTTTTGTGCCAGTGTGACAGGTATAGTTAGATATCTTCATCTATTTGCCTGTGAATTAAAGCTATCTCTGAAGACAAAAATCGTCTTTGAGAAGAGATATGAGTTACATCCCTTTTCATTAGGGTCAGGGGTCATTCAATATTCAAAATGTGTCTCTAAAAGGCAAGTAAAGTTTTGGTTCTTGGGTCACAATGAATAGTCATATACGGCTTCTTTTGATTTTCTGTTCATCACAGACTTCTCACATAAGCCGACTGTCTTTTGATCTTGGCGAGTGGATCAACTGACTAATCCAGATATTGTTTTTATAGCGTGAACAATCTAAGATCGATCTATATATTTAAATCAATGATTTCATTTTATAGGATGGATTAAAGTGAGCAGGATATAGTAATCTGTGTGGAACATAAAGTTGGGAGAGAATAACATACACCCATAATTATGATTTTGTTGTACAGTGCACATAAAACAAACTTGATAATGTAATAATAATAATAATAATAACAACCAGTGGATGGTATTTGTTCAAAACCAGTTTTAAAAGGTGAACCCATGTACAGCGGTCACCTGCGTGCAACAGCCAATTTTGCCTTTTTCCATGATTGGCCGCTAGTGACAGGTTTCACTTTTTTCCACGAGTCACCGCTAGTGACAGGTTTGACCGTATATGCTCTTTCATTCCATGACTATGCAGGCCATTAGCTGGAGGAATTTCCATCTTTAAATCATTTTGCATTGATCTGAAATATTTGTTTATTCTTTCAAGATTGGATACATAAAATTTTTGCACAAAAAGGAAATTTTAACTGCTTTTAAATAACCTGGTATTTATTAATTTTGCATTAAATGGTTTAAAATAATAAGAATAGTTCCCTTTCATTTTTTTGTTGACATGCAAATAATGGAACAAGATCATACTTGATTCAGCTTTCAGTGCAAGCTGTTTCATGATTCAGTGTGAACTATTAAAAAATCATTTCATGAATATATATTATATTCGCTTCATTACTTATAAGTTTATTCTCAGGGGACTGAAATAACAACTTTGACATTGCACAAAAATACATATATATTCATGCCACAAGGCCACGACATATTCCTGCTCCACATAAAATGAATTCCTTCCTCTGACTGAGAATGGAACACACATGCAGTTTTTTTGTTTACCACATGCCTGTTTTATTTTTTTAACTTTCCACAATTTTAGTTACATATTTTAGATATAAATCAGAAAGTGCCATGTCTCTGAATATTTCCTTGTGCATATATATATATATATATATAAAGAAGAAAAAGATAATTTGTTGGGGGGGGGGGGGTACCAGATGCACAGACTGTGGAAATTATATCTTGATTGAAATCTTAAAAGAGATATTTTAAATATAATAATAATTCAAAAATCTTTTGCACGATTTATCCTGAAGTTTTAATCAGTTGCATATATTTGCATACTAATCAGATTCAGATTGGGTGTAGAATAATGGAAATTTGCTATTTGTGATATGGAATTATGGATTGAATATCCATGTTGAATGCTATATTAAAAATTTAACATTAAATGGATTTGTAATAAGAGATATCATTGGATGATTTCCGTTTCATCAACAGAAGCAGAGAGCGAGCCATCATCAGAGAATGACAGAAGTCCTGGTGCAGAAAGAAGGTAAAGCAGATTAGATTTAGGTGGTTTTTACTACCTGTCCACAATATAAAGTCACCTATTTGTTGTTTGCCTAACGTGTACATGCACACACTCCAAATTTATGATTAGTGTGAACTTGATTCACATACGGCTAAAACACGGTATTGGTGCTGAGAGTAGTCTCACTCACTTAAAAAATTGAAATGTTTGATAGAACATTTCAATGAAGCTCATTATATACCCTAGGGTGTCCCCTAGTCAGATCAAGTTAGATTTAGCTTGAACATGCATGCGATTTTGTTTAACCATTATTTCAATTCATTGGTATAACAACAGTTACAGACACTACACTTGGTGTATAACATGCAAGAAAAACAGCATGAAAACTTTAAAACTTTATTTTTTTTCACAGTAACATCAGTAACAGGATATCAACATTTAAAGTAAACAACATAACTGGAAGTGGTAAACAACTTAATAACAAAATCAAAACATCTATGACAAAGGTATCACTAAGAAAAAAAACCTAACCATGAAACTTTTGCATAACAAACATAAAAGACATAGAATAATCTTATTTAGGCATTTATCTAACACCAAGAAGAATATTTAAACAAACAAAATCATTAATACTGGCCAAAAGTATTGCAAACTTCCATAAGAGTCAGAAGTACATTGTCCATAAAATTGGTTACAGACACTACAAAACTATAGCATTTCAATACAGCTGCAGAACCATACATATCTCCATAAAATTCACTTCAAAAATAATTCAACATGAACACATTGACTAGAATTATTCATTAAATGAATGTTGATTAGTTAATAAAATGATAAAACCACATTGTAACAGGTATATGTCCAATACTTGTGTTAAAATTATGAACTGGTAAATAGCACTTGAAAGTTTAATACTAAATAGTGTTTGTAAGAGTAAAATATTGAAGTATAATGAATGTTCAATAAATCATAGTCACTAAAGTATTGTTCAACCCAAGGTGCTGACTCAAACACAGACCCATATGTGATTGATCTTAAGGTTACAGACACTACACATTAAACCTTGACTTTATATTGTCATTTCAAATAGAAGTGCTTATGATTTTTTTCCAGATTTGACTTGAGCTTAGACAATTCAGCTGCATTAAACTTGAAATGACCCCTTTCATTGACTATTTGTGGAGCTTTTACCCTGTACAAGATAGCATCTAGAGCCTCTTGTGAATAATCATCTTTTTCAGGCCAAACATACATGTTGCCAGACTTTCTCATGTATTTAAGTCTAACTTCGTTATGAAGAATGTCTATTACTTCTGCTAAGTATACATCTAGAGGTCCCTTCTTTGGCTTAAGTCCTACAGCAACAAATTCTCCAGGGTGGTATTTCTCTATTGGTTTCTCTGTGTTGGTTGGTGCTTTTTTGTCAACTTTGATCTTCTTTGTCACAATGTTTTGTCTTTCTGTTGACTTCCGTTTCTTATTAGGCTTTTCGCTTGTTGCTGAGTTATGATCTTTCTGGTTACTTCCTTGTTTTCTTTTCTTGTCATTATTTTCTATTGTTGATGGATTCTTGTCTTTAAGTTGTTTTCCTTTCTGACTTAAATTATCTTTATTGAGTACTAACTTTCTCATTTCCCAGGCATTAACATTTTCGCTGAAGTTGCATCTCCCGTCAACCTTCATGCATTGCTCACAATAACAGCTCAGATTTCTTATGCTCAGTTCATAATCATTGCTTCCTGACTTTACAGCATGTAATTTTCTTGTACCTTGCAGTGTTTGCACATCAGTTTCTTCTCTATTTCTCTCAACATCTTTAACAAGGATGAACTCCCTTCTCGAAACTGTTTTAGCTTCATTATCTGTATTTTCCATTTTCAGTTTCTCTGTACAGAAATGATATACATCTTCTGCACAACCTATCACCTTTCTATTGCTGATTACAGCTCTGTAGCAAGCATTCTTGACTGTCGCACCGAGACCATCGCAAACACTCTTTCCATGTGATGTTTCGAAATAATTTCGTGTTACAGATGGCTTTTTCCTCAGACTTATGTCAGCAAAGGCTTTCTTCCCCTTATACTGGGCAGCACAGCCATCTGTGCACTCATGGATCTCCTCTACTTTCACACCTTTCTTCTTCAGAATTTCTATAGCTTTGTTCTCAAAAGTGATAGCTAAGTCTGCATCATGTTTGGTTTCTTCACTGATGCCAATAATGGCATGCTTTATCTTGAATTCTTTTTCTCCCTGTTTTTCTGTATAGTAACACATGATTGGATGTATTGTAACTTGGTTCCTGTCGAAGAATCCAGATTGTACTTCACTTTGAAAAACACACCCATAGTTCTCACTAAAGTCCATGACCATAGCAATAGAACCCTCACCAATTCTATCAACACAAATTCCCATCTGTTGCTGTTGCCATTTGGCCCTGAAAACGTGCTCTGGATACTCTTGCATGTCAGTTTCTAAGCATGTAATTAATGTTTTTATGTCTGTTTCTTTAGGCACACAGGAGACGCAACGCTTTACTTTATCATCTTTTGCTATTTCTATACTTTCCCATTGATGCCATGATATCTGCCTGTCACTATACTTTTCAACAAATGGTTTAAGGTAACTCTGCAAACATTTCACACCGCATTGTTTGCATTCTCTTCTTAAACATTTAATAGCTGGATTGGTGTCGTATTTACAAAAAGTAGCATCACTTAAGCTTTTCTTATCTACTGAAATTTCATCCAAATCTCCATTTTCTTTCACTGCTTTTTTTACATTTGTTAGTGCCTCACTTTTTAGGGCCACGTTACAGCACTTTTGGCATAAGCATGATCTTCTGCTTGTTTCAGACACCTTTTTAACATTCACTGGTTTCAATTTAGAAAATGAAGTTAATCCTATTTTGTGACTATGGTTCCTTAACTTGTAGTCTTTGTAGGCTTCTTCTAATGTCATAGTCATCACATGTTTTTGAAGTATTTCTTTTTGACCACCTTTTCTTACTTTCACAGTTTCACGTTTATTAGGCACTTCCCTACTGATTTCTGGACTTAGAAAAAAATCTTTCACAGATTTCTTTAATGGAGAGTTAAGTGCATCCCTTCTTCTTTTTCTTTGTTTCGTCTCCCACCATGTAGAACTAGGTTTTTGCCCTTTCACTGATACTTTGAAATACTTTTTTAGTCTGTGTCTTTTATATTTCTTCAGTAATGCGTCACAAATGATGTTGTATGCATGTTTCTTTGCACCCCCTTTCCTTGTTTTCACTTCTGAAATGCTCTCTGACACAGATTGTATAACAGTATCTGTCAATTCAAGTTTTTTTCTGCAATCCGGTGTCATTATCATTATATTCCTATTTAGAAACTTTGATGTTGATGGAGATTCAATTAATTTACTTATGATGACTGCTTTTCTCTTTGGGGTATTTGGTAATACTTCCTTTACCTTTTTTAATTGTCTGTACAGAGTTGCTTTAGGTAACACTTTATTCATTGGTGAATCTCTGGCTGACCCAGTATTTCCTATTTCACAATCAGTCTGAATACACTCTTGCTGTATACTTTCATTCAGTTTGATACGCATTCTCCATGCTTGGGTTCTTTTCACAGCTTCTTTCTTCTTTCTACTTAATTCAGCAGTTTTCGGACTTCTTAAATCAACACTCTTATTAACCAATATTGCCAGGGCTGCTTTTTCTTTCTTTTTCTGGCGATACCTTTTCATTTCTTCACGTTTTTTCCTTCTTAATTCTTGTTGAAGATTTGAATCGGAAAGTGATTGCTGTTTTTTTAGTAGTCTTGCATCTTTTCTTCTTTCTCTATCAACCCTTTTTAGCTCCTCATGTTTCGCCTTATTTTCCCTCTGTTTTTTTCTCCAGGCTTGTACCTTTAGCCTCGTCTTCTCCCTTCTAGCTTTAATCTTCTGTTCATCTTCTTCTGGCTTATCTTTGCTTCCTAAAAGCAAACAACTTCATTCTCATTTTTGTTCCTCTATGTATACGGATGAAATTTAGACTTTACAAAACATACTTGTAATGAGTACGCAATATGCTTTCATACATAAGCAAACTGGAATAACCTGTAGATTCTTAAAGAAAAGTATCTGATTGAAAAAGAAATAGCATAAAACCTGATGATTATTCAATGTTCTAGCATTTACAATGATTGCACACTTTCCTTAATAATGTAAACAACAGTCGGGTCAATTCACATGTCTAGTAGTGTCTGTAACCATTTGACAATATCAGCAATGTATCCAATACTAAGTCTGAGCTCATTGAATTCTCATAATATTTCTGTTTGAATTTACTAGTCTAATGATATGGAATGCAAAAATACTCAGTTTCAATTGCATATTGTAAGAAATCACTGAAAATGTTGCCTGTTATCAGAAATCTAGATGAAAGAAACTATAAATATACCAAAATATTACAAATTGCAGACAGACAATATGTCAAAATTTAGCCTTACACATCAATACTGTAATAGGAAACATAATTTGGCTTCATTTTTTTAAAAAAAAACAGGGATAAAGTCATAGACAGTATAAAAAGGGGATATTGGTTACAGACACTACAATTTAAGAGTGTGGTTTACCATTCAATACAAACTTACCAGAGTTGTTCCCAGAGGTTTGCTTTTGTCTGGCACCTTTAATTTTTGAGACCTGGTCACACACAAAATTTGAACCTCACTGAAATTTCATTGAGGAGTTGTAATAAAACAAAACATCTTTAATTGAAGAACTGCATACAGAAATGGAAGCCATCGCAAATATCCTCCAAAGTTTTTTTTTTTAATTTGACATCTCCCCCCCCCCCCTTTCAGTCATTGAAAATTTGGAATTCCTGAACATTCAGCAACTTTACAGCTTTCCCCATACAGACAGTATCAATCACCAAACATGGTAGGGAATTAATATTTGTCCCACATTGGGAATCTAAACTGAGCTCCACAAGTTCTTTCTTATACAAGCCTCCAAGTACACTTGAAAACATATACTGTGGAATCCTGTTAATCCAGACATCTCTGTTCCGATCTATATTATAAATCGCTTCAAAGAATAATATAGGAAAATTGTTCTCCCAAAGGCTGTATAGATATTGAGACATTTCCATCAATGTAGTCTGAATAAACACAACTTCATGGTACACATTTTCTACATACATGCATATTCATTTTATGCATGCATATACATGCACACAGTGATGCTTGTTTCTAGGGAATTCCATATGTGAAATGAGACTTACTACACTGTCTCAACTATTTGCTGCATCCATATTATATATATTTATGTTACACTTCATTAGGTATCGGCTAAAACACGGTATTGGTGCTGATAAAGGAATTTTCATGTTATATGCATGAAATAGAAAAATTAAACAAGATATGAACCAATTTTAAAGATTGGTAAGCCTGGCATATACCTCTCTTACTTTCCTGAAAATTTCAAGAGGTTAGTGTAACCCATTGTTGAGATATGCATGGAAACAAGCTCTAAAAATGGCCATTTTTGAGCGTTATGTAGTCTCACTCGAAAAAAGCTTGAATATAAAATAGAGAATTCTCTAAATATCATACTGAAATTATGCATTTATTGGTCTGGTTTTATGCGGAATTCTATCCTGCAAATATTGCTTCTTGAATTAAAGAAATCGGTAAAATATTATGGATTTTATAAGCAAAATACCGTCAGTAGAAGTTTTGTTTCAACACTGAAATTCAAACACTAATCTGTTGTTATATGCCAACATTTTGTACAAAATAACATTCATTATAACTTTTATTGACATCTAGAACTCGACTTTATATTATAATAAGTAGTAAAACCATTTAAATCACATGGCTAGCCAAGATATTCGATTGAGAGCTTGTTCTTTGTCAAACTTTCCAGTTCTAAATTTTGTAGTGTCTGTAACCTTTACAAGTTTATATGGCAATAATTTTGTTGTTTCATTATGGAAAAGTATAAATCCTACAAAGGCTCATGTGTATCCATGTGATGTCCAAGTTGGCCAAAATTGGTGGTGCTGTATTGTACCATTAAAAAACAGCAACTCAATAAAAAAAGTTACAGACACTACACAAACAGGTATAAAAATGAAAGATAAAAGTATTGTTCTACTTGTCATTAAAACATTGTTTTTCTCAATAGAAAGTTCCATCTTATGTGATGTAATGTTGCATCATCTATTTACCTCTGCAGCCAAGAGCAAAAAAGTGATGCAATAACTCTCTTGATTGAATATTGCATCATTCTTGCAGCACTGTCTGTTTGAGTAATTTACTACAAGACAATGTAACCTGAATTTCTTATCCTAGAAGAAGCTGCCTAATTACTTTTTCTGTTCTTTACCATGGTACATCCCTAAGACATGGGAAGACGACAAAAGCAAACCTCTGGGAACAACTCTGGTAAGTTTGTATTGAATGGTAAACCACACTCTTAAATTGTAGTGTCTGTAACCAATATCCCCTTTTTATACTGTCTATGACTTTATCCCTGTTTTTTTTTAAAAAAATGAAGCCAAATTATGTTTCCTATTACAGTATTGATGTGTAAGGCTAAATTTTGACATATTGTCTGTCTGCAATTTGTAATATTTTGGTATATTTATAGTTTCTTTCATCTAGATTTCTGATAACAGGCAACATTTTCAGTGATTTCTTACAATATGCAATTGAAACTGAGTATTTTTGCATTCCATATCATTAGACTAGTAAATTCAAACAGAAATATTATGAGAATTCAATGAGCTCAGACTTAGTATTGGATACATTGCTGATATTGTCAAATGGTTACAGACACTACTAGACATGTGAATTGACCCGACTGTTGTTTACATTATTAAGGAAAGTGTGCAATCATTGTAAATGCTAGAACATTGAATAATCATCAGGTTTTATGCTATTTCTTTTTCAATCAGATACTTTTCTTTAAGAATCTACAGGTTATTCCAGTTTGCTTATGTATGAAAGCATATTGCGTACTCATTACAAGTATGTTTTGTAAAGTCTAAATTTCATCCGTATACATAGAGGAACAAAAATGAGAATGAAGTTGTTTGCTTTTAGGAAGCAAAGATAAGCCAGAAGAAGATGAACAGAAGATTAAAGCTAGAAGGGAGAAGACGAGGCTAAAGGTACAAGCCTGGAGAAAAAAACAGAGGGAAAATAAGGCGAAACATGAGGAGCTAAAAAGGGTTGATAGAGAAAGAAGAAAAGATGCAAGACTACTAAAAAAACAGCAATCACTTTCCGATTCAAATCTTCAACAAGAATTAAGAAGGAAAAAACGTGAAGAAATGAAAAGGTATCGCCAGAAAAAGAAAGAAAAAGCAGCCCTGGCAATATCGGTTAATAAGAGTGTTGATTTAAGAAGTCCGAAAACTGCTGAATTAAGTAGAAAGAAGAAAGAAGCTGTGAAAAGAACCCAAGCATGGAGAATGCGTATCAAACTGAATGAAAGTATACAGCAAGAGTGTATTCAGACTGATTGTGAAATAGGAAATACTGGGTCAGCCAGAGATTCACCAATGAATAAAGTGTTACCTAAAGCAACTCTGTACAGACAATTAAAAAAGGTAAAGGAAGTATTACCAAATACCCCAAAGAGAAAAGCAGTCATCATAAGTAAATTAATTGAATCTCCATCAACATCAAAGTTTCTAAATAGGAATATAATGATAATGACACCGGATTGCAGAAAAAAACTTGAATTGACAGATACTGTTATACAATCTGTGTCAGAGAGCATTTCAGAAGTGAAAACAAGGAAAGGGGGTGCAAAGAAACATGCATACAACATCATTTGTGATGCATTACTGAAGAAATATAAAAGACACAGACTAAAAAAGTATTTCAAAGTATCAGTGAAAGGGCAAAAACCTAGTTCTACATGGTGGGAGACGAAACAAAGAAAAAGAAGAAGGGATGCACTTAACTCTCCATTAAAGAAATCTGTGAAAGATTTTTTTCTAAGTCCAGAAATCAGTAGGGAAGTGCCTAATAAACGTGAAACTGTGAAAGTAAGAAAAGGTGGTCAAAAAGAAATACTTCAAAAACATGTGATGACTATGACATTAGAAGAAGCCTACAAAGACTACAAGTTAAGGAACCATAGTCACAAAATAGGATTAACTTCATTTTCTAAATTGAAACCAGTGAATGTTAAAAAGATGTCTGAAACAAGCAGAAGATCATGCTTATGCCAAAAGTGCTGTAACGTGGCCCTAAAAAGTGAGGCACTAACAAATGTAAAAAAAGCAGTGAAAGAAAATGGAGATTTGGATGAAATTTCAGTAGATAAGAAAAGCTTAAGTGATGCTACTTTTTGTAAATATGACACCAATCCAGCTATTAAATGTTTAAGAAGAGAATGCAAACAATGCGGTGTGAAATGTTTGCAGAGTTACCTTAAACCATTTGTTGAAAAGTATAGTGACAGGCAGATATCATGGCATCAATGGGAAAGTATAGAAATAGCAAAAGATGATAAAGTAAAGCGTTGCGTCTCCTGTGTGCCTAAAGAAACAGACATAAAAACATTAATTACATGCTTAGAAACTGACATGCAAGAGTATCCAGAGCACGTTTTCAGGGCCAAATGGCAACAGCAACAGATGGGAATTTGTGTTGATAGAATTGGTGAGGGTTCTATTGCTATGGTCATGGACTTTAGTGAGAACTATGGGTGTGTTGCTGATATATAACAAACTTCACATTGGCATTTTAAATAAATTACGAGTAAGACTACACTAATGACTTTTGAAAGGGTGGTGAAAACAACCTGAAATATATTTTGGCAAAACAAAATTACAAGTTGTTGCATCAATAAAGTTTTTAGAAATTATTTTTCATTTTAAAAATTGCAACTGGCATTGGTTTCAGAAACGTTTAGCAGATCAAACATCATGTGGACTACACAAATTGTATTCACTACTTGAACAGATTAATTTTCCAGATAGTGAAAAAATATGTAAATTATTTGGTACACTTGTCGGATCTTAATAAACCCATCACATGCTAGGAGTTAAAGCGAAGCAGAAAAGACAGCGGCGATTCATATTCAATCATGTTGCAATCTATTAGGTGTGAAATGATATACAAATTTGATTGACCTGCCTGGACAACTAAGTAGAATGTCATTAATTAATTATCAATGCTTAAATATTGATGAATATTAGTAGATAACTAAAACACTATTCTATTTCAGTAATATCAAATTTTCAACCATAACGCTGAAGTTCGGACTTCATATGGCGGTCAATTTTTTACTTTTAACTTCAGGAAGATTTTGGACGAATTAAGACTAACATTTGCTTGGATAAATTGGG
Source organism: Margaritifera margaritifera (assembly GCA_029931535.1). Classification (NCBI taxonomy): domain Eukaryota; kingdom Metazoa; phylum Mollusca; class Bivalvia; order Unionida; family Margaritiferidae; genus Margaritifera; species Margaritifera margaritifera. The sequence goes on from JAQPZY010000835.1 coordinate 232,478, forward strand.
ACTTAGGAAATGTCCCAGTAGATTTGATAGGGGAACTCCTAACGGATTAATATGATCAAGATCTATATGAATAAATGAATTTAACCAGAAAGTCAGAGTAGGATGAAAAATACAAAGTTAGACATGGTTTCTAGGATTACCTGGGCAAAATTACTGACATCATTTTGATAAAATCAGTCACACAATTTAGTCTTGCCTCGCATAAGTTAATAGTTCTAGTAAAACAGTATGATGGCATTTCAAGATATCTCACAAAAGTCGTAATTTAGACAAAACTGAATCAAAATATTATTTCTTTAAACTTACCCTAAATAGTCATATTATTGACGAAAATATTGTTCAGACTACTCTTTTGCCACTGGTCGACATTACAAAGTATCATCAGAATGATGTCTTGTAAAATCAAAATCACCTTTTAAATTTAGGAAATTTTGAATGAGTCTTTCAACAGAAGAGACTGTAGTACTTAATCGTTTTGTATTATGATAAGGAGTTTGAAATTCTTTCTTAATTTCTCTTGTTGATTTTGGTCTTTTTGTATAAGAATGTGCATGCTTCTATGTTACTAATAATATTGTGATGCACTAGAATAGGATAATTCTGTATATACTCAAACAGCCTATATGTTAATGTTGACACATCCATATTTATATGTATAAATGTTGACTAAAAATGTTGTATCATGTCTAATGCCAAATACAAATTTATTGTTTTGAATGAAATACATTTTAAAAATAATTTCTTATGTTTTGGTGGTCATTCCTTCGTGTCAGATATTGACAATTACGTCGCAGGTTAAATAGAAATTGTATGTAAAATTTGCAATAAACTCCTGGTTTCCAATAGGTAACACATCCAACTCCCAAAAGCTGAAAGATTGGTTTAGACATGATAAATTTATTAACTTATGTAAGACAGTTTCCTTTCATTTTGTATTTACAACTTGTCAATTTAATTTTCGATGTTAAAACATTTGATTTTTGAGGTAAGAATATTCTTGCACAACACGGTTATCATGGAGAGAATGAAAGACAAAAAAGAAAATTGGAATAGTGGCAAACAGCTAGTGAAAACAACATCTCTAGAGAACCATTCTTTCAAGAGAAACAATGAGAACAAGATTATTAAAATAGTTGCCGTGGCAATCATGTTTGATCTCAGATTGAAGGATGCATGTTTATATAGCACCAGCTGCATTTGTATAGAACCATTCTTTCAAAAGAAACAATGATAACAAGATTATTAAAAAGGTTGCCGTGGCAGTCATGTTTGATCTCAGATCAGAGGATGCATGTTTATATAGCACCAGCTGCATTAGTATAAGAATGTTTTTTTTTTTTTTTTTCTTGTGGTGAGAGAGAGGGAGAGAACGTTATCTTTGAATAAGGATAACTGTTCAGAAGGACATACACGAGCACGACTTTCAATATGGTCGCCACGGTTGCGATGGTATAAAACAGAGCAGCACCATTTTCATGCTAAACCAAGTAAATATCATTGTCAGTCCTTTAAAAAGATATCGCATGTCAAAACAACCATTCGTGCAGGAAGAGAAGCAGAAAAAACACATTTCCTCTAGAACCATCTATATATCATTTTTACCCTTATCTATTAAAATTCATATTAATATCAAAATTCAAACAGGAGGACTAGCGACAGCAAGATTTGCTTTATGATGGCCGCCTTGGCGATGATATTGGAAGTTAGATCAGCATATGTTTCATTTGGTACAAGCTACATGTCATCAGAAGCTTTTAAATGAATTAAAGTTCCATGTTTGTGCAACGATTTATTTGGAAGGAGGTAGGATAACAAGATGTTCAAGATGGCCACCATCGCAGCCATATTGTATATCCGAGGAGCACCATTTTCATTAGACGTCTGGATGAAATTGAAATTGTATGCCAAGATTCATGCGTGACTTTCTTCGAAGCAGGTAAGAGAGGAGTAGAGATAAAAAGCAAAATGATAATGGACAACATACTCTGGACAATGGGGATTTAATGGTGTACGCAGTACCATCGCATGATCGAATCCGGTGTGCGTCCAGTAGAACTGGAAATGATTTGAACAGAAAACTATATATCCGGCGATACACATGCTTGAAATATAACATTTTTAATAATGACACACATGGATGCCCTGACGAATTACCACATTAAACAGGCATTTATCTAATAATTAACATATATCTTGGAATGTCATTATTTTACACTCTTTTCCCCTGTAAAAACAAATGGTGAACAAATCATAAAAAAAGTAGCGATAAACACCTTAATTACGTTATACATGATACATGTAGAGAGATGTAGACACTACTCCTCAAATATGGCGGACAGGTCTTGCATTCACAAAACTTCGCAACCTGAGTGTGCACGCAAACACACATGTTGGTTCTTTAATGAACTTCACAAATCGATTTTGTTTGCAAAATTAAACCATTATAACTGACCAGGAATCTTAAAAAAAAACGAGGGAAAAGATTACAGGTTTTGGTGATTGTTTTATGTCAGTCGTTGCTTTCATTACCCAAACGTTAAGCAAGAACGTACACTCAAGGAACAATGTAAATGTGAGCAATATGCAAGTTGTAAAAAAACTGATCGTAAGTACAGCCATATTAGAAGAAAAAAAAAACGTAGGCCACAATAAGTAAGAACATTTATTGTTAGACACATTCGCTATGCAAGATCCTGTGTCCTAAAATGGGTGACACGGTAAAAGAAATGGTTTCATTTATGATGGAATATAAATTATATTTATGCATTGTTTCATTAACCGCACATAACTGTAAGCCAGGAAGGATGAAAAATGGCTTTAAAAAGTATTTATAAACCGAAAGAGCAATGAAAGAGATGCTTTCTCGTTAGCATATCCTCTGCTATGAAGCCAAAGCATAGCCTTCAAAAAAAAAAAAGTTGATACAGAAATATTTATGAGCAGACTATGACCATTTTATGGAAATTGAGAGTAAGACAGCTGAGATTTAACAATTTGAAATTATGCGTGTTATATATTAATCTGGTCAGGTGTCAACCATCAGTGAACCACATGGTATGTGAAGCAACCAGGGCATGATTGTGTCATTGTTTCGCACTTAGCTAGGACAGGCAGTGTGTCCAAATAATTATAAATTAATAATAAGAATTCTGTAGATTGTTCCTTCTCTCTTGCATGACCCTGTCGTGAACCAAAAACTATGCATATCCACTAGAATAAAATAACTAGATCAGTGTGACAGTATGTCATCCATCAGATATTAATAATAATGTCATTGTGACAAACTTTTGCCCGTGGAAGGTAGAACTCTCCAAAGGGAATGCTCCATTAAGTGTAATGATTGTACCTACAGAGAAACTGAAATAAATGCAAGCACTTAATATAGTCGCTGGAGAACGAAACTAGGTCAGAATGACCTACTTTTTCAGATATGAGTAGTGCCATCGAAGATAAATACACCAATCAATGTTCATGATAGTGCATAGAAAAGTGTTAGAGGAACTGAGAATGCAAAAGCTAATGTTGACGCCTACGACATCAAAAAAATAAAAACAGTCACAAATGTGATTCCTGTGTCTCGTGGCTGCGTTGCAAGCAATACAAACAAATCTACTGACTGACATCGTGTTGTATGTAAAGTGTAGTCAGGAAATATGTCCATTGAATATTTGTATTCATTGTAACAACATGGTCTTGCACTGGATAAATACCCATAACATGTCCGTAGTATGAAGAACAAGCGGGTAAAGACAACGTGGGAATTTATACGTAAAGTTTTAACAGTACTAACTATCCACCATGCAATCAACATACATTAATTTGTTGCAAGACTATCATTGAATACTATAAATGATAAATGTACGCATGAGCAAACTATTGGCTGGGGACCCAGAAAGGAGAGCACGGCAGTGATAAATATTTGCAAGAACTATGTATGCTACCAGGGGCACACCTAGTAGGGTGAAAATGAAGTTAAAATATGAACATAATACACCGCAGTAATAAGATTGTACAGGTATGTACAACATACAGTTATCTCTCACTGTAAGGAATCTCAATATAAGACGGTAACGTTTATAAGGCGCATACGGTTATAGATCAAATTTTATTATTCATTACAGTGGTTTCTCCTCTCCAATACAAATGTGGCATTATATAGAGGGTGGAATCTAGCGAGGGGTACATAATAGGACTACTATTCTAATTTCGTGCTAGGCAATATGGCCTTAAAACACAATTTGTTTTGCTCTCATAGTGCAACCTAAAATTAGCACTGATTTTGCCTCCAAAAAATTAGAACAATATGTGGAAAACAGGCTGACCGCATGTAGTGACTTTCTGTATTGTGCATAATTTCGTCATAGCAGTGGATATTCATACAGATATTGCCCCAAGCTGACTTGTTCAGGATTGAAAATAGTGTAGTTAAACTGACTTTTTCTTTCTACTTCATGCTGCTTCTGTTTGACTTTAATCTCAAACATCCCTGATTTTTTAAAATAATCTACACAGGACAAATTAATTACAAAGAAATACAACGGAAATTGTGGTTATCTCCAGTTCATGTGCTACCTCTGATATTTTACCTTGTTTTTTCGTTTAAATGCGAATTGTATTCATTAAATTATGATAAAAGTAATAATATTTTACCAGATATATGCGGTAGAACGGTAGACATTATGAAGGCATTCACTGGCTCGCCCTTTTCGCTTGTGTGATTATCTCTTTATTTTTCTCTCTCTCTGTCTCTCTCGCACGCGCGCAAACGAACACAAAGAATTTAAATCGTGCTATTTTAAGTCTTAGTCTGATAATATGCTTATATGAATGTGGTACTGAAATCGAATGAACGTCTTCATTTTACACGTACGCCACCCGACTCTCCAACTCTTATTTTCATTCACGCCATGTCTAAATTGCTATATGTTTTACAAACAGTATTAATTCAGTTATTTTTCAGTAAATATTGGAATTGTTAACTGCAAATATTTTGTGATTGTTTAAAAGACTACACATGATGAACCTTTTATCAGCTGAACACGGAAAGACAAGAAAATGAAGATTTGTGGCTGCCCCTTGTTTTCCAGACGATTTCTGCTTGTTCTTTTTTATATGCGGTGCTTTGCACAAATTAATTACAAAATCATGCGCATGACCAGGAGGTAAAATGGCACTAATGCCAGCTACCACGTGCTCTTTCTCTCTTTATGTCTCTCTTCCTCCATCTCTCATTTACTTTTCTGTTTAGACTTTGCATCTGGTATTTGCCTTGGTAAGTCGCTAGGATTCTTGTTTGTGGTGTTTAGCATACAGGCTTCAATTCAGCAAGTCTCCGATAATCTGATTATCTGCTTCTCTTTGCTCAAACTGTCAAACCATACACACTTTTCTTTTAATTAAATCTCAACTGCAATTAAGCCATTCATTTTATGACAAAAAATAATTTCACCATAATCGAAACACAAAAGGTTGGCATGGATGACTTCATTGTCAAAATCATTGAACGACATGTTTGGTAGTTTTTCAGAAGTCGTCGACAGGTCCAAATGAAACAACCGAAAGTATTTAGAAATAGCTTTTCAAAACACCAAAATATCCAGTAATTTATAGCAAGAGTGACATTTGGCTCACACGCAAATAACATATTAAGAAATTGATAATTTGATTTACTTATAGGAAGCATACAATAAAACTTGTTTGCAACGTTTGTCTTTCAAATTCCGCATAAATATTTGAATATTGCACGCAAAATTAACGGTGGGCTAAAGAGGCACCCACCGCGGCCCAACGGGGTTATGCATCGACCACAGCACCCTGCTCTGTGGCTCTGGACCCTACCGTGTGTGGGCATTGCATGACTGCATGAATTTGCTTCATTGCGTCGATATTGATGGTGGCACATACCCTATCCATACATGTATAACGCTGCAATATATGATGCGTGAAAATCATAGAACCCACAACGAACGTACTCTACGTATAGTGTTGGACCTACAGTAATTGTAGCTAGCATGATGGAAATATATGTCTTACTAAAACCGTTGTATTAGTAGAAAAGCAGACCGGTGCAAGAAAACGTCCATACTCTGACTATAGGTGTCACATGTCAGCATTTTACTTAGGAATTGTTTACCGTGAACAATAATAATGTCTGGATTTTCATTGTTATTTTTCATACTATCATCCAAGAACATGTTTTCCTCTGCCATGCAGCTGTCCTTAAAGCCAGATGTTATAATTACTTTTGTGAATCATATTTTTCAGAACTCTGTCGTTCGTGTTGCAAAGTAAAAATGCTACATATAATTGCAAATCATCCGCGTCTAAATTAAGTAACTTGTGTCCATCCAGGAACCAAATCCGTACTCAGAAGTTCACTCAAAGTCACTTTTAATGGAATCAAACCTTGAAAAGGGTCTCATTTTACAAGTAAATGTCATCCATGACTATAATAAATCAGACTTTGTGTTTTATGTTCATGATGTCTATTGTTAAAAGTAAGAAAACAGGCACCGTAAATCTACTTTCCACAAGGTGCCAATATTTGTTGATTTCGTTCATACTATAAACCACGAATTTAAAGACACAAGGAACAGTAATTTGTATGTTGGAATAACAGTTTGAATATCAGAAATGCAAACAATTGTTAAGTCAATGAAATTTTCATTGTTCAGAAAACACCACAAATTTTGAAACCCGTGATTACCTTGAATGGTTTGGTTTAATAGAATGTCAGCCAGCTACCTTATCATTTCTGACTATAAAACCTAAGGGCTGAACTTGTATATTTCAAAAACACTGATCAATGGGCTTATCTTCGGATATGGTCTTGTCATATTAGAGTAAAACCAAATCATCGCAAACTGGGTATGCAGAGCATTACTAGCCTCTACGTATCAGGCAATACTAGTAGAGTGTTTACGCACCTTTGGTATGAATATAATATTTTTCAGAACAAATTTAGCCTGTCGTTAGACAACAAAACTTCACATTTTGTTCCAGTGTAAGTAGAACTCCAGAAATGATCAGGTACATTTACTTACGTTACATTATGATGTATGTTTATCGTGAATGTAGGTACTTACCGGCCTCTGAAAGGAAAGAAAGCAAACACTTAGTGCTCTATCATTGAGACACACTATAATTAGAGCAGATAAATGAGCTAAAACTTTCAGATGGAGTAAGACTAAACTAAATTACTAACATTTAAAGAAAAAGGAGTAGCAACTACTAACATTACTATGGCTATAGGAATGAGTATATCTAGCCTATCCTTATTTATAATACGGTCATCTATCTATCTATCTATCTATCTATCTATCTATCTATCTGTCTGTCTGTCTGTCTATCTATCTATCTGTCTGTCTATCTATCTATCTATCTATCTATCTATCTATCTATCTATCTATCTATCTATCTATACGTATATGTATTAGTTAAAGAGGACTTAGCGGTATTTTGTATGCAAGTGGCGCTTATAATTATTTTTTTTTATTCTATGAGACATTTAGACCAAGTTAGGCCAAATATATAAGGAATGTCCACTGGGAGTAAACAAGGGGATGATATTTGTGCCCTTTTTGTTAGCAATATTATGTATTCGCGCCCTATTTACATCACTGGGGAAAAAGCACGAAGATACGGATGATCTTTCGAGTTTTCCCTCGAGTAGTATATTCGTGAGTGGCATAGTCCAGTCGAGATATCGGTATTGAAGTGCATGAATCATGCGTGCGTATTACAGCAGAATTATCTCGATCAAATAAACAATATACAGTAGATGCCTACCGCTATACCCACTAAGTAGTTAGATCAGGCCCTAATTACGTTTGGTAGGTCAGTTGGTAGAGCGTCGAACCGGATCCTAGGGTCGATATACCCGTCCATGCCATCGTGGGATACGCACTTATCTCCGATTTCCGTGGCATGATAGTCAATACGGTGCGGAAAGTGCGATTAAACACACAGAGCACAAAAAAAGAATAAGCAAACCAACCAACTATCGAGGTTTGTAGTTCTTACATGTAAATTTGTCATTTCGTAAAACATTTTAATCAATAAAGTGAAAACTCTAAGACTGTAACCTCCCTTTTAGACACTAGATCATATCAACAATATACTGAGTTGATGAAAAGGGCAATCTTATCTATTCAAATCTGATCGAGGTTCCGGGTGATTCTAGCGATCTGAGGAGCACCAAGTGCAGGTGTTTTAAATACATGTGCTATTTCCACATACAAACAGATCATTCTTAGCTGAATGTGATTGTGTGTGTGTGTGTGTGTGTGTGTTGTTTATATGTTTTTGAGTGTGTGTGTGAGAGAGAGAGAGAGAGAGAGAGAGAGTAATGTTACCGGGCGAATAAACTAGAAAACTAGAAAATAACCTACGCTGACGTGTTAGCTTTGAAAACAACTAACTAGTAAAGACCTCCCTTCGTATTTATAGTTTTCCCAACAATTTTGTTTAAATAGTAAAATATTAGAACAATTCATTTTCAAAAAGATGTGTCCAGAATATTTTACATTTCTGACCTGCAAGCCTTCCTTATTTTTGATCCATTTCATCAGAATTTATTTGGAAAAAGGGTGATCCTGCGATATTATCATTTAAAGTTTACTAGAAATGTTATATTTAACAATGGTTGTAACGGAGAAAAAAATAGTTAATGTTCTTAATAATTTAATACAAGTCTTCATACTTTTTAATGTTAATTATCACACAGTGCAACTCAAACGGGTATATATTCTTAAAAGGTGTCACTTTACCATAATCGCCACGTCTTTACCTTGGCATGGCCCAGTTCAACTGGAACATAGTCGAATCTACACTATGTCTCTCTGTGTGCATGTGTGTGTGTGCGCGAGCGCGTGTGTGTGTCTGTGTGCGATACAGAGAGCCAACAAAGTTACTTGCATATTTCTATTCAGATCTGTGTCAATGATCTATTCGGATGAAATTATAGGCTCGAATTCTGAAAAAGTTGACTTAATGTGAGTACGCGCTGTACGACGTAGGTTAAATATAAATCATACTTAGAATAAGCTCCAATAATCTCCTGACCTCTGGCTTCTTGGTTAAAAGATAATAAATTTACAACTTTTGTAAAGATAGTTTTTTTTTTTTTTCATTTTGTATTTGCAACTTATCAACTTAAAAGTTATCAACATGCTTAGGATATTTCAGTAAGAAAAATAAATCGGCGTTATGGCCAGTTAAATTGTTCGACGCTAAAATATTTGGTTTTCAATGTGAGAATATTCTTTCACAACAAGGTTTTTATGCCCAGAAAAGAACAACAGAGAAACAAAAATAATAGAATCAAAGAGAACAAAGTAAATTAGTTTAGAATTTGAATTATACGAGTTCAATGACATTTAGGTGCAGTATAGAACGTGTTTGGCTCGGCAATTGACAATTTATATCACGTAAAAGAAGCAAGCAATAAACTCTAAAATAGATTAAAATTGAATAGATTCTTAATGCCTTTTTTCTATGCTTGAATTATTTTGAGTTATTATATATATATATATATATATATATATATATATATATATATATATATATATATATATATATATATATATATATATTCCCACTCAGAAACAGAATCTGTTGTGAGAAGTAATTACATTGTTCGAGACAAACTATGTTTCTTTACCCCTCTTTCTGTCTGTCTCTTGGTTTCTCCCAATGCCTTCTTTACTTTGTATTCCTTTTTTTTACTGATCTTAATCAACCACATATTATATTTGTGTTCACGCGTGGTGCATTTTGTATTATATTTCATTATATGCACATAACAATTATATACATTTGTTCTATTTTCCCGTTTAATTATTCTTTCGCAAAAGGTTGATACATGATGATAAATTATCTTCGAATAGTGTTTCTTGATTACAATATCAACTGTCATATTGTAAGTAAGATTTATCGATATAAATCTACCGCATGCCATAGCATATTCGCTATATGACAGGTAGTTGTGCAGCTCCACATATATATCTTTCTCTGTCTCTCTTGATTGATTGATTGATTGATCGAATGATTGATATTTGTATTTATGTTGTTTAAATATGTGAAAGATAAGTGTATTGATATACTACAAGATGTACGGCAAACGTACTCAGCTTTTGAAGTCCAATCAAATTTCGATGGCAGCAAATAATAGTATGCAAAGTGCTGCTTACTTTATCTGTGTCCGTCTCTTTGTCTGTATCCCTGTCTGTCTTTCTCTATGATTCAAATAATTTTAAAATAGTTCTTTTTCCAAAGAAAACGTTTACATTTGGACATTCATTTAGATTCGTGTATACAGTGTTTTAGCTTGCGACAATCAATGTCTTATTAAACAATCATCAATAAACTCCAGGCTACAGTTTATAAAGTTGACGCTATAGTTATGCAACCTAATCTACAGCTTTGTGTAACTACGGATTGTCATCTAGTATGTTTGTACTCTTGAAATAATAGGATCCAAAGATTGTGATGCTAATATTAGTGATGCTAATTTTTACACTGCCAGATTAACAGGTGTCAAACGTTCTGCCAAATAACTAACGATATAGGTTTACGTAAAACTGCAGAGATAGCTCATCCACAGCGATAAAAGTGTTCAGGACAAATTAGGCTGATATTAGTCAATAAACTTCTCCTTTGTGTTCCAATGTAAGTACAACTCCTGAAATGATCAGGTACATTTACTTACGTTACGTCATGATGTATGTTTATCGTGAGTGTAGGCACTTACCCTGTTCTGAAAGGAAAGAAAGCATACAATTAATGCTGCTTCATTCATAAACACTAACACTATAACAAGTTTGATATGTAAAGAAACATAATGCTCTTTCATCACACAGACCGAAATCAAAAGAAAATAATGTTTTGGGAGAAAATTAAAACACTGGAATACAATTCTGAATATAACAGCTTCGTGTCTGGAAAATTAGGATTAGTTCCAACATTACAGCTCTCATGGTGCTTTTTATTAGAAACTCTTTTTCGTTACTCAGAAAAACTCCTATGTTACCATAATCATTTCAAAGTATGAGCACAATTCTCGCTTCCATGTTTATTGGGATATAATAATGCATTTTCTATTGAATGAAAATTATTTTCACAGAAGAGATTATATAGCATAACGAAACCATCGTAAGAAAGAAGCACTACAGATTATCAATATGTCAGGGCTGATGTGCCTCAACGATCTATACTTGGACGACTCTTATTTATAACATTCACTCCAGTATAAGAGTGTTTGCTGATGCTCCATTGACACTTAGAGGGAATATTGTTTGTAAACAATTGTAAAGTCGCGGATACTCAGCATATTGACCTTTTTTGCATCACGGTTTAATAAATGTAGTCATACCTAACGGATTTTCAGGCTATTGATCTGGATAATTGTCAGCTCCCTTGGAAAAACCGTTATGGACATATTTTTATTTATTCCTATCGGCTGGGAGATATGCTTCATAGCCCAATTTTGGAAAGAATCAACCTTGTTTTGTGCTCAATCCTGCATTCTTTCTAAAAAGGAAGGAAATACTGCCCTTGCCGCAAGATGACAACATGCGTCACCCACTGAACACGATGAATTTGGGAGATTTCATGTTGTCACGAACTCACTCCGCAGTAAAGGCATATTCAAGCGCAATTGTATACTCTCGTAGGGGCAAGGCTTGACAGGAAACGATATAAGACGTGATTGTTTTTCTCTGGTAGACCACAGTGAATTCACCTAAAGCACATGTAAATGCTGTTTGGCAGGTTCTAACTGAACTATATGGTGTATTTGTCCCCAGAGAGTTCTTTGTCTCTGAAGCACTTGACATTGAACGCAGCAATGTCGTTGGCATTGTTCACTAGACAACGATGCCAAACTCTACATTTGATAGATATTGGAAATGTTTCTCCTGCTTATCCTAATGTTAAGATTAGAATAAGTGATTGCTCAAAACTACAAGATACAATAGACCTTTAGGCAAACATTTTCTTAGTTCATACATGTTAGATGGTAGAATTTGTATTGTGTGAAAGAATATTAACATAGGAATAACTTCCTCAGACCTTGGAATGATCACAAACTGTTTATAAGTGTTCAAGGACATCATAATGAGTGTTTATAAGTGTTCAAGGACATCATAATGAGTGTTTATAAGTGTTCAAGGACATCATAATGAGTGTTTATAAGTGTTCAAGGACATCATAATGAGTGTTTATAAGGATCATATTACACGCTGGATTAAGCTAGTAATGAAATGTTCAGGACATAATTTATCAGTTTTTCAGTCACATAACAACGTGTTTGATTCATCTTCAGCTTCTACAGGTTGAAAACCATTTTAATACCGTCGGTTGGACGTCAGAGTGTAGGTTTTGAAAATATTATAAATTACTGCAAAGCAGGATGATAGTTTCAGAACAGCATTTTTGTATATATATTATATCATGAGTTGTCGTCTACGCAGCTCTTTCTCTTAATTGTAAATCCTGAGAATATGTTTTCGTACTATGCATGACAATTGATTGTCAAACGAATCCATCGCCTCTAATTTCTCCAGTGCGCCTGAGGGTGACATGGAGTAATGGAATTGCAAAATTACACGAGATGTCCATGTAAGTTAATTCCATTGCACCATGCTGTCTGATCGATTACAGGCTTACCCTGCAGAATTATCTAGACATTCAAGCAAACTTTGCAATTTGCAACCCACCACGGTGATATCTTGGCACGGAGTTTACATTTTAGCTGCTCTAAAGCCAGATCAGTCATGTGATCTACGCCATCTCATGTAGTATGTAAGATACCAATGGAATTGAAGTCAAACATCAACTTGCAGATAATTCTGGTTTCTTTTGTAAACAAACGTCATATTGATCTGATGACACATGTTTAAAAGCAATGATTGAACTTAACCATGCAATAAATACATATATGCATCACAAAAATGATCACAGCAGAATTAAATTCATACGGGAAAGAGCACCGTGAAATAGAGTTAAGCAAAATGCAAAATTTAGACAATAGGAAGCAAACGTATCACTAAACTAACACAATCCTTGACAATTTTGGAAATTTGTCAAATCTGTACATAAAAAAGAGTAAGGAATCTGATAGACTAAGCATGAAAAAAATCGATATTTTGTTCAAATTGTGTAGGCATGGATTTGCATTAAGAAATGTGAACAATTAAATGCAGATCATGTTCATTTCTTTCGTATGTTTTAGAAAGGAATTTTAAGACAGCAAATGTACCTCTACACTTGGCAAAGAGCATTGTGAATGGCACATTATACGCCCTCCTTCTTTATGCAGATGAATGAATTTTGTTTTGCAAAAGCTCTTTTTCGTTGTTCAGCCGCAGTGACTTTGAGATTCGTCCTTTTGACCCTAAAACAGGTAGGCTTCTTCTCACCTTAAGTGTATGCCATCCACACAGTTTGGTTTAGGAGTGTGATGGAGAACTAAGGTTATTGTGCAGAAGCCATTTTTCGTCTTTCAATGGCAGCGACATTGGCCTTTGAATCTCTATACGGTAGGCTTCTTCATTACCCGAAGAGGAAGCTATTAACAAGGTCTGGACCAGGTATCTGCTGTAGAACTAATGTCATTGTACTAAAAATTTTTATTCTTCCAGTCACATTGACCTAGACCTTTGACCTTTTGATCCAAAAATCGTTTTCTTTTCCTGCTTCCTTAACTGTAACCTGTTGACACAGTTTGATAAACGAAGATGGTGGAGAAATCGAGTTATTGTGTGGAATTCGTTTTTCTGACAACATAAAATAGGCACGTCCTTTCATGTTTTCACTTTAAGACCGTTTCTTTATTATTCTTTTCCTTTCTTTATTATTTAACTCTTGTTTCTAGATTGCCCATCATTCAAACATGCAATAGTCCAGGTTTTTCTCATGGCTTTTGTGCTTAGTGTTTGTCTTGTAGATGTAAGTATTGTTTCCTACCCTTACAAAGAGCTGATTAGCTTGAAAATTTAGGAAACTGTTGTGTAATTCAGCAGGTATGAATTGTTTTGTGCGTATATATATATATATATATATATATATATATATATATATATATATATATATATATATATATATAACTGCATCTCTAGCTGTTTACCCAAGTGAATATCTTTTCAATACTCACGATTCATTATTTCAGTAATTTATGTAACCGGCCCATAATACAGTAATATATCAAACATCGGTCAAGGTTGCAAAGCACACATGGCTTGTAATGTAAATTTCAGACATCCAGTGACTTGCCTACCTAAACTAGTGAATATAAACAATGCAACGCTGAATATTAAATCAATTTTATGATGTCATAAGGTCGTCAAATTTAGATATAATTTTATTCGTTTTAGCAGCACTTTTAACACATTACTGCCCCTATATCTTGCTAAGGAAATGGAAGCTAAGTGCATTCCCAAAGGAAACGCTGAGGTAGCCGACCCTGGTTGGGCTGGTCTGATATCGAAACAGCGACACTTGGATTACAAGTCAGATGCTCTACCATGTTGAGCTACTGCTAGAATTCGGGCAGGTTCTTCTCTTTTCCAAATGTTATTTCACATTGTTCACGGATATGTTTTTATCCATGATATACATTGCAATTTCTGCAAGAATAGACTAAAACTTAAAACGGGAATTATTTACTAATTGCAAAGTTTGTCTTTTCGCATGAATATACTTTTATCTATTTACTCACAATTACTTAATTCTGTTTTAATGAAATTTAATTAGTCAGTTTAATACTAAGTAATATTATTTTAATTAGTAAAAAAGATTATTACTAATAATACTGTTCTTAGTAAATAATAACTAAGATTGTACTTAGTAATTTAGTAATTGCTAAGAAATATCTTTTTTACTTAGTAAAATAATTACTTGCAAGTACTTAATTCTATTTTACTTAGCATTTCTTGCAATTACTTGTAATTACTAGCAATTATTCATTCAGTTGACAAACGTTTTTACATATTTTTACTCATTTCGAGTACACAAAAAAAGAGACTTGTTTTCAGTACGTTAGTAAAAATAAATATTGAGTGTGGTCGGTATCGAACTGAATGGGGTGAGTTAATAATAATACAGTGTACATAACGAAGGAATGTTGATGACGTTACTAGTTACAGAGGTATACTACACTCACAGTTAATCTGCGACGGGCTGATAAAATGGTCAACAAAAATGAAAGCAACGACAAAATCACTGCATCAACTTGGTTTTCGAAGGAGTAAAGTAACCATAGATTGCACAGTCACTTCGCGTGTTATTATAGCAAAAGAGTTGAATTCATGGAACTTATTGTACTTCTCAGTCATCGATTTCGAAAAGACTTTCAAGAAAATAATAGAGATTGTATATGTTTCAAAATAATAAAACTGATCAGCAATACAAGGACTTGTAAGCAATTAATGCAATCTATAAATCAGTTAAAACACGTATAAGATACCAACCCCGGTGACAAATTTCTTTGCTTCGCACGTGTGTTAGAGCATGATGGTTCTTGATCCCTTCTGCTATTTATGAGCTTTATTGCATTCGTACATGTATAAATAGTTAATAGCTACCATTAATACGGTTTTTGAACCGACTATAACTTTGCCTTATTCATAATATGGTAAAGTGTGTTGTTCAAAATATGAATTTTGCATCTTCTCCTGAAGATTTAAAGAGAAAAGTGATGTTAATATTAAACATTTTACAATGCATGATATCAATATGTTTATCCGCTCTTATGTTGACGACGCTGTTGCCTTTGCTTTGTTTTAGAAAGCATTGCAAAGTATGATACTTCATGTAAAAGAACAATGTCAGGCATGGCGTTTTGATGAAGAAATTACGAGCAAGACTACAGTGATGGCGTTTGATGGGGACAATCAGAACTACCTGAAATTTAATTAGAAGATGTTACATCAATAAAGTATTGAGAAAATACCTTTTATTTTATAAAATGATAACTGGCATCGGTCTTGGAAATAATTAGTAGATCAAGCATCACATGAACTACACAAATTGTATCCGCTACTAGAAAAGGTTAATTTACCAGATAGTTATTTGTCACACTTCTTGGAGCAATCTTAGTATTCTTATCACATGTTTGGGGTTAAAGCGAAGCAAAACGCATAGTAGCGATTAATGTTCAATGATATTAGCAAATATTAGGTGTGAGAAAAAAAAATCTACAAATTCGATTGGCCTGTCTGAGGAACTAGGTAGAATATCATTGATTATCAATATAAAATTTTCAATGCTTAAATATTGGTGAATATTATTAGATAAAAAAAATTATATATCTCAATTATATGAAATTCTGAAGCATAACGCTAAAAATGTTACTTCACATGGCGGTAAAAATTGAATTTTTCAGGTTAAGAAGATTTTGGATGCATTAGGACTAACGCTTGCTTGTATTAATCACAATTTAGGAAATGCTGCACTGGATCTGATACGGCAAAGCCTCACGCAGAAATATATTCAAAATTGGTATGAAACAATATATATATATATATATATATATATATATATATATATATATATATATATATATATATATCCAGTCGGTCAGATTACCATAATAAATGCAAAGTTAGACATGATTTTGAAGATTACTTGGACAAAAATATTGATATCATTTTGATAAAATCAGTTAGAAAATTTAAACTTGCCTAGCATGCGTTAGTAGTCGGAGCAAGATGGTTTGATGACACATCAAGATATCTTAGAAAATATAGTCATTTGAAATTTAGACGAAATTGAATCAAAATAGTGTTTCTTTTATATTGCCCTAAATATCATAAAAAGTTGTCGACAAAATTATTCCGGTTACGTTTTGCCACTGGCCGACATTACAAAGCATTCTAACATTAATCTTTGGTAAAATCAGAAACAATTGTTAAATTTACGTAATTTTATGAGTGAGTCTTTTAGCAGTAAAAAGTGGAACTTAATATCGTTATCTTATGACATTTTCTATAGGAAAAATGAATTTCTATCTTAATTTCTAGACTTGTTGATTTTGGTCTTTTGTATAATAATGCGTATGCCACATACAGTAGTACTTAATATCTTTATATTATGATATTTTGAAGTTTCTATAGGAAACTGGAATTTTTTTCTTAAAATCTCTTTTTTATTTTGGTCTTTTTGTATAAGAATTGTGATGTGTCTATGTTACTACTACTGTTACCCACTAGAATATGTTAGTTTTGTTTATCCTCGCACAACCTATATGTTAATGTTGACGCACAATAATCTATGTGTATATATGTTGACAAAAAAGGATTGCATTATGTATAAAGTATATTTTATTGTTTTAGCATTTTCTTTGTGTTGGTTATTGACATTCATCAGGATAACATCGGACCCCAACCTAGCACGGCTAGTGTAATATCTTACCCACTAAACTCACACGCGAAAGATTGCATGATTCTTTGTGGTTTTCAAACCGAGATAATGGATAAGAAAAACATATATATTAAGGGTGAATCCAATATAGATAAACAACAGTTACTTAGATATGATTTAAAGATTGACGATAAACGTATTGCATGATCATGATGATCTTGATGGAACTAAAATATGACTGTGTCGGTCAGGCGAAACCTGTAAAATTGTAGTAGACTCAATGACTTGAAGAAAATAAAATGTTCTTCAAATTATTGAGACACAAACACTGGCACAAAAGAAAATACAAGCCAAATATACAATAAAACATATTGTTAACATCAGACAACCGTTCGTATAAACTTGAATTAAAAGCTATAAATACCGGTCTATTTTCGGAAGAACAAACTAAAGAACCAAGCCAGAAATGGATATAGCCTTTTAAACACTTAAATGATGAGCTTAAAAAATTAGAAATTAGGAGACTATTAAGAAACTGTGGATAGTATCGATTCCAAATTATGATCATTCAAATACAAGCTGGAATTGTGCGGCAACAGATGTAAGAGTATAAAGAAGAAACACAAAGAGAAAACAGTAATGGAAAAAAAATGGCAAAAAGGAAAATAGAATGTGCTGTAATAACAGACATGAGCTGATTGGAAATAAATTTTAGGGAAAAGTAATTTAGAAAATAAATAATTTCAGTTGCAGTAAGACAAAATAAATTACTAATATTTTTTTAAGAAAACGGAGTTGCTACTGCTACCATTAATACGGTTTTTGAACCGACTATAATTTTGCCTTATTCATAATATGGTAAAGTGTGTTGTTCAAAATATGAATTTTGCATCTTCTCCTGAAGATTTAAAGAGAAAAGTGATCAAGTATATTAAGAAAGATTGCAAACTATGCATTCATTAACATACCATTCATTTCAACAGTTCAATGTAATTTGTCTTAATAAATCTCACATCTTTAAATTTAGTATGAATAATAATGTCAAACCAGTCGTGGCATATCGGGTATTGTACTTGGATTGAATACCCGGCTCAGTCTGATAGCTCATTAATTTGGGTCATAGTACCTAAAGAAAATAACTTTAATATCATGTTTCCCTCAATAGAATAGAAACAAGGTGTAAACATAATCAAGGACTGGTAGACACTATGCCTACGGGGAAGCTAAAATCAAAGTAAAAAGACTTTGTAGCTTTTGGGGGCTTGACTATTTAAATGTCTGGGCAATACATCATTATAACTTACAATGATTTTTTTCTGAATTAGCTGGCAATACAGACGACACACTGAACGTTTATTTATCAATGGTGGGCAAACCCGAAATTTTATGCTCCTTCTGTTATTGTTTCTTATCTGTAATAATAGTTTACGTGTTCCTTTAACTGTAGAAGATATATGCCCGTATTATGAAAGTCTTCAGGTATTATTTGAGTCAAAAATAAGAGGACTTAGTTATGCGCCAAAGAAAAATCATCAGAATAACCTAAATATGTTTGCAACGGTGATCTCATCCTAAATAAGAAAATAAAGCACACGAGAAATGAACTGATAACAGTAGGATTAGTTGTAAAAGAAAATAGAAATTTCAACAATATTAATTTTTAATACATATCCGTGTCTTATATATCATACTTAAAGGCTTATAAAATACATAATTTGTAACTATTTACTCAGAGTAGACTATTCTTTTCAGATTTATTAGTACTTACATTTTCCTTGCACCAGTCCTTCTGAAAAAAACATAAGAAACGTGATATTAGAAACTTTGAAATAACTTTAACTTATTTGGCTTCCAAAGCGGGTATCTTCGCATACGCATTTTTATAAAATACAGTGTATGCTATTGCTTCAAATGAGTATTCCATAATGGTTGTCGTTTGAACTAATTTATGTCAGGGTTATCTCCCATTTAAATATATGTATTTCAACAATACGCTTAATTGTTTAGGTCAAAAGGTTACAATTCGGCCCACAGACACAAACATACATTTAGTGAGATACATAGACTGATTTTCAAACACTCGTGCAATTTAGTGTAACTGGTACAGTGCACTGGTGATTACAACAAAAAATAAGATAGTACACAAAACATATCGTAACGCGTGCTCTTGTTACAATCTATGTCTTTTTCGTTATAATAGTTTCGCTCCTCCTTCTTTTGCATCCCTGTATCATGTTATTCACCGTGTGCTATACTAGTACTTATCCACTCCAGTAGGTGTCCCATGCAAAGCCACGCAGTATTAGCACGAGAACACAACAATAATAATAAGAAGAAAAAAATAGACCCAGACTATCTGGTAAATTGATATTTTAAAATAAACTTTTTTGAAAATGCAAAATTCTCTCGTACAAAACTCGTATCATACTTTTAATCTGCCTGTGATTACTCACAGCATAAACACAATACTCGTCTTTGTATCATTTCCTTCACAAAAAAATAAATAAATAAATAAACATGATATCATCAGGTGAAGTCTGAAACAGTCAGCATGTTTCTTTAGTCGAGGCAAGAAAGAAGATTAAATTTTGTCTTGAATTTTTTTGATACAAAAAAATAAGGGAAAGTTCTACATACTATATAGTATATCTGTATCAGCATTGCTATGCTATACTCACATGCAGCTACACCCACCATAGTCTCAAAAACACCACGTGGTACATTCTTTACATGTACAAGAAGAAGTGAATCTAAATTGTAGATTGTATACAGCTGCTGTATATATATATAGAGAGAGAGAGAGAGAGACAGACAGACAGACATACACAGATGCATACATACATACATATATTCATACATACATACATACATACATACATACATACATACATACATACATACATACATACATGCATGCATACATACATACATACATACATACATACATACATACATACATACATACATACATACATATGTATATACATACATACATAAATGCATACATACATCCATAATCATCAATCATTGAATGTAGACAAACATGGTTTGAAAGATATCTGTAAAGTTGTTGAAATATCTACCTATCTACTTATCTCTGTATGTATGTATGTATGTATCATGAGTAGCAGAGTATTGTTTAAAATATTTTAAATAAAAGACATAATGATAAAATTCAGAGAAGAATTGGATGTAATGATGGTCAAAAACATATTGAATATACCAGAAAGTCAAAGATAAGATATCGACTTAGCTATATCTGAAAGTATCTCGGTGTACCAATCGTATGAATCAATTCTTACTTGGCTAACGTGAATGACGTTTTTCACTACCATGAAAAAACAGGCAGAGTTGAATGAACATTACAAACTCTCTCGACGGCAATGGTAGGGAAATTAGTAACTGGCGTGGTTAGGATGAAGAACTTTTTTCGCTACAGAGGAAAATGTAAGCAGTTCTTGAATCAACATTACATCCTCCCTGTAGACTGAGAGAGTAAGGGAATTATTTAGCTGACTTATTTCAAATCAGGTGCCGGGTAGTTTTGACTTATGTGTTATAAGTTGCTCGACTAAATATATCTTTGTTTTTGAAACTCAGTTTGGATACATACATATGAAAAAATTCACCTCATATTCTTGGCATATTTCCAAAATGGGTAGTATGTTTATCGATCTCATTAGCTTTTTATGATGCTAGATTTTAAACCACTATAATTATTTCTAAACGTTTAGACCCTCTACATACATATTTTTTCTTTCTTTTTTATTTATTTATTTAGAAAGGGAAACTGTGGTCTAATATTCTCTCTTAAAATTAGTCATGAAATTGTGGTGCAAAAAGAGCCTGTAGTGAAAGTAATGGAGAAAAGTAGTCAGAATCACTAGTGGAAAATACTGAGCTGGTGTCTTTGTTATGTTGTTTCGTTTGTTATTTGTTGTTTTTGTCGCTGTTTTCATTTTTGTCAGTTTTAGTTGTCAAAAATTTGCCATGAACACGTAATGAAAATAATGGGTAAAAGTCCTCCAGAACTAGGTAGTATATATAATGTATTTTAATTTGTATGTCATAGAGAACTAGGTAGTATATCTAATGTATTTTAATTTGTTTGTCATAGAGAACTAGGTAGTATATATAATGTATTTTAATTTGTATGTCCTAGAGAACTAGGTAGTATATGTAATGTATTTTAATTTGTATGTCCTAGAGAACTAGGTAGTATATGTAATGTATTTTAATTTGTATGTCATAGAGAACTAGGTAGTATATATAATGTATTTTAATTTGTATGTCATAGAGAACTAGGTAGTATATGTAATGTATTTTAATTTGTATGTCGTAGAGAACTAGGTAGTATATATAATGTATTTTAATTTGTATGTCATTGAGAACTAGGTAGTATATATAATGTATTTTAATTTGTATGTCCTAGAGAACTAGGTAGTATATGTAATGTATTTTAATTTGTATGTCATAGAGAACTAGGTAGTATATGTAATGTATTTTAATTTGTATGTCATTGAGAACTAGGTAGTATATGTAATGTATTTTAATTTGTATGTCATTGAGAACTAGGTAGTATATATAATGTATTTTAATTTGTATGTCATAGAGAACTAGGTAGTATATATAATGTATTTTAATTTGTTTGTCCTAGATGTTGTTTTAATGTGTATGTTGTTTTTGCTTTTGTGTTTCATTTTTTACCAATTTAGTAGTGGACAAATGAAATGTAATCTGTCCTTCCTTCTTGTAAATAACTTGGTGCAAGAAAAAGTGTTCCAAAACCACTCTCTGCTCTACTGCAGTATTTAATAATTTACTGTAAAAATATAAGTGACTTTATGTCAAACAGTATATATTTGAGTAATTGTATCCTTGCGATTTATGGGGAAAAAATACACTCTGTCTGATCGTCCGTCCGTCTGTCTGTAAATCTACCTATCCTCCTAAACCTCTGGATGCATATTCAACATGTATTTTATTTTACATAGAATGCACATGGGATACCCATCTGCAAATGGGCCATGGTGTTTGAAGGTTCTTTGAGTCTCTGATAAAGGATCAAAAGGGCAAATATAAAATGTTACAGTTACTGTGTCATTTTTTAACATCTTTGGACCAAATTCTAAACGTGCAGTCATAGCACAAGGACACGTCGTATATGTATTGGTATTAGGATTACGACCTCTGGGTGAAGGTTAGTGTGATGGGGTCGAGGAGAGATAGAGTGTTTATACTTTGATTTTGTGATTATTTGCCTGTGATAGTGTAAGAGGAGTAAAATGATGCCGGATAGAACTCGTTATGGATGCATTTATCAGATGTATTTTTCCCATGTTATAAGACATCAAACCGTGAAAGAGCATGCATCTCTTATAGAATTATTTGCCTGAAATAAATATTTAAACATTATGCATATGCAGATAACGAACAATATTTACCCTGTGGATGTATCCCCCATGTATGGACCAATGTTGTAGATTTATTTGAATCTACACGCAGCTGTATATTGGTGATAACAACAGATTAGCATGAACTCACGATAAAAAAAAGTTCTTCTTCAGTGGATCACTAAAGCAAAATAATATGATACAAAGTGTTGTTCTTTCAAGAAATATTCCTGGATAATATTTATATACGATATGTAGTTAACAGACTATTGTAGCTGTGGGAATTAAATTGGTCAGTTCTCTAGGCGAGGTGAATTGTTATTTAGACCTGGTGTTTAACATTGTTTGGTATGGCCAATATACAAACATCTATCTAATATTAAATAAAACTCAAATTACATATAAAGTGTGATAAATTTTAATATTGAACAAATCAATTTTTCAATTCAACGAGCTGCATCATAGATAATATAGAAGCATACGTACATCTAACTCTGTTTTGCCATCTTTGTTTTAATTACTGATTTGAAAATTGTTTGTAAGTGATACAAAACTTGCAAAATGAGAATTAAATTCATTTCATCAAGATATGCATACTATATGTGAAGATATCTGTCAGAAACTAGGACCTAGAAATGGTAACATTACTTTGCTTAAATAGCAGTGACCTATTCATTGTGCATGGGTGACTTTGAATTCTTGAAAAGAGCCCTTAAATCACCAGTACTTAACATGCCAAATTATAACCTTTCTTTCTGATTTCAAGTTTTCATCCCAGATAAAATGTGATAAATGTGCAGATACATTTCGTTGCTTGCTAATGAATATTCAATTATATGACCTGCCGTAGATTGTCTAACATAAAACGTGACGGACTTTTTTCCAACAATGAAAACGAAAGCAATGTATACTATAGTTCGTACACAAAATGTACACAGGGACGAAATCGTATCCTATTTAAGCTGAGCATTTAACGACTTAAAAGACTGTTTACTTTCTTCCGACTACGACGAAAGAATGATCAAACGACGACGTGGATAAACGTATGTTGTTTACGTAATAAATTACTGAAGTAAATAAATTGACCAGAGTGATAGAGATATAGACAAATAAGTTTATTTGAAACAAATGTTACAGATGTGTACTATTACAGAATTATATTATCCCACAAGAATTTCCTTTTAGCGTAGTCTCTAAGAAATGAAACATTACCATTGAGCGAAACTAATAAAATAGGAATACATATTTCACGTTCCTCTGAATTTCGTATTATTCGGCTTAGATTATGTACTCTCTTTTTTCGTAATTCTTTGTATTATTCAATTCAGTCCTGAAGAAAAATATAGATGTGATATTTACAAATTGTCATAAGAAAATTCCGTTTGAGTTTCATCTCTCTCTCTCTCTCTCTCTCTCTCTCTCTCTCTCTCTATATATATATATATATATATATATATATATATATATATATATATATATATATCTTTCTTTATACATATATATAAATCTGTCTTTATACATATATGCATATATATATATATCTTTCTTTGTACATACATATATATATATATATATATATATATATATATATCTGCCTATATATAGAGAGAGAGAGTGAGACAGAGAGAAAGAGACAGAGAAAAAAAGAGAGAGAATATAAATATACATACAGAGAGAGATAGATAGATAGATAGATAGATAGATAGATAGATAGATAGATAGATCGATAGATACACATACATCTATGTAAATCCGTAAAAGCTTCCATGTACTTTAAAACCAAGTATAGACATCAGTCACGAAGAAACAAAAACAATGGATACATTTATCTTGCTATGCGTTTCGTCGTTGACCCTTGGACTTGGCCACTAAAATAAACGACCCAGACTTTATTGTTATCATGTGTAATTCATTGGGCTTGTTGCCAAAAAGAATTATATATGTATTGAATGTTTAATTGTTCCATAAATAAATACAGGTTGCATTATTCCATAAATGACATAATGCATCTAATTGTGTCATTTAGTATAGAGACACTAAATGGCAAAGGATTATAATGTAATATTTCGGTAATAAGTATAATTGTATTGTGGCTGCGAACATTTTACAACTGCCATCGAAAAGCAATTCAGTGTTTGTCCAAGTTGCTTAAATATATATGAATCTCTGTATCCTAGTGCACAACTGGCATCAATTTTATTTACATGATAAGATACACCAGACAAAAGTATGCACGTAAAACATTTTTGGTTATTTTTGCCTGTTGCAAATCTCAACAGTATTTCTCTATTGTCAAGGTATTCAAGCCTTAAACTAACTCGGTAGTTTCATTGGATATTGCTATTGCAGATTTACTTTGCTAGAGATAAACTATTTGGTTCTTATAAACTTTACCATAGTTTTTTTGCGACACATCAAAAAGTCATTATGTATAGATGGACGAACGTCAATTTTCTATTTGTTGTTCTTCAAACATTACAATCAGACCACTTATACCGGTCACAAAATTCAACTTGACGTTATATCCAAAGACCTGATTATCTTATAGACAGTCTATCCATGCCGTATATCTTTGTAAAATTTAATAAAAATTGCATCCGTATTTCAAAGCAACAGTTCAGACACTGAAACAGGTGACAAGATTACATTTTTCTTCATATGATCTTGAATAATGTCAAGCATGCCTGATCACGTTACACATTTGGGAAAGTCTCATGAACATATCTCCAAGACTTGTAATGTTATGGGCCAGACAATCAATATGTAAACGGAATAATGTCTGGACGGCAATGCCATAAAATAATACCCCCATCTTACATCAATTGTATAATTCAGTAGTCGATATAAAGCACCGTTTGCACGTATTTACTGGAAACAGTATATCCCTTTTACAGCTCAGAAATCCTGCCTTCTGTTTCTGATGATAAACAATAATTGCACATAGGGAAATATCTAAACAAGACAAGGCCTTATTAATTTTTTCCAAACATGTAAACGTTCTTATGCATTATGAAATTCATCAGCTCTTTTTTGTCAAACAGATCAAGAATTCACTCTGCGCTAAAGCAATCCATTAGGATAACCTAATGTGACCTGAAATGGTGTCATTAATATTTGAAGCTAATAAGAATAAAAGCGGATGAAAAGTGAACTGATAACTTTATACTTCGTGGTAAAAGATGATTCAAGTTTAATCAATAGTTATTGTTTAATATATGAACACGGCTCATAAATTATATAATAGACTTTTAACGTACTTATTTTGCACTTTTAGGCTGAGAGTATACATGCTAGAAATTACTATTTGTTTATCTCTTTCCTCTAAATGAATATGACAAAGCGATATTAGAAAAGGTCAAATAAACTTTAGTTTAAGATAAACTATGTTGACAAGTGCAACTAATTCTCGTTATCTTCTAATATTCAAAGATCTGCTAAGGATCTCCTACTCAAAACCATAACATGTGTGTAATCTGCACTTAACTACTCAGACAGTGACATCTTGAAGCAAATTAAAATTATTTGAGAACTTTATACTGTTTATAACTGATATTTGTTTTCTCCACCCTCTTTTCCGAGAAAACCTTACGTCGTGCATCCAGTTCTTTTCTACCCTATCATTCCACATGGCTACAGTGCAATGAGTAGACCTTATAATATATTATATGCACCGATTGAGGGCAAAAGGAGTGAAACAAGAATCAAGATAAAGACTCTGTAAATACATTTATGGAATCAACTAGATTACTCGAATGCTCTGAAACAGAAAACATGGTGCTAAACGTAACAGTAAAATGTCGCGCACCTGATCAATTCGTAGGTGCTTGTTTGATCTCATAACTGCATGATTTTATATGTTAGATTGAATTACCTCTTTTGTGCACAATATGATGATGATGACTCGACTTTTTCATCATTACCTAGATGTCAGAATAACACACACGTACTGTTGAATAACGAGATATTTTATTATTTTCATTAAAACTAATTCGGTCCGCCAACTATCTGCTTGATTAAATTGATGCCAAACATTTCTATGTTGACATTATGCTAACAAATATGTAAAACTGTATGTAGCATTTGAATTCGTTTGATTTATTCCCCACTGTTCTTCACATATTTCTTATCATTTGCCATCCATTGAGTATGCGCTTTAACGTCATGCTGGTGGACTGTAAAATACCTAATAGCTAAAATGTCATTATCCTGGAAGAAAAATATGACCAAAAAATGTGCCTAAAATGTAGACAATACATAATAATCTTTAGAAGATAAAATATTTTCAGTTGGAGAACAATTAAACAAGTTACTAACATAGAAATAGAAAAGATGAACCTTTGCTACTATTATTACGTCTGTAAGCATGAATATATCTAACTTTGCTTGATTAATATTACGGTACAAAGTTGTTTTGTGTTTTTTTGTGGGTTTTTTGGTGGGGGGGACGGGGGGGGTCCACAATTTGACAGTTGCACATCATCTCTTGAAGAATTTATGAGAAAACTGATTGAGTATATCAAGAGAGGAATAAACTATGCACTCAGCTGTATCTTTCAATTATCAAAACCGCTTCCGCCACCTTTGCCAGCGATCACTATCACTATTGTCGTATCATTATTCAAAGCAGATGATCCATTTCTTTATATCAAAGCGAATCGCAATGTTATGTTGGTTGTAGAACATACAGGTCTCTTCTCTGCTCTGTTAGGCAAAGGAGTCAATACTGTTATTAGCTTACAAAAGTAAGTAACTCATGTACCACCACCTTTGCATAAAAGTAAAGTCTCCTTGTTGTTTTCTTGTACATTAATTGATGTATCTTCCACAGGTAAAATGCTCATGGAAATCGTTATCCTTATTATGCTGAATTGCATTGTTATAACTGGTCTTATCGTTATAAGCTTCTTGTCGTATTAACTGCTTTGTCAGTGTTTGCTATAGAAAACGTATAACTACATAGTTACAACTCACTTTATCGTTATTAGCGTTTTATGGTATTACGTGGTTTGTGTCAATGTTACTGACTTTTCCCCCTAATATGCACTTACAATAACACTTGACGGACTTATTTCATCGCTTAATATCTGCTTAGATGAGTCCTTTAGCATCGGTTAAAAAGAAGGTTCCACCATCTCATTTTCTTTAGTTTGTTTTGGAATTCAGCTCATAACATGAAAGTTTTCTCCAGTACTCTACTTTTACCAGTATCTGAAAAATGTATACGCTTTTAATACTTCAAGTGGTCTTCTGAGTGAAACATTCATAAAACTGTTTTGACCTTCAGCAGTTATATTGTTTCATATATATGTAAGTGTTTTGTTACATTTAAAGCGTAATAATCAGATAAAGGAATTGTGACACCAAGAATGTTTTAAAAAAATAAATCTGAAACTGAATATGAAATATGCAACGGTTTTAACAAATTCTGGAACATACCAATAAGAAATATTACACCCAAATGGTGGTTACCCAAACTTCCCACTTCAGTTCATTCTGTCAAAACGTAATGTGAAAAGAAGCTCTATGTCTATTCACCGAGTTATTACAATTTGAGTTAAGTTCACAGTTCTCAAAATGAAAAAAAAAAACTAAAATTATTTGATTTATTTGTGTTTAAAGGAAACGAATTCACTTGCAATTTAATGCTAAATAAAATGTTTTTGTTATAATCTACAAAAAAGTTGTCTTAAACGATGCAATTAATCACCACCTCTTTAAACACATTGGCTATATACGGCTTAACTGGAATTTTAAAATAATCTTCAATATACGGTTAAGGTATTTGTATAATAGGATTTTTTTCTAATCTAAAATCCATCTTTATTTTCAAAGGCTATATTTTGATATGATGTCTACTTGATACAGTAGGTTAAGGTATAATTGATACTGCTAATAATTAAAGAATCTATTGCATATAAAAGATATTGCATTCTTCAATAAACTCTGTGCATTAGATATGCCATGATTTTCAAATATATTTACTTTTTAATTTCACGCAAAATCTAAACTTATCTGCATCTATTAGTTCATCTGTGTAAATATGCATCAAGACGCGGCCATAACAAAATAACGTTTTTACATTATTTTAAAATGGATTCTAAGCTTATCGATCTCAAATAATGTTTTTTTTATTATTATTATAAAATATTTCAGATTTCTCAGTTTATTACTTAGCTTTATTAATAAGAGTATTTTTATGCATTTTTCGTGCAGATGCAGAAGAGGGAAGAAGTGGCTCAGTACTGTTTCTGAAACTAAGTCCTGGAAAAAGTTTTTTTGGTATATTTATCAAATTCAGTGCTGTAAAAATGTTGTAAAGAGCTAACATTGAAAAATGTTGAAAAAGTGGTTCAGAATCCTTATTGGAGACCGTGAAAAGATTGATGTTGGGTTGTTGTGGGTTATGTTTTAATTGTTAATTACAGTTGTGGAAAAAAGATCGCCAAGTATCCTTTAGTGAAATTTATGGACAAAAGTGGTCCCGAGATGCGTAGTGGAAGCTATGTTGGTTTAATTTACGTGTTGCTTTTGATCTTCTTGTCATTTTGTCGGTTTTAGAAGTGGATAGAAGTAGACCAATCTTTTTTTCTTTCTTCCTGATTTTTATATAATACTGTATTGGCAAAAACAGCTGCCAATATCAACATTATGTTAGAATCGATTGGCTGACTTAAAAGGTCAATTATACCATGTCAAACAACATAATGGTAAGTCATTTTATCCCCACGATTCATCGGGGGATATCTTCAGCCTGTTTGTCCGGCCGTCTATCTGTCACCACATCTGCCCGTAAACATTTGCGTGTAAATTCACCAAACTTGGTACATAGGTTGCTCATGTAGTAACTATCTCTACGAGATGTTATGATTCTTGGGCCCCCTTTTTGTTCCCTGGACAGGGATCAAAAAATAAATATATATGATAAAACAAATTTGCCGCTACGGTGGCATTTTAAATATTATTCGATCAAATTCCATACGATCGATCAAAGCACGCAGACACATCAAATATTCAACGAGTTTTGAGTTCTCACCCCTGAGTCAAGGTCATGGGGAGGAAAATATATATATAACACCAATCATTGCGATCTACCACATCGATCCAATGATGTTGCTTATCTTTTAATTGTTTTTTACATTTTCATAATGATCATTTGATAGGAAATTATGCCTTTACACAAATAGAAAATAAACGGAATGTAAGAAAAGAATAGAGCTTTATGATGTCTAACTCGCCCATTGGGTCAACGAATTTGCACATCGGATCAAGAGAGTTAGCTGGACAACATATCTCAAAGGTTGTCAAAGTCAGCTACTGAATTAAAGATGTCAGAATTATAGATGCCACCTTGCCGATAAGTTTGACCATACTTCAATAATGCATAAAAATAATATGACTTTAACAGTAAGGTATGCGGTATTTCCATATGTGTTCAATTTTATCAGTCGCAGCAAGGTCTGCTTTGCTGACTAGTGCCCATTGATTGCACACCAATGAATCATTGCATCAAGATTAAACATGTGACTTACGATGTCTAAACACTCATAACAATTGATCAACAAATAGGGCAATGGATGTTATGTACTGTGTCTACAAACCCTGGAAAGCACTGATTAGCAAGGCTGTAAGATAATGGATTTCCCTTTTATTAATCAGTTAATAAAATATAAAAATGTCACAAAAGTGACAAAAAATCCCTGCTGAAAGGTTTGATTGTGTGTCATATTAGTTGAAGGACTCATTTTAATGAATATATCTTTCCCGATCTCAACTGACTGTACTATACTTTAGGTTTGTTATGATGTTGTAGGGGTGTATTGTTAGTAACCGGAATAGCCGTTACCTTTGCCTGAAATAGTGTAAGAAGACTGCAACAGAACTGCTTAAATATCGTTACGAATTCATTCATTTGATTTTTTTTTTATATTATCAATCTTCAAAACATAAAATAATATTTCATACTCTTGTCCACTCTATATTTTCAAATGTTAAGCATATATGGATGACGAGCAATGCTTAGCTTGTCGAATGGAACATTGTAGGTACGGATGCATGAATATATAAACAAACTGCATTTAAATTATAAAAGATATTAATTTATTATATTTAATTATGTAAAAAGTTGGATGTATCATGCATGTTTCGAGATGTGTCGTAGGTATATTTGAATTAAAGCACAGCTCTGTATTGGCGATAGCAGCTGACAAGCGCCAGCTCACGGTAAAAGAAAAAAATCCTTTTGAAGCAAATCTTAGAGAAAGGAAAATTGACTCGGCGTGAAGTTATTATTCAGGAATAATATTTACTTACTATATTTAATTGGAAGACTATTTTAAATTTGGGGATTAAACCGATCCGTTTTCTAGTGGAAGAAAATTTTCATTTAGACAGGGTCAGTGATAGTGTCTTATATGCCTAATATAAAAAATAAAATAGTTATAATTTAAATTTCAAAAAAACACACACCTCAAATAAAATGTTACAGAACTGTTTTGGAACCAAATTAATATTGAAGAATTAACTTTCCAACTGAACTAGCTGTAAATGATATACATGTATATGTGCCCTGACATCTGTTTTACCATCTTTGTTTTCATTACTTCTTTGACAATTGTTTATAAGTGATACAGAACCAGTAAAAATACTTTTTTTATTTGCATCATTAAAATGTAGATGCAGTTTGTGATGAGATCTCTCAGAAACAAGGCCATAGATATGATAACATTATGTTGTTTAAACAGCAGAAGCCGATTAATTGACTGTCACTCAAACGCGTATAGGTGATTTTGACGTCATAAAATAACCCACAAAATCTACCAAACCTGACTATGCAAACTACTGTCTTAGTTTCGGAAGTATGTCTAAAAGTGAGCAATTTTGATTTCTTCTTTGGTGTTTGCTAATGAATGTTCAAAGTTATAATCTGGGATATATTGCCTAATATAATCACGTTGCGACATTCCTTTTCCAGCAATACAAATGAAAGCAATGTATAATATAGTGCATACACAATATATACACATGAACTAACCAGTATGCTATTGACATTACGCACTTAAGGAATTAAAAATACTACAAGATGTGCTACTTTAGAAAATTAAATTTTCTCACAAGAATTTCAAGTAATAGTTATTATAGTAATTCAGTTATTTTCAGACTATGAATGTGCTATCTAGGAAGGGAACGATCATCTAAGTGAGAAATCCGGAAAATAAGAAAAATACATTTCCCGCTCCTTTGATTTTTGTATTATTTGATCTGCTTCATACTATGCTTTTTATTATATTTTCTATTTTTAGTCCAAAATCGTAAACGTGATATTGAAAAATTTTCAAAGAATGAATTCCGCTTTGGGTTCAATATATACACACCTAGATAAATACAACTTAAAATCACCCCAGTACTTTTAAATCAAACTGTAAAATTGACCATGAAGAAACAAAAATAGTGAATACATTTTATCTTGTTATGGTATTTCATCTCTAACACATGGATTTGACAACAGTACGCGACCTATTTTCGATCATGAATAATTGAGTAGGCTTGGCGTTATACGATCATATACATGCATCCAGTGTTTACTTATTCCGTAAATAAATATAAAGACCTTACTAAATAAACAACAAAAAATATCTGTTTAATGTTGTAAATTGTTACGGAGAGACTAAATGAAAATTGAAAATAAATCAATATTTCGCTTTTAATTATATTTGTTTTGTGGCTGCGAAACAACTTATCTCGCAAAATATTTCAGTCTTCATCCGAGTACACAACTGGCATCAATTTTATTTACTCGACGAAGTATAATAACGAAAACACGTAAAATATTTTCTTTTTTGTGCCTGTTACAAGTACAAAAGCATTTCTTCAAGCTGAAAATAATAATAGGACATTTATAAACAGACTATACGTAATATACCGATTGATGAGAGGCCAATAAACGTATAATAGGACACTTATAACAGACTAAATGTATTACACCGATTGATGAGAGGCCAATAAACGTATAATAGGACACTTATAACAGACTAAACGTATAATAGGACACTTATAAACAGACTAAACGTATAATAGAACACTTATAAACAGACTAAACGTATAATAGGACACTTATAAACGGACTAAACGTATAATAGGACACTCATAAACAGATTAAACGTATAATAGGACACTTATAAACAGACTAAACGTATAATAGGATACTTATAAACAGACTAAACGTATAATAGGACACTTATAAACAGACTAAATGTATTATACCGATTGATGAGAGGCCAATAAACGTATAATAGGATACTTATAAACAGACTAAACGTATAATAGGATACTTATAACAGACTAAACGTATAATAGGACACTTATAAACAGACTAAACGTATAATAGAACACTTATAAACAGACTAAACGTATAATAGGACACTTATAAACAGACTAAACGTATAATAGGACACTTATAAACAGACTAAATGTATTATACCGATTGATGAGAGGCCAATAAACGTATAATAGGATACTTATAAACAGACTAAACGTATAATAGGATACTTATAACAGACTAAACGTATAATAGGACACTTATAAACAGACTAAACGTATAATAGAACACTTATAAACAGACTAAACGTATAATAGGACTCTTATAAACAGACTAAACGTATAATAGAACACTTATAAACAGACTAAACGTATAATAGGACACTTATAAACAGACTAAATGTATAATAGGACACTTATAAACAGACTAAACGTATAATAGAACACTTATAAACAGACTAAACGTATTACACCGATTGATGAGAGGCCAATAAACGTATAATAGGACACTTATAAACAGACTAAACGTATAATAGAACACTTATAAACAGACTAAACGTATAATAGGACAATTATAAACAGAATAAACGTATAATAGAACACTTATAAACAGACTAAACGTATAATAGGACACTTATAAACAGACTAAATGTATAATAGGACACTTATAACAGACTAAATGTATTACACCGATTGATGAGAGGCCAATAAACGTATAATAGGACACTTATAACAGACTAAACGTATAATAGGACACTTATAAACAGACTAAACGTATAATAGAACACTTATAAACAGACTAAACGTATAATAGGACACTTATAAACGGACTAAACGTATAATAGGACACTCATAAACAGATTAAACGTATAATAGGACACTTATAAACAGACTAAACGTATAATAGGATACTTATAAACAGACTAAACGTATAATAGGACACTTATAAACAGACTAAACGTATAATAGGACACTTATAAACAGACTAAATGTATTATACCGATTGATGAGAGGCCAATAAACGTATAATAGGATACTTATAAACAGACTAAACGTATAATAGGATACTTATAACAGACTAAACGTATAATAGGACACTTATAAACAGACTAAACGTATAATAGAACACTTATAAACAGACTAAACGTATAATAGGACACTTATAAACAGACTAAACGTATAATAGGACACTTATAAACAGACTAAATGTATTATACCGATTGATGAGAGGCCAATAAACGTATAATAGGATACTTATAAACAGACTAAACGTATAATAGGATACTTATAACAGACTAAACGTATAATAGGACACTTATAAACAGACTAAACGTATAATAGAACACTTATAAACAGACTAAACGTATAATAGGGCTCTTATAAACAGACTAAACGTATAATAGAACACTTATAAACAGACTAAACGTATAATAGGACACTTATAAACAGACTAAATGTATAATAGGACACTTATAAACAGACTAAACGTATAATAGAACACTTATAAACAGACTAAACGTATTACACCGATTGATGAGAGGCCAATAAACGTATAATAGGACACTTATAAACAGACTAAACGTATAATAGAACACTTATAAACAGACTAAACGTATAATAGGACACTTATAAACAGACTAAACGTATAATAGAACACTTATAAACAGAATAAACGTATAATAGGACACTTATAAACAGACTAAATGTATAATAGGACACTTATAACAGACTAAATGTATTACACCGATTGATGAGAGGCCAATAAACGTATAATAGGACACTTATAAACAGACTAAACGTATAATAGAACACTTATAAACAGACTAAACGTATAATAGGACACTTATAAACAGACTAAACGTATAATAGAACACTTATAAACAGACTAAACGTATAATAGGACACTTATAAACAGACTAAACGTATAATAGGACACTTATAAACAGACTAAACGTATAATTGGACACTTATAAACAGGCTAAACGTATAATAGAACACTTATAAACAGACTAAACGTATAATAGAATACTTATAAACAGGCTAAACGTATTACACCGATTGATGAGAGGCCAATAAACGTATAATAGGACACTTATAAACAGACTAAACGTATAATAGGACACTTATAAAGAGACTAAACGTATAATTGGAGACTTATAAACAGGCTAAACGTATAATAGAACACTTATAAACAGACTAAACGTATAATTGAACACTTATAAACAGACTAAACGTATAATAGAACACTTATAAACAGACTAAACGTATAATAGAACACTTATAAACAGACTAAACGTATAATAGAACACTTATAAACAGACTAAACGTATAATAGGACACTTATAAACAGACTAAACGTATAATAGGACACTTATAAACAGACTAAACGTATAATAGAACACTTATAAACGGACTAAACGTATAATAGGACACTTATAAACAGACTAAACGTATAATTGGACACTTATAAACAGGTAAACGTATAATATAACACTTATAAACAGACTAAACGTATAATAGAACACTTATAAACAGACTAAACGTATAATATAACACTTATAAACAGATTAAACGTATAATAGAACACTTATAAACAGACTAAACGTATAATAGAACACTTATAAACAGACTAAACGTATAATAGAGCACTTATAAACAGACTAAACGTATAATAGAACACTTATAAACAGACTAAACGTATAATAGAACACTTATAAACAGACTAAACGTATAATAGAACACTTATAAACAGACTAAACGTATAATTGGACACTTATAAACAGACTAAACGAATAATAGAACACTTATAAACAGACTAAACGTATAATAGAATACTTATAAACGGACTAAACGTATAATAGGACACTTATAAACAGACTAAACGTATAATTGGACACTTATAAACAGGCTAAACGTATAATAGAACACTTATAAACAGACTAAACGTATAATAGAACACTTATAAACAGACTAAACGTATAATAGAACACTTATAAACAGACTAAACGTATAATAGAACACTTATAAACAGACTAAACGTATAATAGAACACTTATAAACAGACCAAACGTATAATAGAACACTTATAAACAGACTAAACGTATAATAGAACACTTATAAACAGACTAAACGTATAATAGGACACTTATAAACAGACTAAACGTATAATAGGACACTTATAAACAGACTAAACGTATAATAGGACACTTATAAACAGACTAAACGTATAATAGGACACTTATAAACAGACCAAACGTATAATAGGACACTTATAATCAGACTAAACGTATAATAGAACACTTATAAACAGACTAAACGTATAATAGAACACTTATAAACAGACTAAACGTATAATAGGACACTTATAAACAGACTAAACGTATAATAGAACACTTATAAACAGACTAAACGTATAATAGAACACTTATAAACAGACTAAACGTATTACACCGATTGATGAGAGGCCAATAAACGTATAATACGACACTTATAAACAGACTAAACGTATAATAGAACACTTATAAACAGACTAAACGTATAATAGGACACTTATAAACAGACCAAACGTATAATAGAACACTTATAAACAGACTAAACGTATAATAGGACACTTATAAACAGACTAAACGTATAATAGGACACTTATAAACAGACTAAACGTATAATAGGACACTTATAAACAGACCAAACGTATAATAGAACACTTATAAACAGACCAAACGTATAATAGGACACTTATAAACAGACCAAACGTATAATAGAACACTTATAAACAGACCAAACGTATAATAGGACACTTATAAACAGACTAAACGTATAATAGGACACTTATAAACAGACTAAACGTATTATAGGACACTTATAAACAGACTAAACGTATAATAAGACACTTATAAACAGACTAAGCGTATAATAGGACACGTATAAACAGACTAAACGTATAATAGGACACTTATAAACAGATTAAACATATAATAGGAGACTTATAAACAGACTAAACATATAATAGGACACTTATAAACAGATTAAACATATAATAGGACACTTATAAACAGACTAAACGTATAATAGGGCACTTATAAACAGACTAAACGTATAATATGACACTTATAAACAGACTAAATGTATTATACCGATTGATGAGAGTCTACGATCTACCGTTCAATCCATACTTTCATGCTGTCCTCCGAAAATTTGGAAAAGGTAACTTTTTTTCTTGCTGAACGTGAATTGCAAGAATATGCAGCAGAAACAACCATTGTTTTTCGTCATATAAGTACCACTCCACATATGACTTCCAAGTATGCATTCCACCGTATGTTCAACGATGACATCACACCTAAGGGAGATAATGCAGGTAGCATTTCTAGACAAAGGAACTGTAAGAGTACTTTATTGCTAGATTACGGGAATAGGCGGTGGTAGATCGTGTAGGAAAAAGAAACTTCAGTCTTCATGCTGAGACCCATCAAATACTCGACACATTTATCCCATCAATTATCGAGGCGTTTCAATATTTGACCTTTACTGTTTACTGTTCATTAATGAGTATTTTTAGTTTTATGTTTTTACTTCTTTTTTGAATATATTTAAATGGAGGAAGAAATTGGTTTCGATTAAAAGCTTAAGCTCGTAATTACAAATAAAGTCAATATATTTTGAGAGAAAAAAACGTGAAAACGTGTAGTTTTAAAAGGCATTCACCGTTTTTTTTTTTTTTTTTTTTTTTTTATTTACTATTTATCCTACTATCCATGGTGGCATACTTTGTGACAATGTTTGTGGATAGTAGTGTCATGGTGGCCTATGTTTGTTTTGAAAATATGGGTGGATAGTAGGCTGCATGTGGGCTACAAATTAAAAACAGTAATGGCTAGCATGATCACAGTGGCTATGAATTGTTTGTAGAGGAAAGCAAAGGAATACACAATAAGATTTGGATTATCATGTAAGCGTTGCTTTAAGGACAAAAACAGGTTTTTATCAACTACGATGTGTGAGATCACCACGTATCCTAAGCCATATTTATATAATAGATATTAGACATTTGAGACCCAATTAACTCAACCCGTTCAAAAACTTTCCCTAATAGTTTATAACATTGTGCAGAGTATTATAATCGGTCATTCTGATCCATTTTATCCAGTATTTAATACATTTTGTAAAGTATTGAATATAAAGAAGATATCGGCCACATTCGTCCTTAGAAATTGCAATAAATATATTCTTCAGTAATTTTAAATACAGTAGACTCTCGATGATCCGAAGTCTGGGGGACTAAAAGAAAACTTCGGATAATACCGGGGTTCGAATAATGGAAGGTCATGAAGGTGCAAGTGTACATCAGTCCACAGAAATAAAACAAACAAAGCACCATTTCAGTTATTCTTGTATTCTGTTTCCTTACTACGTATCTAGGAAGCCATTTCATTGGCACAGCATAAAACAAAGACAAAAACAATAGTGAAAATTATCCTTGTCATCATCATACTAATATGCATGGCATACAACAAAAACAAAATTATCGTTGTCATCGTCGTTTCAATATGCATGAAAATGATCAACATTGAACAAACTTTTAGATCTGATGAGTCAATGGAACACATGATCAGTTAGTTTGTTCTTCACGTGATATTCCACTTTCTATTGCTTGGTGAGTCAGATACAATGTGGTAAGCAAAGCGACTTCATAGAGATTTTTTGTTATAAAAAAAAACATGTATGGTCGAATGTAGCTTCCAAAGGGTTTATATGATTTTCCGACTTTCTTTAATCGAACCGACTTTACATAAAATTACTGCTATTAATTGAATTAATACCGGGGTTATCAAAAGGCGAATCAATTATTGGATTAGCGACAAACAATAAACATAACTCGCTTTTCGATTAATCAGTAATCACAGTTGGGACGGACAGGTGTCACGATTCAAGAAATCAAACATGCCGCTCATGACAGTTTTCACACTTCGCATAATGCGTCGCGATTTCAATATGATTAGAGGATAAAGAACGCCAATTACTTCGATTCATGAGGTGTACTTGAATAATCGATGCTAAGATAATAGATGCAAAAAACATAAACAAAGAACAAATTTACCCGGGACTAGACGACTAGTTCGGATAATACCGGGTATTCGGATAATAGGAGTTCGAATAAC
Organism: Margaritifera margaritifera; assembly: GCA_029931535.1. Lineage (NCBI taxonomy): Eukaryota > Metazoa > Mollusca > Bivalvia > Unionida > Margaritiferidae > Margaritifera > Margaritifera margaritifera. Next base: position 271,701 of record JAQPZY010000835.1, read on the forward strand.
TGAGAGTCTGCTGTAAGTGGTACAAAATCTGTTGTGCACATTGACAGCCTGGTTTTAATATGTACATGTCCACAATTCATCCCCGTGGCACAAAGTAATATTACCATACTGTCGAATAATTTGAAAGATGCCAAACATTATTTGTGCCTTAATCCAGGTGAGTATGGGAGTAAAGAGAAGTTCCATATATGTATATGCTGATAGAGTTTAAATTTTCTGTTCCCACAGTACCACTGCTTAGTGTTTCTCAGAAAACCTCCGTTTCTATGAAGAGTACCTTCAGATTTGTCAATGTTAATATTGATCCCTGTTTCATCGCACGTTTCCTCCACAACTTTAATTTGTAGATTTATCACAGTATCTACACAACTAGCAATATCATCAGCATACAATATTGCAAAAATAGTTGTATAACACCTATTCTATGTATATATTTCTGCCTTAATTTGGTAATCAAATTATTTATAAATAGATTCAAAATCAGAGGACTTAAAATGCAATCTTTTCTGGTTCATATATTACAAAAAAAAAAGGTTTGTATACCACTGATCAAGTTGGACACGTACACAAAGACTATGATACTTAAATTTTTCCTCCAATAACCTCCTTCACTTAACATTCTATAAATTTTGAGTGGTCTATTGAATCAAAAGGCTTGAAAAAGTCAATAGAAAGACAATATAATCTGCTACACGGTCTACTTAGATATTTATGCACCAAAGTATGAAGAGTACACATGTTAAATACGGGAGAGTACCCTTTTCTGAAACCAGATTAAGGTTTATCGATTACCTCCCTTTTGCTTGTCCATATTGTCAATTTGTTCTTCATTTGCTGAAAGTCATGTTGAACATATCAGTGTGTGAAACGCCTCGATAATTATTGGGATCATTTACAGCATATTTTTGTATGCATTCGGCAAATAATATTTTTTACCCATGCACTTTTGCCATGTTGAAATACAAACTTATACAAATGGCTCAAAATTGGAGTAATTCCTGCCATGTATGTACATATAAATATCATTCCTGCCATGCACGTATGTATGTATATATATATATATATATATATATATATATATATATATATATATATATATATATATATATATATATATATATATCATTCCTGCCATGCATGTACATAAATATCGCTGCAAGGATATATATCTCTTGCTGGCAGTACGTTTCTATCTATCCAAATATCTCTACCTCATCACATGTATTTGAGCAGCAACAGTGTATAAGATGGAAATTTTATAAATATTTCATATAGAAAAGGAAATGATAGAACCCGGAAATGATTTAGATTTGTTTATGGGTAAAATCAGATTGAATGTGTCAGATGGTCAAAAACAAGACTTCAGCCTAACTATACAGCAGCGTGTGTAAGTCATGTGACTGATTATTGGCTTGGCCAACGTAAAGCGCTTTCTCACTGCATTATAAAATCCAAGCAGTAGTTGAATCAACATCACATGCTCGCTATAGGACTCACGGTAATTACATGGCCAAATGGGAACCAGTCTAGAAATGGCTGAAGATAAAATAGAGTGTATATGGGTTTGGCTGGCCAGGATTGGTTGATAATGAAAAGTTAAATTTTAGTTGAAAAGAATCTTTTGAGAGCTTATCCTATTGGCAACTGAGAAAAATCGAGACAATTTTTTAACGATGGAATTTCAGTCCTTTTACAGACTTGACTTGGAAAACCCATTACTGAAATTAGCACCTGATTATTTAAGTGTGGAATTGAAAACACATGTAGATCAAAGAAATGCCGCGATTCATAGGACTCACGGTACTAATTATATGGACAAATGGGAGCCAGTCTAGAAATGGGTGCAGATAAAGTAGAGTAGAAATAGAGACAATGTTTTATTGCTGGAATTTCAGTACTTTTACAGACTCTGACTTTGGAAAACCCATTACTGAAATTAGTACCTGACTCCTTAGGTACGGAATTGAAAACACATGTTTCAAATACATGTAGATCGAAACAATACCGCTGTTTGTATGGTTTTCTCTACACAAAAGCTTTCATCAAGGATGGGTCTATAATGAGAAATATAGGTTTGATCATGAACATTTAAACATTTAAAGTTACAGAATTTTTTATCTCATTGTGTCTCCATAGGTTTACTATCGGAGTTGAATTGGTACTGCGAGTTCTATAGACCGCAATGGCGGGGGTGGGGGGACTATATAGTGATTTCTGGCTCAGAAGAAGGGTGTTTTGAGCTACATTGGATTAATTGTCACTGCTAAATAGCTCGGTTGTAAGAAATCAGTTTGGATACATACATACGTAAAGCTGTATGTATAGGGTTCTCCGCTTTCAACGGGTCCCCATTTAATGACCTGCCATGATTGTTTTAAATTCTTTTAAGTAGTAGTTTCGAGAGAAGATGTCGTCTTTTGTTCAGACTTATAGTGGTGAAGGTAGTTGGGGTGGAAATGGAACCGAAATTTACATTCAAGAATATTTTACAGACACTATATGCTACTGTGCAAAACAGGCGAGAATTTAGGGAAACGACAGAATGATTGAATACACATGGATCCGTAATGGTATCGTATACTGAAGTCTGGAAAAATATGGAACATTATTATGTTCAAGAACTTATGGGGCTGGATGTGCCTGTTCGCTCAGATGAACATAGCAAGAGACGTTATACTTCATCAAAAGATGTGGAATTGAATGATTCTATTTTGAGCGATAAGGATCAGTACAAAAATATGTTTAAACCTTAAACAGTAATTATGTTTTCTTTACTAGATGCACGTGGCGAATATCCATGAATTGGTCTATTTTAGTGTTGTATGTTTTATTTTATGAGGTGTTCAACTTGTAATAATTGCAATTAGTACGAATATTGTAATTAACAAAGCAATGCCGTTGGTTTAAATGACATCACGTGAACATGAACAGCTGATAATATTTTGTTTCCACAAACTGCAATATAAACTAATTTCCATCGCTGCAAATAGAGACGCAACCAGGTAGCCAATATAAAAATAAAACAAAGGGGCGTGTAACGGCGGTAAATCAGTTTGTAGGGCCTAGGACTCGTAATCCAAGGGTCGTGGTTTCGCTATCCAGCCAACTCTCCAAAATAGCTATAGCAGTTTCTTGATCCAAACACTCCTGGTACTCATTTTAAATCAATACAATTACACATAAAGACACATAAACAGGCCCCAAAATTCAAATATTCGTTGTTGAGACCATATCGTTTGAACTAAAGACCTGATTATCTTCTTCTAATGAGCATTCTACAATAGTAGCTGTTTGATCTAATTTACCGTACGTGCTGCCCTGTGTCTAAATCTCTGTATTTCAGCGTTTTAGCTATTTTTAATTATTTTTCCCGGACAGATACAAGTTAACAAGCTATACAACTTGTCCGTTATACAATACGCCTAATTGTTTATGCAACGCTCCATTAGGTACCCCATGTAAAGCAATGCCCCCCCCCCCAGCACGAAAACAAAATATGTACCTTTGTCAAAATGTTTACATTGACGTTTTGTTTAAATAATCTGGAGAAATAAGAGTGGTCTGGTTAGTTTATATTTTAAGATAAATTGTTTAGAAAAATACAACCAATTCTAGTTTTCTTCTAATATTCAACCATCCGCTCGCGATCTTCTCCTCAAAACCGTATCATATTTGTAATCTACACTTAGCTACTCACATCATGCATATGATACTCGTCTTTGTATAATCTACTACATACTCTTTCTTGCTGTTCCGTCATGAAATAAACCTGCTATTATCAGGCGACCCGAGAACATTGGCCATGCTTCTTTCTCAAGACAAGGAAGGAGGTTTCATTTTTCTTTGGAGTTTGTAACAAATACGAAGTAAAATTTCTACATTAAATAAATTATGACTGCATCTGAAATTCTATGATACAATCACATGCTATTAAGCCCACCACTTACTCTCAAACACGATGTGGTATAATGTCTACACGAACAGGAAGAATTCAGTCCAAACTGTAGATTTTTAAAGCAGATATTTATCTATATACATAATTAACAATGCATGAATGTAGACATCCATGACTGAAATATATATATATATATATATATATATATATATATATATATATATATATATATGTGTGTGTGAAGTGGTGCCTCTATCTATCTATCTATCTATCTATCTAACTATCTAACTATCCTTATCACTGAGATTTTAGGACTTGTAGATTATAACATCGAATGTTCTTTAATATTCCAGATGAAAAAGATAATGGTACAATTCGGGAAAGAATTGGATGTATTTATGAGTAAAGTCATATTGAATGTGCCACAGAGTCAACCAAACAGTTTGTAAACATAATTGTGTACAATATTATCGAAATAAATTATAGTACATATATTGTATCTGTTCTCGGGTATGTCAATGCGCACGAGTGAAACGAACACACGGGGTCATTTTTCTTCATTTGCTATATCCAAGTTCAATGATCTGCCACTCAAACATCTAATTGGTTATACCGGTTTCTTCTCTTCATTCTAAATATTTTATACAAGGTCGACACCGATATTATAGCCCAACTTTAGAAATATATACTACTTAATGTCAACAAGAACAGGGACGTTGGTTTGAAAAGGTGAATAAATTAGACGATCAATGTGTCTACGCAAAACAGAAAGCTTTGTCTTTACAGGTGTGTAGCATGATGACACTAAATTCCCCATCTAAAGTTTACCAAATTAAAAACTAAGTTCCCTGATGTGCCAAACTATCTGTCTTTACACATCACACTAATTAAACAAGTACTTTAAAAGACGTATCTCTTCCCTTCTATTGGCCCTGAAATTGTTGGGGGAGACCACATACAACGGGAAGAAATTGTAATGCTGATTCCCGCTATAGCAACAATTAATTTATATAAAAGCAAGCGCTGTGAGAAATAGGTGCTTGTAATTTTACACCCCATGTAGATGACTAGCTGTGAGATTTCAGAAAAAATAATATCTCTGTATTTAAAAGGAGTATTAATGTGCTCATATCGCATAGTCATTATTTATACATCAAATAACTCCTATGTACAAAAATTAAGATTACATCATAATTGATTGTATTTAAATTCGATTACTTTCTGTATGTAGGTAGACAGAAATGAAATTTGCACTAACTCATATTAAAGCTCAGGTATATCAGTACCTTCTCATAGAGTGATCTAATTTTGCAGGTACTCATCTAATACTATAATTCTGAAATCTAAAATCTTCCTTGTAGCTGGTGTTTTTTGTTGTTGTTGTTGTTATTGTTGTGTGTGTGTGTGTGTGTGTGTTGTACCGTTAAGAGATCTTCCACTAAATTTGTTATGTTGCTTGTTACCAGCATCTTCGTTGATATAAAATACATAGTCTTATAATACTCACGGTGCTGTGACATAAACCGAAACCTTGATAAAACCGTTTGATATTCGAGAGGCATCTCCATTATCCATCACATATTTATTTTTTATCCATGTTATTAGTACAGATTAAATTGTTTAGCTTCATGTAATACCGGTGCTTCATGTAATTGTTTGCTGTTTTAAAACTGATACAATTTGTAAGGAAATTTGACACCTGAACAATAATATTTGAATTTGAAAATGAGCATTAAGTCTTTATAAGGCTTTGACAAATTCCGGATTTTGTTTCCCGTCCGACACATTCCAATAAGAAACGCCACACCTGAAAGGTGGACATCTGTACTTCATAATTAGGATAATTTTCACAAACTGTAATATTAAGAGAGGCTATAAACCTATTCACAGATTTGTCACTATTTAAGATAAGATTTTACTTTTTCAAAGAACTTTATTTGTTTATTAGATTTATTTTCTTCAAAGACATAAATGTAATTTGCAGTGTAATGGCTAGTAATGTTTGTTATGTTATGATTTTCATAAAGATAAACTCGTTTCCTTTAATTAATAATAATATCTCTGAAAACATTACCCATATATGGATTCATTGAAATGCTAACTGAGTTGCAAGACACAGAAAAGTCCTTTGTTTAATAGGTTTCTTTTTAATCTAAAAACTCAGTCATTATTTTCCAAGGCTATATTTGTACATGCTGTATGCTAGGTAATGTAGAATTAGGTACTGATGGGATTGTAGCTATTTAGAAACTCTACAGCAAAAGGCCATAGGTTCTTTGGAGCCTTTATGCAAATGTTTATTAGAAATGCGGTGCTCCACAAAGGAAATATATTTTCGTTTAGCTTTCAAGAAAATTTAAAAGTATATCCATGTATTAGTTTTCCTATGCAATCCCGGAACAATCAATATCTATAACAAAACGCATAGTATTGGCATATTTACAAATGGACAGTAAGCTTATCACAATTGCTTTTTTCATCATGATAGATTTTAAAAAACATTTTGTTTTGCTAAACTTTTATTCCCCTTCAATCCAAAAAGAAAACCTTTTTTATTTATTTATTTATTTATTTATAATTATTTTATTATTTATTTTTGTTGATGCAGAAACCGCAAAATGTAATCAATCTATTCAACGATTAATGGAAAAAATTGGTTCGGTATTTCTGTCAAATTTTGTGGTGCAAAAATGCGGCCCACAGACCGTAGAGAAAGCAATGGATACAAATAGTCAAGAATCCTTAGTGGAAAAGGTTGGTCTGGCAGTATTGCATTTGTTTGTTCTTGTTTTTGTGGTTATTTTTTTATAGTTTTTTTTTTTTTTTGCGTTGCATTGTCAGTTGTAGTTGTCAAAACGTTCGAACACGTAATGAAAAACAAAATGGAGAAAAGTGGTCCAGATCCATGTAGTTGGTGTCGTGTTGTTTTGATTAGCATCCTGCTTTTCCCTTTTTTGTGTTATTTGTGTCCATTTTAGTACTAGACACATGTAGTATAATCTTTCTTTCCTTTTTGTAAAATAATTCCAATAAAAAAATCTGAACTCTTACTCTCATAACTACTTGAGGATTGTGTAGTCGCATGCCCACGCTTTATGGGTATATTTATACCTTCTGTGTGATCGTCCGTCCGTCCGTACGTACCTCCGTCTATATGTCTGTAACCACATTTCCTCCTAAAACGCTGGGTGTAAATTCACCGAAGTTTGTACAAAACCCGTCCATGCGACATACTATCTGGGAAAGGGATACGATTTTTCAAGCTGTACAGGACACATCTTATATTCACTGGGCTTTGGATTACAACCTACAAGGGAAGGTCAAAGTGCTGGGGTAAAAAGGGGAAAGACTGTTTATACTTTGGTTTTGTGATGAAATAGTATGGTCTACTTTTAGCAACTGAAATAGACGTCACCTTAGTCAATGGCAGAATTTAATTGAACTGGATAAAACTCGTTATGGATGCATTTATCTGACTTTTATTCCACGTTATCAATCTCCAAAGCATGAAATAACATGCATATCACATAGAATTATCGTCCTAACATCTGTATTCAAACAATAATCATATAGAGATAACAAGCAATGTTGAGCCAATGAAATATGGAATGTAATATCGTAGGCGGTACATTCTTGAATATCCTAATCTCATCGTATAAAAAAATGCATTTAAATAATTAAAAATATTCATTTTATTATCTTTAATTATATACAAGGTTGGATGTAACACCTGCACGTTTGTAGAAGTGCTGTATTTTTTTATTTATTTATTTTTTTTTTTATTTTTTTTTTTTTGGTTTTTTTTTTTTTTTTTAATCAGAGAACTACTCCCAGTTCGTGCTGATACCAGAATAGCGTGAACTTACGGTTAAAAAGTCCCTTCTTTAGTTGATTTTAAAAAAATGGAAAATGGATTCGGTATGAAGTGTTTATTTCAATAAATATTCAAGAATAGTATCCACTTACTATGTGTAATTGGTAGACTATTGTAGATTTGACAACTTAATGAATCAATTTTCTAGGCGAAGTGAACTGTCATTGAGACCTGATCATTGACTTTGTTATGTCTAATATAAAAATAAATCCATGTAATATTAAACAGAATACATACTTCAAATAAAATGCAATAAAATATGGATGCACAAAAATTAATATTGAAAAATCAACTTTTCAGTTAAACGAGCTGCATCATAGGTGATATAGATGTATGCGCACCCCAAAGTCTGCTGTACCATCTTTGCTTTAATTGCTGCTTTGACAATTATTTATATCTATTAAAATGAGAATCTGATTTATTTCATAAAGATTTGGATAACGCTTGTAACGATATCTATCAGAAACTAGGAACTAGATATGATAACTTTTCATTGCTTTAAAAGCAGTGACCGATTCATTGCGCATGGGTGAAATTGAGTTGTTACAACAAAATCCTAAAATCACCTATACTTAACAATCTTAAAAAACAGTAAGGAAAAAAGAAAACCAGGGGGTACATCAAGATTTAGATATTGCTTGTGATGATATCTGTCAGAAACTAGGAACTAGATATGATAACGTTGCATTGCTTAAAAAGCGGTGACCGATTAATTTACGCATGGGAGACTTTGACGTCATTAAAAGAACTCCTAAAATCCCTTATACCTAACAAGACAAAACATAGCTTTAACTTTCTGATTTCAAGTTTCTATCGATGCCAAGATGTGATAAATTTTCAGTTCTTTTCTGTTTGCTAATAAATATTTAACCTGCCGCAGATTGTCTAATGTAGTCACGTAACAGCATTGTTTACCCACAACGACACTGAAAGCAATGTATACTATAGTGCGTACACAGTAAGTACACGTGGACTAAACAATATGCTATTCAAACAGAGTATTTAACAACTAAAAACAATGGTTTACTTCCGTCCGACTTTGAGGAAAGAATGATCGAGTGACGATGTGGATAAATGTTCGTTTTTTACGTAATAAAGAAAATAGCCGAAATATATATATGTGTGTATATATATATATATATATATATATATATACACACACACATAGATATATATATATATATATATATATATATATACACACACACATAGATATATATATATATATATATATATATATGTGTGTGTGTGTGTGTGTGTGTGTGTGGAAATTATTTTTACAGGATGTGCAATTCTAGAGAATTAAATTATCTCACAAGAATTACATGAAAATATGATTTTAGTCACTAAATTACTTTCAGAATTTGAGCGTAGTCTCTAAGAATACAACGAGTCTCACAGCGCGAAAGCCGTAAATTAGCGGGAAAAACATTCCCCGATCCTCTGAATTTCTCATTATTCGGTTTTGGTTATATACTACCTAATTTCATTATTCTTTTTTTTTTTTAAATTATTTTATTATATTTTCATTGATGTCCCGAACAAGTATAAACGTGATATTTTAAAATTATCAACGAATGCCGTTTGGGATTCATATATACACACCTTCCTCCTTAAAATCTCCCCAGCAATTTGAAACTAAACCCTGAAATCAGTCACGAATAAACAAAAATAGGAGATACTTGTTGTCTTGGTCTGTGCTTCATCTTTGACCCATGGAGTTGAGTAAAGTACACGACCTAAACGTTCTTATTGATTATGCATTGTTCAGTGGGGCTGTCACCATAAAATCGTATAATTGCATCAAATGTGTATTTCTTCCATAAATAAAATTAAGGTCCCTTATTAGATAAACTATTGAAAAGTATCTGTGTTATTCTGCCATTTATTATTGATATACCCCATAACAAAGGAAAATAAATAAATCCAAAAAAAGATTTAAATAAAGTTGTATTGTGGCAGCGCAAAAATGTACAGCTGCTATCGAAAAGTAATTCGGTATTTATCCAAGTTATCTAGTATACATCACATTTCTTTATCCAAGTACACAATTGGCAGTAGTTTTTGTACGTGATTAGATATAACAAAGCTTTGCTCGTAAGATATTATGGTTTGGTTTTTGCCTGCTAAAATTTAAAAGCATCCCTTCCAGTTTAAACTATTAAATAGTACATGACACAATATTTATTATTGATGATGTATAGGTGAGTGGAATTTTTGCCACAAAACCCTCATAGATTCAATAAACGTTACAACACTGGCAGTAAAATAGATCATACACAATATTTTTTCTTGTCATGTGACTACCTTTGCGACACACCGAATAGTAATTATGTGCATATGGATGAACGTTAATTTAATATTTGTTGCATTTCAAACATTACAGCTTGGACATCTAGACATGTCACAAAATTAAGCCTTTCCTTTTCGAGACTTGACGTTTTAAGGAAAGATCTGATTATATTATAAACAGTCTAGCCATGGCGTATATATTGTTGAAATATGATCAACTTTTGTCAGTATTTCAAAACTTGCAGTCCACACGCTGAAACAGGTGAAAAATTTACATTTTGCTTTTCCTATGACCTTGAATAAAGTCAACCATGCCTAGTCTTAATATATATCTGGGAAAAGTCTCATCTCTCCAAAGTTTGTAATGGTAACAATCAATATGTAATCCGATGAACACCAGGGTGGACAACGACATAACATAAAAAACTGCCTTGAGAGTAGTGTATAATTCAGTAGTCGATAAAAGTCATCGTTTTTACACATTTACAGAAAGCACTATCACTCTTTTACAACTCATTACATGCTACCTCCTTTCTCTGACAAAATCAATAAATACAGGCTATAGAGAAACATCTGAACTAAACAAGCCTTATTGGTTTTCCGAACATAAATGCATACTTAAAGAGATAAAAAAGGGGTGTCTAAAAAAATTCGCTTTATCTTTACATTATTTTATTTATCTTAATAAACCTGTCACCTATGAATTTACACTTAAAAAAAACAAAAAAAAAAAAACAAAAAAAAAAACAAGAGTCCCTCCACCACGGGACTGACGCTCAACTGGGCGAAAAGTGTTTCCATGAAATTCAAGATAAGAACATTTCTTCCTTTTAAGTTTTAACTGTCGAGTGTTGGAACTATCTCTGATATTCTTCAGCGATAACATAACCTTCAAATCAGGTGCTGTGGTGCACATACTGGACGTCAGCTTGTCACCATTTTCATTTAGGACAAAGTAGACATCATTAGAAGTGTTTGGGTGAAACTCCCATGTCATAATGATCACCCATTCAGGGGAGTAGTGACAACAAGATTTTTAAGACAATAGTTGTGGCAGCCATATTGGATGTACGACTACTACCGTTTTTATTTACGACAAACGTGGCAATATAAGAGGCGTATTGGTGAAAACCCCATGTTGATATAGCCATCCATTTGGGAGGAGTAGAGATAACAATATTTTCAAGACCTGACTTTCCATTCAGAAGTAGCAAAAACAAGATTGTCAAGATGGCTGCTGTGGTGGCATCATTGGGTGCCGGATCGGCACCATTTTTCATTTAAGACCAAGTAGACAAGATAAGGAGTCTTTAAGTGAAAACCTCATGTTGATGCAACTATCCACTCAGGAGGAGTAGTGATAGCAAGATTTTCAAGACGGCTGCTGTGCGGCGGCCACATCGGATGTCAGATTGGCACCGTTTTCATTTAGGACCATCTGGACATTATAAGAATTCATCTGGTGAAAACTCCACGTCAATATAACTTTATGTTCAGGTACAGTTGTGATAACAAGATTTTTAACATGGATAACAAGATTTTCAAGATGGCTGCAATGGCGGCACTATTTTTATTTAGGAAATCCGCATGCTGATATGACCGTCAATTCAAGAGGAGTCGTGATAACAAAAGTTTTACGATAGCTGCCATGGTAGGCTATACTGGACGTCAGATCGACACCATTTTCATTAGTTAGACCACTTAAATTCGACGAATAGTTATTTTCAATGCATGTACGCATCTTAGCAGTCATGCAAGAACCTTATGAAATACATTACTTGTTCTTATTGACTGAGAGGAAATAAATTAATACTTACATATGCTTGTATCTGCCTTTCTTCCTGAAAGAATATAACAAACGTGATATTAGAAACGGTGAAACAAACGTCGCTTACTTGATCTCAGAAAGGGATAGAAACGCAATTGCATATTCACAAATACAATTACAGTGTATTTCGCTACTTTAGCTGAGTATTCAGCAACAGTTGCCGTTTGACCTAATCTACTGGAAAGGTTGTCTCATGTGTAAATCTAGTATTTTAACTTTTCTCTTGTTCTTTCTCCTGAAAAGATAAAAAGTTAGGGAGCCGCTAAGTTCTGCGCCATATAATACATCTAATTTTATAGGTAAAACTGGCATACTTAAGCATCAACAAAAAAACAGATATTTTTTTTTTCTTGTTATCTCTCTAATTGAAAAACGTGATTTGTCTAAATGATTTGATAAATTCGCGGGAGGTTATCAGTCGCCATTTGCTAAATTAACCCATATATCAATCGCGCGGGGTATTCAATCACGTGGTTATAAGTCGCATTTGCTAAATAAACCCTTCTATCAATTGTGCGGGGTCATCAATTACGTGGTTATAAGTCGCCATCTGCTAAGTTAACCCTTCTATTAAATCGCGCGGGGTCATCAATGGCTTGTCTACGAAAAAAATAATTACGAAAATCGCGCGTGGTTATCAATCACGTATAAGCCTCGCGTAGTAGTGTCTGAGTCTACATGAGATAAAAGTTGATACCTCACAAAAAAAAAAAAAAAAAAAAAAAAAAAAATTTCGACGGATATCGATTGGGCTCATTTCCAATAATAAAAAAAGAAAAATACTTGAGCCCAATAAACATCACCCTGCCCCAGCATCGAAATAAAAGTTGATACCTAAATAACAAAACAGTTTGTCCATGTCGACGGATGTTGGTTGGGCTCATTTCCTATAAAAAAAAAAGAAAAATACTTGAGCCCAATCAACATCGACCCGGTCCGTGATGAGTCGCTGTCACCCAAGTACTTGATGTAAGTCACAAGTGTAAAGTGTTGGCTGGGCACAGTTTCTATGAAAATGTATTCATTTAACATTAACATCCCCGACTTGACCTATGACTTGACAACTTGACCAAGTAGTAAGTCGTTTGATATTGACGAGATATAGATGATAATGTTTGCACGTGATCCCCAGGATGATATCCGCGTGTATTTCCGAAAACCAATGTGGATTATATAATACATCTGGGATTGGCCATCGTATAATCATGTAACCCCCGCGTGAAGGATATTTTTTTATCTTCGATTCAAACGTTGATTCGTATCGTCTCAATAATGTTTTTACCCGTATTAATATCGCATGTTGATTAACCGCGGCGGTGTCTTTGACACGATTATCTAGAAACAATTTATTCCATTGCGATATTTGTTTAACGTAGGGGCTTTTAGCTGCTTCGGTATTAACCCCGACACGTAATTGTCGTCCCACGATGTTTTTTTTTACTTCGCCAAGCATATATTCGGCCGGGATCACATCCTGAAATCCAAGTGCGGTCAGATATTTTCTAGTTGCTGATAATCGCGCGTGTTCAGATGTGTTATCACCTACGTGTTTATCCGCGATAACATATTTATCGCCGGCCACCGCACGATTGAATCGATCATACAGGTCCACATTCGCGTGTAAATATTCTACATTATCAGACTCCGACGCGCCAATGTCAGTTTGATACACCCATGACAAATACGATTTCTTTTTCGGTTATGGATCTTCTATCCCGTAATTATATTGATACAGCGGCCATGGTTCTATATCAGCCGTTGCCGATGGAACTAATTCCCCAGATGCTATTCTATCGCATACGGAATTAATAATTCTCAGGGGATCAATGCGTCATTGTTTTCTGTTTCTTCTTCTTTATTTTATTTTTTATTCTTTTATTTTTTGAATCTGTCCAGGCATATACGCGATTATATATCCGATCGCCTCCAACGACGCCAATAATCTGTTTGTGAAATATCTGTGGGAATAATTTTCTTCGAACAACAACAGGCAAAATGCGTAGCCGAATACCATGTTGATTTCCGCGGCGGTTGGTGATGTATACTTGCTTATCTCCAGTATCTGGTGTGTATATTTTTCCTTGAACTGAACCAGATCGTGGATTGGCTTTATCGACGTTGCCCCATACACAGGCTTATACAGCACAGTAGCAAAATATATTTCAGTTACACATCTAAATCTATGGATGGCTTGTTTAGTAGTCTCCACGGATCCCAACCGGATCAAAATACAAACATCTTTGTGAAACGCGTATCAACAATCGAAACGCCTCTTCTAATGTCATATTGTAAATAACCACCTCAATGTCGTCATATGCGGTCGCGATGTTTTCAAAGTCGCGTTTTCCTTGTTCCGAAGATGACTTGGCGTGATAATATCTAACTCGGAGTCCAAGGCGTGCTATGACTTTTGTTATTTTTTCCACTGAAAACTTACCCACGCGTCAGCAATGTGTAAACACCCGCTATCTGTGTCGAACGCACTGCAAGAGGTATCTTCGATAATTCCCCCCGCGGTATTTATAAACGAGTTTAGATTATCTTGCGCCGATGTAAGTACAAGAACTGTTTTGTCGTGGTCGGACTTATATTCGTTTTTTATTAGCGTCGGTGTAATGCCGTTACGTAGTCGCCGTATCAGTGTTATATCGCCGTCATTTGCATCTGCGTCTAACACTATTACGCGTTTGACTGTCGTTACAAATCTTTCAAGCGTATTCCACAATGTTCTGCTGTCTTTGTTATTCATTATCTGTCGCAATATCCCATGAAACTCTTCCAACACCAACACGTCAGCGACTCCATCGACTCTACGCGCGACTCCGCCTGGACTATGACGCGTACCGGTGCTGTGCCGCTCGTGTGATTTACATTGATCGCTCCAGTAAAACTCGTGCATGATTTCAAAGTCTGATCTTTTGCAGCTTTTGTCATAAAAGTTTTTCGATATGACACCGCCAATACAGAATAGCCGGCGTTGATTGTGTCCCACGCGGAATCGGATTTTCCCATAAACAACGCAGAAGCATCTATGTAGTCGCCGCTGTGTATTCCTTGACGACCTTGGCCATGTTCATGCGGTGGTGCTTCCATGCATAGTAAATCTGGCGTGGTTTCGATTACGTGTCCAGCCGCGTTGTGGTTTTACATTACTCGGACCAAATATTGTGCGTACTGGACGTTCAATATCGTGCGCGCATCACACAGCACCACCTGCCTCAACATCACGATAAAATATTCTGCAGTTGGTGATAACGTATAAAGATGATCGTCGATGTCAAACAGCACGTATCCATGTCATACTGCTCTTGAACACACGCGTATATGATTTGAAACAGTTCGTATTCAACACGATATATGATTTAAAACAGCTCGTATCCAACAAGATATATGATTTAAAACAGCTCGTATCCAACACGATATATGATTCGAAGCAGCTCGTATCCAACACGATATATGATTTGAAACAGCTCGTATCCAACACGATATATGATTAGAAACAGCTTGTATCCAACACGATATATGATTTAGGACATCAACTCGCATAGTCGCGTATAGACATTATATCGGAGACTCATTTGGCGTTTCTTAGTTGTATCAAACAGTGTTACAATACCACGTCTGGCTCGTGGACAATACACATACTCAAAATTTTCATGAAGATACACCAGACAATCAATTCTGTCGTGATTACGGTCGCAAATAGTACAACGTGTATCTACGCCGCCACTAAACACAGCCATGTTTCCGTTGCGGACTTTGCGAAATTGTAACGTGTTATCATCAGATGTTGCCGTGTGACACCAGCAAGATGATCTCCCAGAAATATCTGCATCGTTGTAGTCTCCGTCGTTAAAGTTTGGTGTCGCCAAAGGCTCGTATTGTGGTGATTTGTGGTGATTCTAACGGGCACACCAACGTGGCTGACAATAAATACTCCGTGGGAAGTTCCTTAGGGAGTGACTGTGGATTTGATTTGGTTGTGGCTAGTTTCAGATTGAGAACCCTCGCGTGGATATTAATGGCGGCCAGAGGATATAACTCCGCGATCAAACTCAATCGAGACCGTATTTTTTCCGCGGTAAATAATTTATCCTGCCCCAATATGTGGTATCCTTTTGTTGTTCTCGTCGCGACTGAGTTTACCCCGAAATGTTGTTCGAATGCCTTGCGGAACCGTTGGAAATAATCCTCGAAATCCAAATCCAAGACCACGCGACGTTTAATGTCTTCCCGGATGATCTCGTTGCTCATAATGGACCCCGCAAACGCATCCGTGTTCTTGTCGAAGGCGTCATTGCTTGTGTAAACGTAAAACTTATATTTGTATTGTACAATGATGACATCGCCGCCAGCCAATGAATTAACCGCAGCGAATTTCTTATCCCACACATACCTGTAGTAATTTGGTTGCATTATATAATGGGTTTTGTCCCTCTAGTTACCTTGTGCCGAATCAACATTAGTCTCACCAAGGTCACCTTTAACCGCTACGACCTCTCCGGGATATATTTTCACCAACATAGTCAGGGTCAATATCGCTGTTGTCAACACCACTGGGACCACAACCCGGGCGCAGTAGCATCTGAAACACATTTAATTTAAATGTCTTATTTATACTTAACGGTGGTATTTCCGTGGTGGCCTCAGTCGATTTTTCCCGAGATGGAGTCCGTGCGGCTGCTCTTTTTTTTATTTTATTGAACTTTCTTGCGTCAGAAACTGTTGATTTTCGCATTGACACTTTTTATATTTACGTAGAGATTAATTTTCATCGTCAAGCCCGGTTGCTATTTGACTATTAATACGACTTAGGGTATATTCGGCCTCGGTTAACAACTCGGTGTGATATTGTTCTCGTTGTATAAAGCGTGAATATAAAAATTTTGCTATGACATTAATCACGCCCAGGTCAACAATCGTAAAATTAAGGATAATATCACGGATACAGAAGCACATGTTGTTGATGCGCCAACGATTATCATCGTGATCACGTTCATGACGATGTCTAGCCCAGTACATATACGACGCTGTTTCTTCCGCGATCACAGTTTCTAACCGCGTCTGATTTTTGCACATTTTTTTTATCTCTCCATTGGGTTATGTTTAACGTCATTATGTATCGGTGAGAGTATTAAACCCGCAACGTCGACCAAATATTCCACGGTAAATAAAAGATCAACAATAAAATCTAACTCGACAAATTGTTGCCATATCACAGTGGTAACAGTGACATCTTTGCGTGCAGACCAATATAACACAGCTGTTTCGGTTCTGATTGACACATTTGTGTATTGATCTTTATCGTGATAGTTATCTCGGGAAAATGAGCCGCATTAATCAATGAAAGTGTTACTGTCCAGGTCAAACCGTCTCGTTGTGCCGTAGTTACGTAACAAAATGTAACTCGGTGAATTCCGATGCGGTCAGTTGTGAAGTATTTACTTGCGGTTTGTATTATATCTTATTATATTCTTGAAGCATACGCACGAATACGTTCCACGGCTACCACAGCGGGAACTGCTAGCATGTGTATAGGTTGCTGGAGTGTTGTGATCTAGTTACAAATATGTGGAATCGCCGCCGTGATATATTCGATTACGCCGACTCCGGTACTTGTTTCAACTAAGTCAGCAGAAATACGCGGAATCTCCGTGATGCTATTTTTGACTGTCGTGACTTCCGTGCGTGTTGTATGTATGTCGGCACGAATCCGCGCGATATTATCCGTGTTAGATACATCGCCACGGACTATTGCCAATCGGGTACTAAGCGTATTGATTCCGGAGCGTACCAGATTAAGTTTGTTTGTAAAAGTCCTAATTCGAGTCGCAGCTGATTCTACCGCGCTGGCTTTGTTATCATCGGTGGTAATTTCTGTTTGTAATGCATCGATATCGAGTTGGAATGATTTAATTTTATCCTTGATTATCACGCTGGTGTCTTCGTATCACACTATGGTATAGGGTTCAGGCATCAGTTGCTGTACCCGGGTAATATCGTCAGTATTTACCTTCACTAAACCACTTATCGGTGCCGCGCCAGAGCGGATCGCTTCGAGACTTCTTTGTGCCGCATCGATTGTTGTTTTTAATTGTGTTAGATTGTTTATGATCGCCGTCGAATTGTCGCCTTCACGAAGTGGTCCACGTGCGTCAAAACGGCCTAGTATCAGTTTGAGTTGTGTATCGATCTGATCAAGTCTAGACTCGACGCCGACGTCATGAACTTCAGTCAACGATATCTTCTTTTTTAGCTCACCGTGGTCACTGCGGAGACTTCATGTTGGATACGCGCGACGTGATCCGATATCTATATGTCATCGCGAATTACCCCCATCCGGTTGTTGATCGCTTCGAGATTTGTTTTTATTTGATTAAATTCTTCCGCGGTCGGAATAATTCGAGTATAAACAACCGCGTGTATTTCTTGAAATTTACTTCGAAGTGCCGCCGTCTTCGTGCGGATTGTGTTAATGTCATGTCTGAAGTCAGTACGAATCCGCTCGATGTTATTCGTAATTGTTCTATCTCCAGCCTGTTGTTGATCGCGGTAATGTCATTGTAGTGTCTTTTTAAAAGCCTGTCCAGCCGGTCGTAATGCTTAGTGACACAGCCGTGTTCAATTTCTCTAGAATTGTGTTTGCTCCGATTTTCAGCGCGTTAACCTCGTAGAGGATACTACAGAGTCGTTGTTCTACACTTTGATCATTCGCAGAAACAACTCAGACTCAGACATTCGCCGTGTTAATATCTCATTCCAATTAATCTATGTCGTCGTTTATCTCGGTGATTTTCTTTCAGGGTTCTTTATAAAATGTGTCTACCTCGTCGTCGTCGATGCATGTTTCTATTTTCGTGATTATTTTTTTTTATCATCGCCGAGAAAAGTCGTCATTGTTTTCTCGAGTTTGTCAACATCCGAACAAAGATTACGCTGTATTTTCCCTAAGTTCTCTTCGAACCTTTCTCGTTCGGTATTTATTATGCCTTATTTCGCAGAGAGTGCCAGGCGTTCATTTGCAGCTTCGGCGCGAATTACTGATCGTTCTCGTGCAGCTTCGAAGCAGGCGGATGTTACTTGATCTCCCAGCGTGGGATCAACAACGCCTCCGTTGATAATTTTTCAGCGTCCTTGTCCGCGTTGTGTCATTTTTATTTATTCATCAGTCGTATTTAACAAACAATATTTTTATGCTAATTCAATATAGTAAATACGATACCGACGCGACCAACCAGTGGGAGGATTTATATCTGTGTAAAATACCAACGAGGGACCAGATGTAAATATCTTAAAACAACCCCATACAGTACCCGGTAACTGGCCGTATAATGAAAACCATTGATTGGCGTTACATTCCAGCCATATACGGTTAATGTTTATTTTGCCAAAGGTTTTCCCGTGGGAAATGTAAATAACGTAAGATTCTGCAGCGCGGTTGTTGCGGGCATTGCTGCAATAATAGTTTTATACATTGCTTCAGTGGCATTTCTTGACGTTACATCGGTGGCATCTGTGGGATCGGGAATATTTTAGATGGTATTTTGATTCATATCGATACCCTCTTGCATAGTCCGACCAAGCAAAGGCAACGAAACGCTGTTGATAATTAACGTATTTGGCACTGATGTAGGATCAAAATTTATTGCAGTTCCAGCGACTATCCGTCGGCTATTTAGTCATCGCGATACGGGGGTAGTCAAAGTAGTAGCATATAATTGACGTGTAGTGTAGTCTTGGGACATATGCTTTTTTTCGCAGCGTCACCAATCGGGACTGGATCTGTTTAATTCGTAATAGAATTATTACCGGCGTTAATTGGACCGGCCATAGTTCCTCCAGCGAGTGACAACACATTCGGGCCGAATGATATAAACGTATTCTCGATGAGCAACGACAACAAGTTCTGACCCAGCGTTAACACACACGCGTTAGGAAAAGGCGCCGAATTGGTGTCAATCGATGTCACTAACACCCGAGCGGATTTATAGTGTTCAGTGTATGATTTACTTACCACGCTGGTTTCCGACATGGGTATTGGTATATTTATGATTGTGTTGTTGTTCATGTCGATTAGCCCATCCATTGTTCCCCCATCAAAACTTATTATCGACATAGTTACGCATTTAACTCAATGGGAAGTTTCCGAGATGTCTTTGATGATAAATTTCAACGTGGTGTCCGTCGTCGTCAAGAAACCGTATCGTCAACTCGTTAATATACCCCGATCTGGGTCTTCGCCAACGAAGATTAGTAGCGTTATAAACCGGCTAGTCGCCGAACTGTTCTGCAAATTCATCCACGGTTTCACGCACGTTCTAGGAATCCAATTAAGATTATTTTGTTAGATTATTTATTTGATTGACATAGACGTGTGTTCGAGGATAAGTTATAAATCCAAGTGGTGCGGTTGATCTATCTTCTCCAGAGGTAAATGTAGTTTCTCTCAACCCGTATAATTTCCCCAACGATCCCAACGCCATAGTAAACCCCGCGTGGACAGTTACAGTCGTAGTCGTATCATAGTCGTTATAAACCACGTTTACATTTAACACGTGTAGTTGTATCTGCGCGATAAGTGTATCAACATTGTAATAACCCGCGGAAATAGTCACTAAGACGATTGGAGCCGTGCCGGTTTGATACTTGAACCAGGTCCTGGCGGGTATATTAAACCAATGACGACATACGCAAATTCCGTCAAAGCGATTTCCAACGTAGCCAACATATGTTCGATTGCTAAATATAATTCCACGGAAACGTCGGTCAGTGTCAAGTTGAACATGTTATCATACCCGTATAAGATTGAACATGAATAGAAGCATGATGATAATAGAGGGGGAAAATATTACGATGCACTTCCGGTAGATGATGCCGCCAATGGGTTGCTGGACAAAAATTTACCAGTGTTGGTAGACACAAGTGAATTCGCCGCGGCGAAAACCCAGTCGGATGTTGACACGGCTGTGAAGAAATTTCAGGAAGGTGTCGATACGGCGAAGCATAATCTTGACTCGATTCGAGTATTACTCGACGATCTAATAGCGAGGAATGCCGTGTTGAGAATCGCTGAAGTAAAACGCGCGATAACAAACGCGATCGCCAACATGATCGACAACATGAATTACGCATTCACGGACATCATCACGCGAATGTATCAAATGGCCCCTGGAGGAATCGGGTCGTATTTTCCCAATATCAATTCTGGCCCAGGTATACAACATCGCCAAGAAATATCAGAATAGTTATCACGCTTGACAATTTATTACGCCCCCGACAAATTATTTATCACGACGACGTTGTTTGATTTTCAATCAAATTACGCCAACAGATCAGTTGGAAATTACCCGTGGATGGACCAAGTCTCGTGGACCAGAGACAACATTTATAAACCATTCAATACCGACACTTTAACTCCGCGTTTTGGTGCGCAACTTTGGGGTATTGAGTTTCACAGGCGCATTTGACATCAACCCAGTCCCTGATGGTAACATCAGTGCTACGATATCATGTTTATTACACCGTGAAGCGTATTCTCAACGAATTGAAAGTAACATTGCCAGATAAATCAGCGAGATCAAACTGGAGTGAATTTAGCAGTAATTATGACGCATCCGCGTATCAATCAATTTATAACCGCTATCGAGTTAATCCCGACAACGACTGGATAATACGACGCGGACGCAACGACGGGCTGGGTAACGCACATAACGGAGGCAGTTCTAATTTTGATTCGATTGGAATCCCGCCGCGAGCGGTCGTGTACCCGCCCACGACATCGGCGATTCGTACACGTTGGTCACGGGCATGAATTTTGTTATTATATCACGCAAGAGCCAAATGATGCCGAAAGCGGGTTTGTTTATTTTATTGCACCAACCAGCGATGATTTCACCGACGCCAGTGTGGACTCAATTACGAACATTATTTACAATTACGAAATATAGTCGCGATACGGCTCTGAAACGGCACGTCATTTGCGGCATATCTTTCAACTAATTTATTATATTGTTGAATTTTGTCTGTTCGAAATGTGTCTTCGATGTCTGTAACTTCTACTCTACGGGTTCTTATGTAATCTCCTTGTACTTGTATTTCCTCGAGAGTCGCGCCACGTTTTTCAAGATCGGCTATTTTATCTGCGTTGGCGGCAATATCGGCTTCGATCCTTGCGATTTGACTTCGCACTTTCACCAATGAAGAATACATTCCTTGCACTTTTCGTAACGTAATGTTCTCAGAGATACCTCTAACAGATAACCTACCCCACTCGTCACTGGACAAATCAGGATCAGCTGTGATAGCGTAGCCGAGAACCTCTGGTAAATTCCCGGGATCAGTTTGGGCAATATTTTCGATAAATGTTTCCACCACCGTCTAAGGTCTTGGTGCCGTGAATATGTGTTCGAGCGTTACCGTCGTGCGGTATTCTCCAGGAAATAACTTACACAACTCTTCTACGACAGCCTGACCTTTGCTTTCGTAGTTTTACCCAATAGCGACCGTGGTTTCCTGCCTTGCAACACAGTTATCTGCAACGGGTGTCCTATTTCGTGATAAAATATCAATTCCCGTTGGTATTTTCACCAAATATTGCTGAATTTCTCACAAAAAGATTTTCTATGTCGCGATTAAATTTGTATTTTTCAATTAATCACGTTAATTTTGCATAATTGCCTTAATTTTGTATCGAACGACTTTTGTTTCGACTCCTCTCCGCGGATGGTCTTGTACGGCTGCTGCTGCATCGAGTCGACGCTGTATATCCGCATCGGTGTCAATAGTTATGTCCACCCTGGATCCTCTCGGAGTATTACCACTTCCAGCGCGGGATCATCTTCGACGATATGTCCCTGTGGAGAAAATTCATGCATTCCGGCTTCCGCTAAATGCTGAACTGGTGTTATCTCCGCCATTTGCCCGCTTATCAAAATATTTATCACTTAAGTGTACACGAGATGTAATAAAATGTTACAATTCGGAAGGAGATTGGATCCATAAAGAATACCTAGATGTCCACAAGGATTGAAAGGTATTAAAACTCAGGTTATAATTTCTAATAATTCCAGCACGATTGACCAAAATCGACTACTCACGGTAAGATTCCCAAACCTCGGCGCGTATGACGTTATTGTCCCTGGATCAACGCGGTTATCATTCAGAATTGTTCTAAATGTGACATCGACCGCGGGGGCATAGGTGGTCGAAAACAACAGACGCCTCGTAAATAACATCGGGCCGGCTATCATCCAAAAACTTGTTAAATTCGAAGGCATGGAAATACAATCCGTTGATGACTACGATGTTTTGGCGTGTTATCAGGATCTGTGGTTGACTCTATATGAACGTGCTAATGCTGTTTATCAAGGAATAACAGTGGGAAACAACGACTACATCAACCGGTGAGGTATTGGAACTGTCAACGAAAGAACCGCCGCAGGAACCGCTGACGCGGATGCCGCCGAAGTCGTTTTTGTATTCCATTGGATCTGGAAGTGCTCGCGGATCATATGCCGTTTTATCAGTCGGGGTACACAGACAGACTTTCTTTGGAATTAACATTTAATTCATACTCGCGGTCGCTATTGTCGACTAATGTTAATGTGAAATATACCATCAGCGACATCTCTTTGGAGTTTGAAACCGTAAATAGTTCTGAACTAACCTCATCGATCTCCAACATGATAATGTCGCAACAAAAATACTTCATCCATAGAGTGCTTCGCCATAGAAGAATACCGCTCAATAAATCCGACACCACTTGGAACATCAATCTTGGCACAGTCGCGAAATCATTGAAGGCCATCGTGCTGATCTTCGAAGACAACACTGGAACACCCGCGCGGAACATAATGTTCACGTATTACAATCCATTGATCAACCGCGTCACTGCGGTAATTAATGTTGTTCCTAATCAACTCTATTCCGCTGGTCAAAGCAGATATCACTCTGAAGATGCTGCACGTGTATTTATGTTCGAGGCAAACAAGCGAATACAATTGTCCGCGACGACACTGGCGGATTTTTATTTGAATACATACGCACTTGTGCTTGACGTGAGAACAACCGAAGATAATTCCCTCCACGGATGAGGACGCAGAATTGATAACGCCACAGAGGGCATTGTTCTGATGATAGAAAAAAAAACAAAAAAAAACGCAGGAGCGTTGGCGTGCTACATGTACTTGATCACGGACGCTCTGGTGAAAATGTCTCAAAGACGTTTGTTGAATCACTCATCTACTAGCCGAGACAGGAACTGGTTTAAATACGGGATCCCCACTCGACTCATCAACTGCTGGAATCTATGCCGAATTAATAAACGACAACAAAACAAAAAACCACATTTCAGTCGTTACAACCACATTGTGCCATGGTGGTTGTTCGGCGTGGTTCTGGTAAAAGTGTATTTACGTGTAACACCCTCCACAATTAATTTAGCGGACGATTTCAAAACATTATTATAATTTGCCCGACTATTAATATAACTTGCGAGTATGACCGTCGTAACGTACTTTAGTCGCTGGCATTTACAGCCAGACACGCAAAAATCAGTGGGTTTTTTTGTTTTGTGTGTGTGTGTGTGTGTGTGTGTGTGTGTGTGTGTGTGTGTGTGTGTGTGTGTGTGTGTGTGTGTGTGTGTGTGTGTGTGTGTAATTACACAAAAATGCAACGCGGTGTCCACATATTTTCGAGAACAAACATCATTCGTGATTATGTTTTACTGAAAAGATTCAAATTCGTTTGATAATGCGCTGCGTGAAAATAACGTTTTATTGCCAGACCAACGTGAGGCGGCTCGACACTTTTTGGAATAAAATAAATCGCAATTATAATTAGAACTGATCCTCCTATTTGATATGAATATGTCAGATTGTATCGAGTTGTGGTTAATTACGTCAACACATATCACGGTGGCGTTCACGCTGGTGTTATTGTCACTTAAACTATCAAAGATGAATAACAAAATGGCGGATTTCGTCGACGAACTTTTGAGTGGCAACAACAACATTGGGGATGACAAGGACGTTGATAAATTATCTGACGACCAAGTGATGTTGTTATCGGCGCGTGTCAATTTTGCAATTGGCGCCGATATGACAAAATCAGCGGGGAAAACTCTTTGGGGGTGTTATTCCATATTTATTCCTCGCGTGGTAAACATAGACGAACAAGAAAAACGCTGCGTGAATTTGACAAACAATCCCGCAATCGGTTCCGCGGTGGGATATGTGTCAAGTAATCTTGTTATCAAATTTGGTCCCGTAGTGGCTCCGCTGTGTGCTGCATTAATTATTTGCCAACACGTTAAATCAGCTGATGTTCATAAAACTAGAAATGGAAACTACGCCGAGAGAAACACCACAGACACCACTGGCGCTACGACCGACACCGCCATTCGCGCCACCAACACCAATACCACCAATAAAAGTTAAACACCCCGGAAAAGTTGCCGCGGGAAAAGCATTAGCGAAATTTAACGCGAAACAAAAAACAAAAAAAGTAGCACCGGCAACGCCGACACGACCACGAAACACAAATCTCGTCGCAGAATATAAAACACCTGTCGCCGTTGCGTTTACAATCGCAGCCGTTAATGTCGCGGTAAAATTATTTTCACGATCCCCGCGCGAGAGCGACGTCGATGGATCGAGCATACGGATATAAACTCGAGCAAGCGAAAACACAAGTAGAGATTGCACAGGAAAAGGCTCTAGCGGATCTAATAAAACGATTCGTATATGTTATCCTATTGGAAACAACGGCGCAGGATCTGTTGACCGTATATGTGGCAAAATAAAAAAAAAAGATATTTAATGCCACGATAGACCCTAAACAATTGTATATTGAGACCATTGGGGGGTTATATATTGGATTATTTATCCACTGTGCGATATTCCTTCGCTGGTTTTATATACCACCCCCGGGTGATCTCGTGTTAAATGTTGCCGTGGTTGGTAATAACCATGGAAGATTTGGCAACGATCGAACGACAACTTGAGGAGGATCTTATCACCGGAGGAGTATTTATGATCTACTCAAATTTGACACGAAAGTTTCTCCGAACAAGCATCAGTCCGGATCAAATGGATGTCAAAGATATATTTGCGACAGTGGCGGTAATGATTGTCACGATAATCACCCGCGCGTATATGATCCGATATAACAATCTACCACCACCACCTGTCGGGAATGCATCGCGTCAAATATTAACTATAACTGATAAATAATGGTATTTGTCAGCATTATGGAGCGTGCGATGGGAATCCCATATTTGATTGGGGCTGCTACTGGAATTTCACAAACAATGACAAGTAGAACCGATAGAGACGCTGCCGTAAAGGCTGCGGCGGAACAACGTGATCGGGATAACGTTAGAATACTATACCAAAACAAACTAGATTTATACACTAAACAATACAATCGAATGCCGCAGCAGACGCGTTGATACAAGATTATTACACGTAGATTATTACCCAAATAAGTCCTCCACCATTGTTTGATGATTTTTATAAGCCAGAAGTTACAAACACACACCGATAGGATGTACTGATTACAACTGCCGTACAAGTTACAAACACACACCGATAGGATGTACATATTACAACTGCCGTACAAGTTACAAACACACACCGACAGGATGTACTGATCACAACTGCCACGGTTGGAGCGGGATTGTATTGGATATCGACAGAGACAGCTAAGTCGTCTTAAACGTTACGCGATATGATAAAATGTGACGACAACATAGACTTCCCCCGCGAAAT
Organism: Margaritifera margaritifera; assembly: GCA_029931535.1. Classification (NCBI taxonomy): domain Eukaryota; kingdom Metazoa; phylum Mollusca; class Bivalvia; order Unionida; family Margaritiferidae; genus Margaritifera; species Margaritifera margaritifera. The sequence goes on from JAQPZY010000835.1 coordinate 298,358, forward strand.
CAAGATGGTACATTTTGACACGACATTGTTGCATTTGTAATCCCGCCGACGGAAACTACTAAATTATGAATCAAACTAACGTCGGGGCAACGAATAAACATATTTACATCTGGAAAAATAAATATCATCCGGAGAAGATCACGCGAGGATGCCTCTCGGGTGTATCAGATGCTGACGTCGACATTCAACCGGGATTGGAGTGTTGATCTCCCTTAAACACATACCCGAGACAGCTAAGTCGTCTTAAACGTTACGCGATATGATAAAATACGACGACGACATAGACTTCCCCCGCGAAATCGAGATGGTACATTTCGAAAACGACGTTAGTTAATTACATAATTTAAAAAATACAATAAATAAAAATGAACCGACATCGAGATCCTGAAAATTTGATCATGGAAAATACCCTGGGGTTTGACTGCGGCGGAAGCAACACACGCCGCAGATCTTATTGCATCAAAATATAATAATCCAGCTACGGCAACGTTAATGTTCTCGCGATTACGTTCGTGTTTAAAGAGCAACATCAACGACGCGGCGGTTATTACAGCGACTTATCGCCGCGCGTTGATAAAACTCCACAAAGAATCCATAACAGTATCTCTTTGAAAATAAAATAACGATTGGAATAAATATCCCACCGGAATTCACAGCGGAGAATATTCAACGTGACGTAGCCGTGTTCGATACGGAAAATGTAACTACAAGTGATATTAATAATTTTATGTTGTTGTTTGAGGCACGTCCTGGAGAAGTATGCACGTTAAACCTCACAGAGGACTGAAATATCACATGCGAGTTAAACAAAAATAAATAAATAAATAAAAAAAACACAACCTGGCGAAGAGTTTCCCAACGTGGACATCATCGAGATAGAGCCCACGCGAACATTTTTACGCCGATTTGAGGGAGTGAGACTCGACAGGGCAAACTTCGATGATGTCATCATATATGTCAAGCCGACATTGGCCCGCATAAATATATTGCTTAGAGATCTAAGTGCTATTGGAGCTGAATTAGCATTCAACGCACTACGATGACATGGAGACCGAAAAAATAATTCACAAGACCGTATTACGGTAACAATTGCGCTTCGTCACCGACCAAAACCCGCAGCCGCAGTTGACCATTACACGGTTGTGAATCAGTTACGGGCATGAAATGTATTGTACGCGATTGACAATTTAACTCGCGATGAAATTTAATATTGTGAGTGAACATATAACTGCAAAATGATTAATGAACTGAAAATAATTACATGTACATACCAAGGCGCGTTGATAATCCCGTGCATGTCTGTGCCGGCGTTGACTGACGCGGCCACGCAATACATTAACGCACATCCGGATGTGATCGCGATCAATTCTAACTTTTGTCACGCCCGTAAAATACGCGCGCACATGAAAACACCAATAGGGAAACCCACACGTCAATGACTAGGCAATCCAACTTGTTTCTATAGCTGCGTCGAATTTGTTGTGCGATCACCAACAGAATTATCTCCACCAGTCGGTAAATATTACAACGCGAAAGTTTTTCCGAAAATAGGCCGGGTTCAAATTTCTGTCGTCGTCACTGAAACATTTATCGAGGGGGTAAATGTGTTGTTGGTGCTGTCAAGTTATTTGACGTAATGCTTGGGCGTCATAGTTAACATAGTGGATCATTTTCCGGTGATAATTAATCACAGATGAAATATGCAATTTACCCAGCTGGAAACAATAAACTACAGAGCGAAAACCGCAAGGTTGTTGGTAAATACAATATGTTTTGTTGAATTTGTAATCCTACTAACGTAAACAACTAAATTGTCGATGAAACTAACGTCGGAGCCACGATTAAACATACTGACATCTGGTAAAATAAATATCATCGGGAGCAGATCACGCGAAGATGCCTCGATGGTGTATGAGATGTTGACGATTACATTCACCCAGGATTGGATTGTTAATCTCCCTTAAACACACACCAGAAAATATAATGTTAATGCTGTTGATGTTTGCCAACGTGGCGTCGGCGACCCTTGTTATCAGCGACCATTCATTTGTTTACATTGTGAATATCCTCAACAAGCCTCGGCGGACAATTGGATGCTTGTTAATAAACATTTATATGAGTCGATCGGGGCCGGGGTTCAATATACTCCGACGGAAATAACGCCGCGACAATGTGAAGTTTGAACAGCCGGACCGGGTTTTGAAACAAAAAATCATTACTGCGATTTACACGCGGGTACGTTCACCGCGGTAATCACTACAGAGAAATTACAGAAAAATTTCACAAAAGACCCAGAAGGTGTTATGCAGGTTCAATATCGACAGGGGGATATGTGGAAATATGAAATGGTATAACTGCGCCAATAACATACCGTGATAACACCACCGTCAGTAAAAATACATTTTGAATTCCGCGGGGGATTTTTATAGGGATTTGTCCATGGCTACTCGCTGGTCATCATTTCCATCTTTTTGCGTGTGTGATCGCATTGGATAACGCTGTAGTTTTCCGCACGTGGGATAAGCGTGCATGTCACAGAAAATATTTTCCATGGTATTACCCGATGATCGATATAGACGGATTGGCATCTATAATGTCCGTGATTACGGCCTCGATACAACGTGGCGCAGTTCTTTTTGCAGACTAGACAATCAAATGTTGTCCACGGTTACAGATCCATAGTCAGCGTATGTATCACCACGTGTTCCGTTATAAAAGATTACAATGATACCAATCGCGATATGTTTTTTACTTAGTTTTCCAAAGTCTTAACGATGAGTTGCACGATTGTAACCACGTGAAAAACTTGCGACAACAAGCATCTTCTAAAAACAACAAAGAGGCCACGAGAAGCCATCAGGGACACTTCCAACCCGCCAAACACTTGAGGAATGTAGTACTCGGGCATGTATTTGCTGAACCTGCGTATCGAGCATTTGAATTTTAGTAACAAATCTAATAATATTTCATGATGATCAACAGGCATGTCCGCAACTGTAGTCACTAATTTACCATCACAGGCTATATTGGCAAATATATATATATATATATATATATATATATATATATATATATATATATATATATATATATATATATATATATATATATATACCAGGTGAGCAACGATATCCTGGTATTGTCATTATACAAATATCACCGTCGATCAAATCACGGCCAAGATCAATCGCAACATATTTACGTATCATATACTTGATTAACGATCTAAAATAACACGCGTGAAAATCAAATACACCGTGTGAATTAATTGTATCCGCGACGATATCATCGAGGGTTTTATATGGATTCACTCCGATAGCCGCAGAGAATTCAGATACCCCAAGCGTCGCATGCACAAGTGTGTTGTCGAAGTGAATGGCATGTAATAAAATCATTCAGAATATTATAGGAAATCAACATTTCTCGACATGGAAAAACTGTTTTTATTTTGAGGTATCAACTTTTATTTCGATGCTGGGGCAGGGTGATGCTGATTGGGCTCAATTATTTGTCACTTTTATAGGAAATGATCCCAATCAATATCCGCCGACACGGAAAAACTTATTTTGGTGAGGTATCACCTTTTATCTCATGTAGGCTCAGATAATACTACGCGAGGCTTCTACCAGATTGATAACCTAGCGCGATTTTCGTCATTGTTTTTTCAGAGACACGCCATTGATGACCCCTCGCAATTTTATAGAAGGGTTAATTTAGCAAATGGGTTCTTATAACCACGCTCGAATATATCAAACCAGTTAGTCAAATTAATTTTTTCAATTAGAGAAATAAAAAAACACACATATATATATATATGTATGTATATATATATATATATATATATATATATATATATATATATATATAATATATATATATATATATATATATATAGAGAGAGAGAGAGAGAGAGAGAGAATTACAATATGCACCAAACAGAACGGAAAGTGCTATCCCTGGATCCTACAGGAGAATGCTTGATAACATTAACATAATTTTTAAATACGAATAAATAATATTGTCATACAGGTTAGAGAATTTTAATTCGTACTCTACGGAGATTCTAACTCAAGTCCACGGGTTACGGCACCCATTTCCTTACCACCATGCACACATCATGATGCTACAAGAGTTCATCTTATATACTGAGCTTATTGGGCCAGTCTGTGCATATTTCACTACTCTTTTTCAGAGAAAACGCCACATGCACCATTTTTGGCAATGTTGCATGGTTTGCCTTCGTGCTTGTGGGACCTGGCATTACATGAGGCAATTACCGAAGTGGATAAGTATAGTACCTGGTAACTTGCATGACAAAAAATGCCAAAGGGGAGATTTAAACAATGACTACTGAAGAATATAAAATACATCAGCCGATACTCAAAGTTAATCTATGATAGGCTCATGAAGTGTTTTGCAGATATGAAGACAAATCACCCTTATATTTGGTTTTCAAAGGAATAAATCAACAAGAACAGAATCAAAAGCTGAACAAAATGTGCTTAAGCTTATTGCAACACAGCCAAAAGCAGCAATTATAACACAATCGAAGTATTTGTTAAGATTTATTCTTATCATTAGATAACCATTCGTACAAAATTAAATTAAAAGCTTTCAATACCAATGCATTATAGCATATAAACACAAAAAGGGGAAAAAATTAGAAATTATGCAAGTAATTCAGAAAGTCTTTAAGAACTTAAATGAGGACCTTACGAATCGATACAACATAGAGGCTATGAGGATATTGTATATAGTATTGATTTTAAAGTAAAATCAGTCATATTAGATGTGTAGTTATACAAAGAAAATTTTAGATTATATAGAATAAATACCCAGAGAAAACCGTCCTGGATAAAAAAAAAAAAAGACAATTGATTGTGTTGCGCTAAACTATATGTCTTGATTTTAAAAACATCCGGGTACTGGACAGAAATTGTAGGGAAAATATTTAAGAACAATGTAGAAACAAAAAGAAGAAATGTAGCAAGAAAGAAACATTCAGATGGAGTAAGACTAAACAAGTTACAAACATTTAAAGAAACGTGAGAAGCTACTGCTACAACTATTACAGCTATAGGCATGACTATATCTAACTTTGTCTTATTTATATTATAGTAAAAAGTAATGTTCCAAAAGATAACAGTTGTACATTACCTCGTATAGATTTTAATAGACCAGTGATCGAGCACATCAAAAAATGACTAAACCTGTCCACACAAATATGTGCATATTATAATTATCCAAAAAATGACTAAACCTGTCCACACAAATATGTGCATATTTTAATTATCCAAAAAATGCTCCATAACCTTGACCACCAATTATTGTTACTAATGCAGCATAGTTATTCACGGCAGCTGGTTCATTTGTTTTTGTCATAGTGGATCATAATATGATGTTGATTGTATCGCATATAGGTCCCTTATATGATGTTGTAAGTAAAGAAGTCGATACTACTAAAACATATTATTAAAATAAATAATTCCGATACGACCGACTATGCATACAAGTAAAGTTTTCTTGTTGTGGAAATCATCGTCCTACTTATGCTGAGTGATAGATCAGATTCTTTTTATTAAATTGCTATTGCATTAGGTGATTTGTCAGTGTTTGCTATACAGTTTTATAACTACATAGTTATAACTCGTTTTATCCTCATTAACTTCTCGTCGTATTAAGATGTTTGTCCGTGTTTCCAATAACACTATGCAATCACAACTGTGTGAAATGTATCATTGCATTGCTTTAAATTATTATTTAACCAACAACATTTACCTGTTTTAGAATCATGTTACTTGGCAACTAAACACATTACCTCTAACCGCATGATCTAATTTGCATTTACAATCTGATACCAATTTCTGAAAAAGTGAAATCATCCTTGTAACTGTTTCTTTTTCACCTATATTAATCTTTCCATAATCTGTTATATTTGTTTCTTGATCCGTTTCGAGAAATTCTGTTATACTGGATCTATTGCTGATTTTTCCTTCTAATATGCAAATACAATAATTCCCTTCAAACTGATTTAATACTGCAATATCTACTTCGATGTGTCCGTTAAGATTGGTTGAAAAGAAGAGGCTGAACCCATCGTCCTTTCTTTAGTTTGTGCTACAAATCATTTCATGAGTTACAAGTTTTCTGCAATATTCTTCTTAATTGCTATCTTATTTTCTGTCTTATTTTCCTTAGTTTTTGCTAGAAATCATTTCATGAGATCAAAGTTTTCTGCAATATTCTTCTGTACTGGCATCTTAATTGCTATCATATGTATACGCTTTTAATACTTCAGGTAGTGTGGGTTAAAAGAAGACTTGAAAAAAACCGTTTTGATATTAAACATATCCGTTAACCTTTAGTTATTTATTTTCATTCCGGTTATGTCTCTATTTGTGAATTGAGGAATCAAGGTCAAGGAAATGGGTAATACAAAAAGTGACCATTTGTCATAGCGATTCAAAGATTATGTTATATTTTACATTTTTGTTTTGAGCATTTTAGCAGGTTAATATGCCTTGCCACAAAGAAAAAATAAACGGAATCTAAGGAAAGAATAGAGCTTCAACATGTCAGACTCGAGCATTAGATCATCGAATTTGTTTTTCGGGTCTAGAAACTTAGTTAGTAAAAATCTCTCAAGTATTGTCAAAGTCAGCTGTTGAAGTACACTGTATTGACGTAAAGTGCTTAAATAGTATTACGTTAATGTTGAGATTCCAGATGAATATTAACAAAAGGACTAATAATTTTAGGTTCCTGAGCCTTCCAAAAATGTATATTTTTTCGAGTTTTAGCTTCGCTATATTCTGTCTCTGTTTTTGCTAAATCATACTAATAACGGTGAAGGTATAGGTTGTTGAACCTTGACATAAATCATGATCTCTAGTTTTCTCGATCCCCTGTAATCTTTCTCTATTTTCCTTCACCTTTGAATACCTGCACATTGATTCAAGATAATGAAAAATGACTGTAAAGGTTGCTACTAGTGTTTTTTTTTTTTTTTTGTCTTTTCTCCCTTTAGGATCTCCATGCATATGCTACAGTTTGTATAAAAATGAGTCAACCAACGTATAAACCCAATTGTGTACAATATTATCCAAATACATTATAAAATATGTATTTAACCACATTTTGGACAGGCAAAGCACACTATTGAAAGAGGCACACGGGACCATTTTGCTTCATTTCCTCTATCCACGTTTTAAATTATTTACCGCTCAAACTTCAAATCGGTTATACCCGTTTCTACTTCTCTTTTTAAATATCGTATAAAGGGTAGACATCAATATTATAGCCCAATTTTATAAGCCTATGCCACTTCTTGTGAACAAAAAATAGGAGGCGGTTTAGGTAAGGTGTACAAACTAGACACTTAGAGTGTAGATTAAACAGAAAGGTTTCTTTTTCAGATGTGTAGCATGATGAAAGTGAACTTCTAATCTAAAGTGGACTGATCGAAAATTACGTTCCCAGATCTGGAACATTTTCATTGCCTGTTTACATACAACATTAATAAAAACAAGTACCATAAAGGACTCAAGTGACTAATTATATGGATAAATTGGAACCAGTCTAGAACCAGTCTAAATTGGAACCAGTCTACATAAAATAGAGTATATATGTATTTAGACTAATTATATAGATAAATTGGAACCAGTCTACATAAAATAGAGTATATATGTATTTAGACTAATTATATGGATAAATTGGAACCAGTCTAAATTGGAACCAGTCTACATAAAATAGAGTATATATTTATTTAGAAGGCCATGATGGGTTGATAATGAAAAGTAAAATTTTCATAAACGGAATATTTTGAGAGCATATCCTATTTGTGGCTGAAACGAATAGAGACAATGATTTATTGATGGCATTTCAGTCCCTTTACAGACTTGGCTTTGGAACACTCATTACAGAAATTAGCACCTGATGTGGATCAAAACGATGCTGCGGATCATATGGTTTTCTCTACAGAGAAGCTTGTATCAAGGATGGGTCTACACAGAGAAATATAGGTTTGATCATGAGTATTCAGAAACTTAAAGTTATTGAATTTTTAAGATAACGATGTCTCCATGGGTTTAGTATAGGAGCTCAGTTAGTACCGCGAGTCATTTAGAAAATAACAGCCTTACAGTGGGTCCACATATGAATGTGCAATTAAGTTTACTACACATGCAAAGTTATGGTTTTGTTTGTGAATACCAAGCAAAATTAATCTGTTTTGACTACCTCAGAATGATTTTCGGTTGAACATTAAACAGATTTTCAGATATGACAAGTATTCCCATAAACTGGTTGGAGTAGGGTGAGGGTGGGGGTGTTGAATGTGTGGATTTGACTCTGTTGGGTGGAGTGTATTGCACATTGGTTAATATGTATGCAGCCAAATATATACATTTAAGAAGTTTACCATTTATATCTCAGTTATGGTCAACAATTTGATATTTGCACTCTGCATTTTGAAACAGTATGCTTCAGATTTGATCACTTAAGTCTCTACAACCATGCATAACGCTAATGATCCTTCATGGTTTTGTGTCCTACCAATTTCATTCAGTCAATGTTTTGGAACTTCGTGTTTTGTATTTCAATGTGTTTATGCCTACCATGCTTTTGTTTTGAACTATATGTATTCTAGACACAGCGGATAATTTTTAAAAATAAAGCTAAATATTTAAATGTTGCCTGAAATGCACCTTTACTATAGTTGGCCTACGTGAATTTTTAACATAATTTATTATTCACTAATATCATTTTTGACAAGTAGAATTATGCGCACTGTTTACGTATGCGTTCAACTACTACATATATGCCTAGTTAAGCAAATCAAGAGTGGATGTAGGACTCAGAGTACTAATACGATGGACAACTGGGAACCAATTTAGAAATAGGTCAATATAAAATAGGGTATATATAAGTTTGGAGGGTCATGATTCTTTGATAATGAAAAGTAAAATTTTAATATAAGGAATCTCTTGAGAGTTCGTCCTATTTGTAAATGAAACAAGGAGGGACAATGTGTTGTTACACAGAATTTCAGTTCTTTTACAGACTTGACTTTGGAAAACACATTACCGAAATTAGCACCTGATTATTTAGGTGCGGAATTCACAACACGTGCTTCAAACACGTGCAGATCACAAAATGACACGACTCATATAGTTTTATCTACACAGAAGATTGTATCAAGGATGTGTCTACACTGAGAAATATAGCTTTGATCTCTAGCATTTATAAATAAAAGTTAATGAATTTTTTATATAATGGTGTTTCCCTACGTATAATATCGGAGATCAGTTAGTCCTGTGATCCTATAGATAACAACAACCTTACAGTGGTTCCACGCACATATACAATTAGGTTTATTATAAATGACAACTTCTGGTTACTTTTCTGGATAGCAATAAAAACAAGAGTCCCTAGAAGGGAGTGATGCTCTACTGGCTGAAAAGAATTTACAGAAATTAAGATAAAACCTAATGTGACCTAAAATGGTGTTATTGACATTTGAGTCTAAATAAGAAAACAAAGTGCAGGAGAGATGAACTGACAAAATTATAGTTCGTAGTAAAACAATAAGGTAAATTTGGCGAATAATTATTTTTCATAAATATACGCGTCTTACCAATCATATAATAACTTTATGCAATGCAAGATTTGTACTTATTTACTGAATGCAAATATATTCATACTTACTCTTTTCTTTTTCTCTCTTTCTTCCTGAAAGAACATAATAAATCTGATATTAGACACGGTGAAGTAAACTACTCTTATTTGCCCTCAAAAGAGAGAGTACATACGCATGCGTATATTCACAAATGGAAATACAGTGTATGTCATTACTTGAACAGAGTATTCCAAAATAGTTGTCGCTTGAATTAATATACTATAGAGATTGTCTCGGATTTATGTCTCTGAATTTCAACTTTTCTGTCTCTTCTTTATCCTGAAGATATACAAATTAATGAGCTGCAGTTTTCCGCCATACAGCACTTCTAATTGTTTTGGTAACAAGTACAGTGCCATGCTGATTACTACAACAAATAAAACGGCAGACAGCCCATCATCAAATCTGCACTATCTACAGTTTGTGCTTTGTTCTTGTTTCATTCCTATCGCCCTCAAACGGAGCATATAATATTATCAACTAACCCATCGCTCAATGGCCACGTGAACCGATAGCAGAGAAACGTACCGTGGACGTCGTAAAGTGTGCTCGGGAAAGTGGGCAGAGGAAACGAATATTTTTCTGAATAGTATAACGTTTTCAAAGAATGCTCATCTACTTTTTTCTTCGAAAACTTTATCGGTCATTTTGTTTTCCAAATCCATGATTTATTCTTCAGTAATTAAATAATACTTTTTTTTACAAATTTAAGATTTTATTTTTGTGGCACAAAAACCTGCATCTAATCCCTCTCTATATGCTACAACATACGGTATAATAGAAATGATTCTTTCCAGTACGTTGACGTTATTCTGAAGAAAAAATAAAGAGAAGTATAGATGAAACACGGGGCATAAAACGGCAAAGGCTATTTCAGTACATTGGTAACAATGGCCGGTTGATATTTATTTCTTATACAAAGTAATGTGAAAAATGTGTTTTTGTGTATGTGCTCACGTGGGCGTTTTTGAGAGACAAACTAACAGAATCCGATTAGGAAATCATATCATGTTTCCTCACTGTTTTCATTAAGGAAAGCGAGAAGGAGTAAAGTGGTAAATTATACAACGACAATAATGTTCTAAATAATTAAATGCAGATTGCACACTTAATACGGTTTCGTGCAGATGATCCTCAGTGGATACTTGAATATTAGAAGAAAACGAGAAATGGTTGCACTTTTCAAAACAGTTCATCCTACACTATGAGCTTCTTAGACCAGTCTGTGTGCATTTCTCTAGCAGTGTTCTCCGACGCCAATTGCAACATTTTTCCAACGTTGTATGTTTTTCTTTCGCTCTTGTGAGGCTGGACTTGTCATGAGATAATTATCGGAGCGGATAAGTATAACACATGGTAACTTGTATGACAAAGAATGCCAAGGAAGGAGGATTGAACGTGTGATTACGAAAGACTAACAAAAATATACATTGGAGCGTTCACCTTTTGCCATCCGTTAAGAAAGCGCTGTGAAGATTATAACAATGATTAAACGTCTATTAATAATTGGATGCAAATACACATCTGTCATGTGTGGTTTAAGCATTCATTACAAGCAATTAAGGCCTGATCTAGCTGATAAAGAGTTACAGTCTTATGCATGTAATGTCCATTGTTTCTGTGAGCGAGATAATTCTGCCATATTGTCCACGCATAATGTTTGCACTACAATACCAATGTCACGATTGGACTATAATATTTATAACTATTCTATTGCAAGATCAAATCAAGAGGTTATTCTTGTCGACCTGTATCTTCGTATTTTGCCGCCTCTATTATAATGCTAACAAAACTAACAAAAGGACATATACATTATTACTCTCTTTCCTCCCAGTTCACATTTATTATAGATTTGACACGCAAATCGGCCTAAAATACGTATGAGAATAAGATAGATAAATAGATCACGGTCTATCATACTATCGATATTTCATTCCTGCTTCCATCGAGACGGTTTGACCTTTTACCCGCATGATATATCATCAGGTTGTTTCTACAATATGAAAGGCACAATGAGGAAATGAGGTGATGTATGGTATAAGGAAAATAGTATGTACAGCAAAAGGTTCAAAAATAGACAAATATTGCAAAATGCTGTATCATTTTTGTCACCCTTTTATTTCCACAACAGGCTGTACACACATTGTCTCCATCATTTTCACTACCGTGTCCATGCCACGGTTTTCCACATCTCAGTTTCAACCCAGGTATACTGAAGAGCTCATTTTCGAGTGAAATGGAAGGATGTGTATATGATAAGTTCGGAGTGCCCCGAAATTTATTTTTCTAAACCGTTTATTTGTCTTCTAAATTTATATGATCCATATGATGCCTATATACTCAGTGTAGTAGCTACTTTCATGGGTACGCATACAGAATTTTCCAGGACATTTTTTATTGAACAATATCATCAGGAAAGGTGAGAAACTCGCTATTTGTTCAATCGCGAGAGGAAGGAGGTTTATGCATTTATTTTGTATCTTATATACTGCTGCATAGTCGCATGCACTTTTAACCACATACAAATCTCGCAAACTCTATGTGGTACGTTCTTGATACAGTAGATTTGATGAAGCTACAGTATATCTATATACATAAACCATCCATGCATGAATGCACACAAATATGGTTGTAAGAAATGTGCGTAGTGGTGGCAATTTCTCTCTCTCTCTCTATAGATAGATAGATAGATAGATAGATAGATAGATAGATAGATAGATAGATAGATACGTAGTTAGATAGATATTCGTTTCGTATCAAAAATACATTTTAGCTGTTGCGGGATAAAACATTCAAAATTCTTTTGTAGATATTTCAAATACAAGAGAAAATGATAGTATTTGGAAATTATTTGGAAGTATTATCAGTTATAGACTTATTGTAATATTATAGCAAAAATTTATTTGTATGCCGCAACAAATATAAAATGTAGAAGTCATGTGACTTTAGACAACTTTAGCACGAAACTTTAACATTGTTCACCATCATGCTTAACAAGGGCAGTTAGGCAGGCAGACAAGACATGTACTTCGAGGATATGACAGCATAAACTTTAGACCTATGGTGATATTATTAAAGAGTTTCAATATATTGCAGCCACAGAAGTAGAAGATGTGTCACGTTCAAAACTTTAACGCAAAACTTTACCAATCTTGCCGCCGCCATCACCCACGCCGCCAAAAGAGTGACTACTATACCTAACCAAGTGTACGCAAGTAAGACGAAATACATTTTATATGATGTTAATAATTATAAAGGAATCAAATCAGCAAATGTATGGGCTAAAATATAGTCACAATTAATCCACAGCTAACTCGTGAATAATCGAACACAAATGTTAAAAAAGATTCATCGAACGAATTGGCTATTTGGATATTCTGCTAAGAACCTCATTTTCAGACTTTATTAATAATTATTTTGAGTTATAATTCATACTTTGGTATTGAACTTATTTTAAACCTAAGATGCACATTGCAACAGGTGTGAAATTGCCTCGAAGGGTGCGGTAAATCGTACAGTGCAACCTAACTTTAGTTTCATACCTTAACCATGTTTGGGAGCAGACCATTCGATTTCATGGGTAAAGAGGCTATCTGCAGCAAACATATCATTCTAGTTGAGCCCACATTAGCGGGAAGCGAGACATAGCAGTCACTTTTCTTAGGCAGCAGCGTCGTGTCGTCAACAGTTTGTCACTCCATAATTACACAGGAAATACAACAGTAAATGTAGTCAATAAAATATAGTCACAATTAATCCACAATCGTCTAGTGACATAATAAAAAAAAAATGTAAAAATGTTCACCCAGCCTATCTGGTTTCTGAAAGGGCAAATCAAACATAGGTTGCATATTCACTTTACAAACAATTATAATGAAAGCGTTGAATTCGGGGAACAAAATGACTGCGGATTTACCAATTATATAATAGCATATTACGAAATAATAGATTACATTTACAGTTGGTGGGTTCCCCAGTGTAGAATTTTAAAGAATTGCAGTTTTTTTTCAAAGAGTTATTGTCGACATTTCCAATTAAAAATATGGATCTGATGAACTTATTTTCTCATTGTGGCTTATATGATACGAACGTTGGAAAATACGCTGAGATCTCACTTCTTCTTTTGAATACATCGTATGTTAGTAATTCTTTCCACTAATTGTCATCATTTGTTTTCCCAAGACTATGGTTTCTACGTTAGCGAGTTCTTTGTGTTAGTAATACGTCACGTCCGCATACATATCAGGGACGGGTAATACCTGCACCAACTTCTATAAGAGTCATAATATTAAACTCAATTATGCGTTTATAAAGCAATATAAATTGATCACAACAACGACTATGGAGTAAATTATGCGTAAATAATGCAATATAAACTGATCACAACAACGACTCTGAGTAAATTATGCGTAAATAATGCAATATAAACTGATCACAACAACGACCTTGGAGTAAATTATGCGTTTATAAAGCAATATAAATTGATCACAACAACGACTATGGAGTAAATTATGCGTAAATAATGCAATATAAACTGATCACAACAACGACTCTGAGTAAATTATGCGTAAATAATGCAATATAAACTGATCACAACAACGACCTTGGAGTAAATTATGCGTTTATAAAGCAATATAAATTGATCACAACAACGACTATGGAGTAAATTATGCGTAAATAATGCAATATAAACTGATCACAACAACGACTCTGAGTAAATTATGCGTAAATAATGCAATAGAAACTGATCACAACAACGACCTTGGAGTAAATTATGCGTAAATAATGCAATATAAACTGATCACAACAACGACTCTGAGTAAATTATGCGTAAATAATGCAATATAAACTGATCACAACAACGACCTTGGAGTAAATTATGCGTAAATAATGCAATAGAAACTGATCACAACAACGACCTTGGAGTCTTCGTCTATGTTTAAATTATATGTAAATAATACAATATAAACTGATCACAACAACGACCTCGGAGTTTTCGTCTATGTTTAAATTATAGGTAAATAATGCAATATAAACTGATTACAACAACGACTTTGGAGTCTTCATGTATGTTTAAACAGAAACATTCATAATTGACCGCATGAAGAAACAAAATTAAAGTCTTATAAGGATACTATACAATAGATTCTAAACTAAAACTGTTCAAAGTGAATATGGATTTGTACGCCAAAAAGTTCCAACAATATACAGAATAAATACAAAGAGAAACCGCTTGTGGAAACAAAGGCAAAATTACATTGACAATGTTGAAATAAACGAGATGGATTAATACAATTTATTTATATTTTTTTAAATGGACTGATAAACAAAAACTCATGTGTCGGAAAAAAGTTTTAGGGAAATTAGTTTTCAAACATATAGAAAAAAAAAAAAGAAAAATGAGTAGCCATAGCTACTTTTATAACGGGCATTGGCATGAGTCTATCTACCTTTACCTTATGCGGTAAAATACAGTAAAACTTGTTGTTCAAAAAGATGGCACTTGCAAATCATTGCATACAGATTTTACGAGAAAAGTTATCGAACATATCACGAAAGGATCACAGCTACGCAATTGTATATATATATATATATATATATATATATATATATATATATATATATATATATATATATATATATACATATATCACCATTACCATGGATGAATTTTATGCTTATTATTTTAGGATATTTGTTCAAAGCAGTTAATGCAATTGTTTTGTCGTAGAGGATCATAACGTGACCTTAATTGTAGCACATATCGGTCACGTATACTATTTTAAGCAAAGGAGTTAATATTGCTAAATAAATTACTTAGCTTACAATAACTCCGACAGCATCGAGCATGCATTAATATAACGCTTTTTTGTTGTGCTCGTGTTAGTCCTTTGATGTTTCTTTCTTTCTTTCTCTCTCTCTCTCTCTCACTCTCTCTCTCTCTGAAATCATATTAGACGCAATTATGCTTAAATAATGCAATATAAACTGATCACAACAACGACTTCGGAATTTTCATTGATGTTTAAATTATGCTTAAATAATGCAATATAAACTGATCACAACAACGACTTCGGAGTTTTCATTGATGTTTAAATTATGCTTAAATAATGCACTATAAACTGATCATAACAACGACTATGGAGTTTTCATTGATGTTTAAACAGAAACATTCATAAGTGACCGCATGAAGAAACAAAATCGCATAAGATTTTAGAGAAAAGTGATCGAATATATCACGAAAGGATTACTGCTACGCAATCGACTATATAGTAAAGTATATAATAACCAAAGTATAAACAGTTGCGATTGAGACTAGAATCAGTCTTGCCAAATATCTATGTCGTCAGTTTACATATTACATTACAGTACCTAATTTATACACCACAGTATGTCTTTTTTATATTTATTTACTTACAATGATTATACAATTATCTGTACATTTTAAAAAGATAGACAAATGTACTGAGTTAATTCAATTTCACTATTTGTTCTAGTTATAATTTTAAAACAAAAATTGCGATGAAACTGATACCCGTAAGTTGTTTGATATCCTGTTCGTCAATAAACAGTGTAACTCTTTGTAAACTAATTTTCTTCTTTTGTATCTTTAGCAGAGTAGTTCCCCTTATAGTAGTGTATTCTGTATTAAAAATGTACTGATGTTACTTTTATTTGAATACTTTTTCATTTTATCCAATTTTCTCCCATTTTAAAAAAAGAAATAACAACTCAGATGTTAGGATAACTTTTATACCATTTTATTTAAGGTTAGAGATTTATTTGTTAAATGCACATTTTTTTAAAAGTATATGCCAGTATGCCAGTATGTACAGAAGGATAACTAGTTTCTACTGAAGCAATTTAAAATCACTTTGAACATTTCAAAGAGTCAGACAGACGCACTAAAAGGGCTTAGATATAAGTCCTTGTGCAAATATAGGGCCAGGTTCTGAATGAAGAAAACAATTCATTAAATATCAGTTATTTTACCAATATAACATATAAGGGCATCGCAGAGCATGGAACTATTTTTGAAAATTTTTGTGACATATGTTTTCTTTTTATTTCATGCATCATTTAAAGCTGCAATATATGTTCCTTTCATAAGTCTAAAAGTGGCTGAAATGTACAACTTCTATTTCACTCTTATGATTTAGCCTGTTAAAACATTTGCAGTAGCAATGAGTAACAAATAAATGAGTTTCCTGCCTATTGAATCTCACGGAATGTTAAGGGAGTCGTAGATTCCAGACAGAATATCTACTGTCCAGTACATTGAAAAGTAGTTATGAAAGTTTGAACAACATTAGAGACAGGGTTAACATGCATGAGACGATTGAATGGTCAACAATCAAGGGACACAGATAAATAAAAGCTGACCAGATAAGGTCAGGAAAAACTGCATACAAGTAACAACACCTACATACTTTAATGTCAAGATCCTACTAATTGTATGCATTAATACAATGTGGACAAAATTACGTACACGTATGGCATGTGTCGCTTTGATATCTGATCTCTCCACCTCATATTCGATATAAACCACTCAAAGTTGAGCATTACGGTAGAAATCTTGAAGACTTTTACGTGAATGTTATTTTCATTTTGAATCAAATACTCATATAAATCAACAACTGACTTCGAGATCCCTTGGGGTTTTTTCTTTAATTATTTTTCTAGAACTGATGAACAGATTCTAATTTTGGTGTCAAGGCCTTTGTACATGTCAAAATGCTCATAAAAAAAATGTTTAAACTAGAGTTATGCCCATGGCTCGCAATGGCGAGTGCATACACCTTTTGTTAAATTTCCCCCACCCAGAACCAGGACCTCCCTTCCCTCCAATCATGATGCAGGGTTGTCACCCCAAACACCATACATACATAGCGTCTCCTCATGCTGTGACTGAATGTTTGAAAGTTGCTCAAAATTAATCAAAATATGTCACTGCAACTGCAATTTTTCATATTCTTACCTTTTAGACCTTACCAGAGACGTTTGGAGAGAGGCTCATAAATCATATCACATGGGCAACATATGTACCAAGTTTTATGAATTTCCAACCAGCGGTTTAGGAAGCGATGTGATTACATACAGACGGACGGACGCACTTACAGTCGGTGTCACAATATCTCTCGATAAAGCTTTTGGATAAAACACTGAACTGTATGCTGTTTGACATAGTATCACTCAAGCTTTTGCAGTCAGTCATTCAGTTCTATTACTTGCCTCTAGTGGTATCGAGAATGACAGATCTATAGCACATTTTCCTACCAGAGCATTTTACATAACAATATATATATATATATATATATATATATATATATATATATATATATATATATATATATATATATATATATATATATATATATAAACTGAACTCTAATTCATTGTTGCCACTGAATATTCCTGACCACTCTTTTCCATTATTTCACAATTTAATACAACGTTTAGTAGTAAATGGAGAAGTGTGAAATCTGGCATCATAACAAACGACAATGGAGATGGATAAGCGAAATACCCATGTTAAAAAATGTCAAGAATTTGCGCTTTGCTATGTCTGTTTTTGGTTCGGGATTACATATACGAATTAATAATTGGAAATACGTACAAATGCTCGTCAAATTAAAACGTTTCCAGCACCGAAAATCTGATGAACACAGTTTGTACAAAAATTCAAAGAACCCTTTATATGGCCTCATCTTTCATATTTTATTAAATAGCTGAAATGTGAGGTAAACCTCATCCTACTTTACGAGTCAAACAACATGTCGAAATTTGCTTTAAAATAATGATAGATTTTGGGATAAACTGGAAACTTATTAAGCAAAGCACGTTATCGGTGTTTCTCAACTTATTTTAAAATTCCATTTAACCCAGATATAGCCAAATGTTTTCAAAAGAGTTGAATAATTATTACAGAGACTGAGATTACCGTTGCAAGGTATTGTATCAACTGGTACGACATAATGACGTGACAGACACACTTGGTGCGTCAGAGAAGGAGCTGTATATCCCTGTGTGATTCTAGTCTCAATCTCAGTTCTTGATACTTAAGTTATTATATACATAACATGGCAAAAACATTGCCTTATCTTTATTTGTATATACCTAACTAGGGAAAACGTTGCTTTACCTTAGTTCTTATATACATAACTAGGCAAAAACATTGCCTTACTTTAGTTCTTATATACCTAACTAGGCAAAAACATTGCCTTACTTTAGTTCTTTTATACCTAACTAGGCAAAAACATTGCTTTACCTTAGTTCTTATATAGCTAACAAGGCAAAAACATTGTCTTATGTTAGTTCTTATATACCTAACTAGACAAAAACATTGCCTTAACTTTCTTCTTATATACCTAACTAGACAAAAACATTGCCTTACCTTAGTTCTTATATACCTAACTAGACAAAAACATTGCCTTAACTTTCTTCTTATATACCTTTATATACCTAACAATTCAAAAACATTGCCTAACCCTAGTTCTTATATACCTAACTAGACAAAAACATTGCCTTAACTTTCTTCTTATATACCTAACAAGACAAAAACATTGCCTTACCTTAGTTCTTATATACCTAACTAGGCAAAAACATTGCCTTACCTTAGTTCTTATATACCCAACTAGACAAAAACATTGTGTTACCTTAGTTCTTATATACCTAACTAAAATTTCTGATTGCTGTTTATATGTGGTCAACTTTCGATTCTTCTTCTTCATTTGCAAAGACATGCCGTAGGTAGCCGAATATAGTCACGTAACGGTTGCATTCTGTTTTCTTCAAACCATGAAAATGAAAGTATCTTACCCCGATCCTACATCAGTTGCATTTTTCATCCTAAGCATGGTACCACAGTTTGGTGTCTACTAATTGAGCATTCCCATTTGTGCCAGGTAGACCCTTACTGGTATAATGCGTTAATGATATCAATGCACAGGCAATACATGTCAATACTGGATCAACTAGTAGAGAGGGGTTACCGCCATAATTCTATGCATGTATTTTCTATTATTACATACTGTATAGTCTACTCTGCATTATTCTATTTTGCATTTTCTATTAATATATGATGTATATTTTATTTTGCTTTATGCTATTTTGCATTTTCTATGTGTGTAGGGTGTACATCCTAGATTGCATCTATACATCTGTCAATATCTAAATTTGATATGCGTCCTATTGGAATAGTGCAGTTTCATATCATCAAATTTCATGTGCATATTGTTAATATTACGCATGTCAAAATTCTACATTGCATCAGTCCGTATCAAAGTCTCCTCTCTGCATTGTGACAATTCATTTGATTATGCCATAACGGTAAAAAATAATACATAATATCGTAGAAGTTACAATGTAGCACAGTCAAACTTACAAATAAGATGTTAGCGTAATGCAAGTTGGAATATTGTAATCAACGACATCTGTTACCATAATGGGACATTAATGTAATGACCCAATTATGACAACAGATGGAGCTGTTAGATTAAACTCTGAAAGGAACAACCGTCCTGTGTCCAGTATAAACGTGGACAAAAATGTAATATTCTCAGCCAAGCAAAAATCCTGGAGAGACTAATGCACTAAAATAGAGCTAAAAACTAACTCTAAATATGTATGGCAGCACATTAAGAAAATTAGGGCCAAAAACAAGTCGTTTACCGCAAATATTCCTGGAAACACCAATAAAAATAAAGCAGAAACATTTGCAGAATTCTTTTCAAAAACGATAGCGACGACAGCTGAAGTGATGAGTTCAGAAAACATAAAGAAGTGTTTCAAAAGAATAATAAATATATTATTAATGAAGTGGGAGACAATAACGCCCTGATAAATGTACCTTTCGTAAAAGCGGAGTCGTCACAAGCGCAAAACGGCGAAAAGAACACATTCCCTGGTGAAGACAGATTAGGATACGAAATATACGAAAAAATCCCCCATATAGAATGGTAACAGTTACAGTAATGAACAAAATCTGGGAATGAAAACAAATACCAAAAGGATGGAAAGAAATAGTAGTAATCCCCCTACCCAAACCAGGAAGAAACCAGAAGACAGAAAATCATACACACCAATATCCCTAACAGAAAATATATGTGTAACAGGTAGGGTTGGGCGTGTCGGCTCGGATAACTCTAGTGGTAAGCGCCCGTCTAGAGTTAGTGAGGTCCAGGGTTCAAGCCCCAGTCTGGCCGTGAATTTTTCCCTGCTTCATTTGGTGCTGCGACCGACACGGGGGGGGGGGGGGGGTACAGTTAGGTGGATGTTGGACCTTAGGACACAGAGACGTGTCTCAAAAGGGCAGGGAGAAAGTGTACCGCTTAGGACTGGGCTCGGATAGATCATGTGGTTGAGCCCATATCGACGAGTTAATAAAAATATGTAATCGAGATAAAAATGTCATTATTGTGTGCACAAATGTCATTATGATGTAGCACCGAACTAATCAAGATCAAGACCCACCGTAGACCTGCCCCCCCCCCCGAAAGTAGATCTTTACGTCACACAATTAGGAAAAAAAACTTTCCAATTGGGCTTAGACCGACAGTACTTACATGCATTGAAAATAAGTATAACAAACACACACACATATACACAGACGGGTCAAAAACTAAAGACCCAAACAAAACAGCAACAGGAGTGGTAATACCACAAATGGACATAGTATTTGGAAGGAGACTACCAGACGACTGCTCAATCTATACAGTCGAGTTTATTGCGCTCTTATCAGCGCTAAACGTAATCAGAAAATACCAAATTAACAAAACAATTATTCTGACGACTCACACAATGTCGTACAGTCGGTGGCCTCCGACCATTCAAAAAGTAGACAAAGTATGGTTAATCATGCAAGATATCTATTGAAACAAATATAATACCAAACCAAAACCGTCGAACTGGCATAGATAACGTCCCACATTAACATACCGGGTAAAGAGAACGCCGATGCAGAAGCGAAACACAACTTGAACGAACTCGCTTATAAAAACGTGTCATACAGCGTTTCAGAACAACATAGTATTATCCGAAACATAATTGACCAAAATCGCAGGCATCATGAGACACATCGAACCAATGTAGAAAACTATATAAAATACAACCATAAAGTAAATAGGAAACCTCAATACCCGACTGCATAAAAAAACATACGACACTACTATACTAAATAGGATAAGATCAGGAAAAATATTGCTGGCAGGATGCACAGGGAAGTACTAAAACAAACCACAAATTCAAACTGCCCACAATGTTCAACACGGGAAAAACTTGAGCATATGTTAAATATAGACCCAACATATGACGAAGAAAGGAAAGTATTTAAAGAATAAAATAACACTTGCTCACCAGGTAATTTTTTCCAGAATATCTCTAGGCAAAAAAGAAACTATTTGGAACTACCTATACCAATCGTCTTGTATTTATAACGAAGATAGGAAAAAGAAGAAAAAAATAAAATAACGATCAGGGTGGGAAAACGAGTGACTTTGACTGTATAGGACGGGAGAGGAAACCGTATAGCAACTGGGAGGGGAGGGGTTGGATATATCAATCCCACTAGTGGATGTAGTGCGACTTGCTATCGGACCAACCTCCACCCTCACGGGCCAAATAAATTTTCACTCATAAAATAGAGACATTAAAGCCCGCTCAAAACCTAGAATCTAGCAATATATTAAAGCAAAAACCAAATACAGTAACTAGCATAAGTCAAAAAAAGGAAAATAAGTGGCATTTCGAAACACACATAAAACTAGAGGGTTATGTCCTTTATGCAGAGATACGGCTTAACGCCAAAGGGACGAGGGTTGATACCTATGGTTGGCTTAAGGCAAGCCCCTACCCCACCTGAGCATAAGAAAATATAACGGTGTAAGGAACAACCAATTGAAAAAAAATTAACCGAACCACGGCTTACCGTCAAAATCAGGAGGGGTGATACTTATGGGTGGCTTAAGGCCAGTCTGCACTTCAATTAAACACACACAAAATTTAGGGTCCCAATAAATATGAATAATATAGGAGGTAAAAACGTATGGAGTCGCTGGTAACAGGATAAACATACAACGGTGTGGAAAACAATACAAGTAAATAAAAAGATAGACAGACACACCTCTGAACAAAGAGAAGAAGGCGAAGACGCGGGGATAGAAGGCACCAGGAAAGAAGGAAAACGCAGAGATATGAAGCGAGAGGAATAAAGAGAGAGAAAAGAAGACATCAACGGATGAAGTGATAAAGACGACATCAATGGAGGGTAAGAAGGCGAAGGAGGGATGGAGAAGAAACGAAGACACCGGGAAAGAAGAAAACGCAGGGAATATACAGAGGGGAATCAACAGAATGAAAGAATAACAAGTAATTTTAAGGGCTGATACAATTAAGAAAAAACAATTGTCAAGTATTTCTCTCTCTCGGATATGTGACTATCACATCTTTGGCACTATTTTAGGGACCGCCCAGAACTAATAGGTAACTAGGCATAGCTTTAGCTAATAAGGTCACAGCTGGCAGGGCATGATGAGACGGACAGAAAGGATGCAGTAGGCAGTCATGGCGCCCTGCGACCGCGGCTTGCTTGGGAGGCAGAGAGAAAAAAAATGTCCACAATACCAAAATTAAGAAGTGCGCAAATGCACGCATTCAAATTAGTCGTACATGGCAGTAACTACCGATAAAGGACTTAAATCGAAACAAAGAAAGAACGAATGTATTCAGTATATTGCAGATTCTAAGCATTAAAGACATAGCAACGAGCCCCATAGTCCACCCACAAACCTTGATTAACTGGCCGTATCTAGCAAGATTAAATATAAAAATAAAAAACCACTCGTATGTATTGCTCTAGTGAACTCAGTCTAACTTTACTGGCAAAATGGCATACAATTTCTTAATTTTTTTTAATGATCTATTTGCTTATTTATTTATTCCACTTAACAGGCTGATTGGGGATCAGGGATTGTTCATTGCAATCTCGTCAAAATAGAATAATCATAAGATATAGATACCCATGTAAATATACATGTATAGCATGATCTAGAAAACGATTCGGTGTAAGGGAATTAAATTATCCCCCCCCCCTTCTGTCCGTCCGTGTGTACTCTCTGTAAAATAATCCTCGTTCTAAATTACTGGCTGGATATTCAGAAAACTTATTTCATAAGTTGTCGGTACTGCAATTTTATGTCAAAGGGTTATAGTATTTTCGCTCTCTGTCATTGGAATCCGGGGGGAAGTTGGATATAATATTTTAGCCAAGCTGTGTGTGTGGGTGTATATATATATATATATATATATATATATATATATATATATATATATATATATATATATATATATATATATATATATATATATATGGGAACCGGATCTTGGATTAGGACCTATGAGTCACTCTCCTAGGGAGGGTATGTTAATGTTGTTACTGTTTTATATAAGAAAATATGTTATAAACTACGTAGGGATTTGTGTTAACGATCTAATGAAATTGCGCAGGCAACCTACGCTGACACCCAAACTCCTTGAACCTAATTGTATATTTTTTTTATTTTTTTATTTTTTTTATTTTTATTGTTTGAGGCATTTCATGTAAACTGCAGTTATAACAGAAAATGGTGTTTCGGTTCGCTTCTATTGTTTGACAATCGTTATACCTCTCTGCAACACTACAACTTCCTTTTAACCACCATCCTCTCCCCCTCTGTTTCAAGCACTAAGTTAATATTTTCTTTTTTATGGAACATCCGGGTGTTGTGAGATAATTAGGACCGAAACATTCCTCGCTAAACCAATGTCTTGCTTTTGTAAACCATTTTGTGACGTGCTGAATTTTTAACATGAAACTTTGTTGTTAACAACTCAATACTGATTCTTATGTTTTTTCTTTTTTTGGGGGGGGGGTGTTATAGATAAATGTTCTGCTAAATATAAAACATTGATACATTCCGTACGATTATCGTATTACTGAATAAAAAGAAATATTTTATTTTTATTTTCTATTTATAACTGTGTACTTAAGTGATCGCACCACTCTTTACATGAAACTTCCTTTCTACATGTCCTGTTTTGTCAAATATACTTGACGTTCGTCAGAACATTGCTGGGTTATTCTGTGCTATGATTAACGTACTTTTAGTTTTTCTTATATTTTTGCTCTTTCATTTTGCACAAGTTTTTAGAAGCACGCTTCAAAGTGAAATACAAATTCAAATTTTCTATCGCGTTATACGATCAAATTTAATAAAGGGCCTCCAAGTTATCTCGCCTTAGTTCCCTACGTTGGTCTTGCAACCAGCGTAAGATGAGAACACGAGGCCAGGGGTGTGACATTTTATGGATTAAGCTGATAAGTGATATATATTTACATTCTTTTTGGTGGCTTATACAAAGACAGTAGATTCCAAGATTGTAACTTTTCACTGCTGAAAAACATTAGGAAAAGTCTCAGTAAATACATTATGAAAAGATGAATCATCACAATGACCGAAGGTCAGTTCACATATTGAAGCGAAATGCACCGATTCACACCTATCTCGATCCAAGTTCAAGATTTGTTATGTAAAGAAATAATGCAGTACAGGCTATACAATTATATACTTTCGAAATATGGCGGATAGTAGAGTCATAGTGACGTGGGAGTTTTAAAAAAATGATGGATAATAGACTCATGGTGGTTATGAATTTTATTTAGTGTCGTGGTGGGTGCAGAAAAATATCCCAACAATAATTGGTGTACCGGCAAAGGATGTCTCTGGTGATTAATACTAAGAAGCAAATAAATATTCTTTGAAAACTTTCTACTAGTCATAAACGATATTTATTTCCCCCGCCCCATTTTCTGAGGACGCCCTACAGTGTCCACACCATGCATTTCTCCGCTATCGGACCGCGTGACTAACAATCGATGAAACAAATTATGTCGATTATATTCAAATGATGCCAAAGTTTCTAATTTGACATTATGCTATTATATATATATATATATATATATATATATATATATATATATATATATATATATATATATATATATATATATATATATTTGAATTATGTTAATTCTTCCCCACTGCATTGCTCATATTCATTATTTCTTGTCATCCGTTGAGTACCGCCGTTACATCATCCTGGTGTACCGTGAAATACCTAATATCTAAAATCTCATTATCCATGAAGATTATAACAATGATAAATCGTCAATTAATAATTTGGTCGACATGCACATTTGATATGACCTTTTTGCCCATTCATTGAATGTAATTAGGTCCTGATCTAACTAATAAATAGTTGTAGCTTTTTGTTCTACTATTTTCACAAGCGGTTCTATATCACATCTTTCTACTTCTGAATTTGAGCCCAATTATACTAAACTCCTCTTTTTATAACTGAATTGGAAACAAAAGTAAATGAAAACTTGTAACTATCGATTAAACCAGAAAAGACAACAACAAAAAATACTACACTATTAGCATAGACTCTATTTTAGATTATTCCACTTTTCTACAATTATCCCAAAATATAATTGGAAAAACGTAAAGAATGTGTTTATATTAAAAATCCAGAATGCACTGAAAAGTTTTATCTCTTAAATCGTTTACATGATGTACATATTCTCAATGTAATCGGTACTTGTCATAACACTTGTGACAAAGTAGGTTTTGCCTAGGAATACTTGGACACAATAAATCAATAAAAGAACTACATGGTATGCATTTATGTAGTAATCTCTATTACTTTAATATAATCGCATGCGTTTAAGCAAAGAAGAATTCAGTCTAAACTGTAGATTAATAAAACTACTTTCTATCTATATACATAAATCATTCATGTCAATCATGTACACATATAACGCTGCAAGATATATGTCTCTTGCTGGCAATATGAATATATCTATCCATATATCCCTTCCTTATCACATATATTAGAGCAGCTACGGGGTATAAGAGCGAAATTTTTATAAATATTTCAGATAAAATAGAAAATTATAAAATCCGGAAATTAACTGGATTTGTTTGTGGATAAAATCAGATTGAATGTGGCAGCAAGTCAAAAAAAAAAAAAAACATCAGCTTAGCTATATAGGAGCCTACGAAAGTCGCTAAGTGTGTAAGTCATTGAGTGAATATTGGCCAGGCTAACGTCAAGGACTTTTCCACTACATTATAAACTCAAACCAGTATTTGAATGAATATTACATATTCGCAATACACTGCACTGGCGGGGGAATAATTCTGTGATTGTAATTCAGATGAAGGGTGTTTGGCGCTATAGTGGAATAAGTTGCACGGCTAAATAGCTTTGTTTTAAGAAATTTGTTTGAATAGATACAAATCGTAAAGCTCCACCGGCTCTCAACACGTCTCCATTTAATGACCCGCCATAATTGCTTTAAATTCAGTTAAGGAACAGTTTCGAGACGAGATGTCGCCGGTTATTCAGATTGATAGTGGTCAAGGTATTTGGGTGGAAGTAGAGAAGGAATTTACATTTAGGAATATTTAACAGACAGTATTTACTACCGGGCCAAACAGGAGGGAATTTTGGGAAACGACATAACGATTGAACACACTTGGATCGGTGACGGTATCATGTTGAAGATTAGAATTTTCACGAACTTAAGGAGTTAGATGTCCATGTTTCCTCAAATGAACATAGCTAGTGACAGCTGTGAAATTTAATGTTTGCATTGGAAGCGACAATGATCAGTAAAATAATTTAATATGTTTAAGCTGTTTTATAACCGCTATACTTTTCTATATATTTCTTACATTGCTTATGCGCAGCACTCTGATAACAGTTAATTGTAGATTTGTATCCACTGACATAAACACTGTGATCCCCTTTTTCAAGCTGCGATAGATGTTTTCTCTAATTTACGTTCCTGTTTTCAAACCCAGTTCATTTATTCAACTTGCTGACAAATGATTGTAAAGGTCATTTGTACGAGTGTTTCTTTTGTCTTCTTTCCCTTTAGGATTTCCATGCGTAATGCACACAGTGCATAGAAATGAACCAAGCAGTTCGCACGCATACTTGTCCACAATATTATGCAAATAAATAAAAATACATGTATTTTATCACCTACTGGGTATGTGAAGCACGCTATTTAAACATTCACGAATTGAATGGTATGCCAAACAGATGTACTGGTCTCTAGTTTTATTTCTAAACATGGTATAAATGATCCACAGCGTTAGTGCAGCCAACCTTTACAAGTATATACTACTTCATGCCAACATGAATAGAGACGCAGTTAGATAATGCGAACAAGGAAAACAATCGACGTGTATAGATAAAAACATTCAGGGTGTTTAAACGTATGAACCATGATGACATTGAAGTCCTACTCTAAAGTGGACTGAGAGAAAATTAAGATCCAGGATGTGACAAAATATTGTTGTATGTTTACACATGACATAAATGAAAGCAAGTAACTTAAAGAACGCCCACTCCCCGCTTTCAAAGGCCTGATCTTTCTTTTTGGGCTGAAGGTTACATACTAGGGCAAGACATTGCAATGTGGATTCCCCGTACCACCGATTAATTGAGAGGTACAAGCTAGCATTGCTATAATTAGATGTGTGTACTTTTTACAACCCAGTTGGCTTACTAGCTGTGAGAAGGTTTCCAGGTAAAAAGGTAATATCCGTGTATTTATAAATATAAATTCTTTGAATGACACCGAGTACGTACTTTTACATTAATTAATTATTAAGCAGCTAAAATAACACTTAGCTCAAAAATCGATATGATTTAAATTTGGTCGCTTGGTAACAAAGATAGACATATATGAAACTTGCAGATATATATATATATATATATATATATATATATATATATATATATATATATATATATATATATATATATATATGTATATTGCTTTGGTGCTTTCCGGCACAGCAAAACAAGAAGGTTATTTAGTGCCGAGCCAATTGGAATAAAGTGCCTTGCCCGAGGACACACCAGTATAGCTGACCCAGGCTGGTCCGATGGTTGGATTCGAACCTGCACCTTTAGGTCGTGATAAATATATATATATATATATATATATATATATATATATATATATATATATATATATATATATATATATATATTGACATTCAATTATATATATTGACATTAAAGCTCAGGTATAGCATGTCCGTGTCAAGTTTACTAGATGCACGTAGCCAATGTCAATGAATTTATCTATGTTAATGTTGTATGCTTCATTTTATGAAGAGTTCAACTTGTAACAATTGCAACACGCAAATGAAAGTATGTATGAATCATTACAACGCATACATAGCTTCTATTTTAATGTTTTAATGTTGTAAGCTTTATGAAGAGTTCAACTTGTAATAATTGCAACACGCAACTGAAGCTAGGTATGAATCATTACAACGTACATAAGATTAAAAAAAAAAATTCTTGCTCAAATTTATTTATTTCACCCATGGATGTTGAACAGGGTCTTTCATTATCCTCCCGTGTTTATGATCTTAATTAATGACATTGTTACATATACAAATAATAACATTAATGACTTTTCTTCACTGCATGGCATCAGTATGTTAATTCACTTATATACAGATGACCCTGTTGTTTTCGTTTCGTTTGAAAAAGCGCTGCTTGGTTATGATACATGATGTAAGAGAACAACGTGAGATTTATCGTTTTAAAGAAATTAAAAGTAAGACTTAAAAAAGGGGCGATAAAAAAACATCTGAAATATATTTTGGAGAAACAAGATTAGAAGTTGTTTCATCATTATAGTATTTACAAATTAATTTTTTTCAAAATTTTATAAAATCAGTAATGAAATTTAAAATTGTCTCGCATACGTTAGCAATTGGAACCATACGGTAAAATAACGCATCAAGATCTCGCCGAAAATGGAGATATTGTGATTTAGACGCAACTGAATCAGAATATCTTTTTTTTTTAGTCTGACCAAAATATCAATATATTTGTCTCATTGTACGCTGAAGCAAATCATTAGGATAACCTAATGTGACCTGAAATGATGTTATTGTCATTTGAACCTAAATGAAAAAAGTGCATTAGAGATGAACTGATATCATTATAGTTTGTTGTAAAAGATGAGGTAAATTTGACGAATAGTTATTTTTAATAAATGTACGCGTTTTAGCAATCATTAACATTATGCAATGCATGATTGTACTTATTGACTCAAAGTAGACATATCAATACTTACTCTTTCTTTTTTCTCTCTTTCTTCCTGAGAGAATATAATAATTGTGATATTAGACATGGTGAAGTAAACTTCGCTTTTTTGCTCTCAAAAGTGAGGAGAGACACACATGTCTATATTCGAAAATGCAAATACAGTGTGTGTCATTACTTAAATAGAGTATTCCGTAATAGTTTCCCTTTTTAATTAATCTACTATAGGGGTTATCTCTTATTTAAATATCTGAATTTCAACTTTTCCATCTTTTCTTTATCCTGAAGAGATAAACACGAAACAGCTGCAAATTTTCCGCTGTACAATACTTCTAATTGTTAGGTAAAAAGTGCATACTCAGATGCACAGACACAAACAAGCAAACAGACAGATATACAGATTGTCAATGATTTGCATCATTTCCAATAACTG
This sequence comes from Margaritifera margaritifera, assembly GCA_029931535.1. NCBI lineage: Eukaryota > Metazoa > Mollusca > Bivalvia > Unionida > Margaritiferidae > Margaritifera > Margaritifera margaritifera. The sequence goes on from JAQPZY010000835.1 coordinate 328,645, forward strand.
GTACAGTAATCAGCTGATTACTATAAAGAACCCACTTTATATTTAATTCTTAAACTAAGTAATGGAAAAAGGTGATTTTGTGTATTTGTACGTGCGGACATTCTTGAAAGACAGACTAACAGAATCTGATTAGAATATCATATCAGGTTTCCTCACTGTTTTCATACACGAAAGCGAGAAGAAGTAGGTAGTCAATTATACAACGACGATACTGTTCAAAATAATTATGTGCAGATTGCACACTTGATACGGTTTTGAGTAAATGATCCTTAATGGATATTTGAATATTAGAAGAAAACTAGAATTGGTTGTACTTTTCAAAACAGTTCATCTTACACTATCAGCTTTTCAGACCAGTCTGGGTGCATTTCTTTAGAAATGATCGACAACAACATTTGTGGCAGCGTTCCATGTTTTTCTTTCGTTCTTGTGGGGATAGGCTTTACACGAGATAATTATCGGAGTGGATAAGTATAACACATGGTAATTTGTGTGACAAAAAGATGCCAAAGGAAGAGGACTTAAACTATGATTACGAAAACGTCAAACAAACAAAAATACATTAGAGCGTTCAACTTTTGCCATCCGTTACGTAAGCACCGTGAAGTCCCCCTTTTGGACCGTGAAGATTATAACAATGATAAAACGTCTATTAATAATTGGGTGCAAATACACATCTGACCTGTCTGTTTGAGCATTCATTAAAAGTAATTAATGCCTGATTTAGCTGCTAACTAGTTTTAGCGGTATGTATGTAATGTCTATTGTTTCTGTGAGCGAGATAATTCTGCTATGATATACACGCATAATGCATGCACTACGATATCGGTGTTTCGATTGGACTGTGTTCGTTTTTAATATTCCATTGGAAGGTCAAATCAAGAGGTTATTCTTGTCGATCTGTATCTTTGTATTTTGCAGCCTCAATTATAATGCTAACAAAAAGGACACACAAATTATTTTTCTCTTTCTTCCAAGTTCACATTCGTTATACATTTGGCACGCTAATCGTTCTAAAATGTGTATGAAAATAAGATAGATAGATAGATCATGGTCTATCATGCTATAGATATTTCATTCGGCTCCCTACTTCCATCAAGACGGGCTGACATTTTAACCGCATGATATATCATTATTTATTATCTTCTTTTCTATCATGTCCATGTTATCCGAGTAACTGCTACTTGCGCGGGTACGCATACATAATTTTTCCAGGACATTTTTAATTGATAAATTTCGCCAGGCAAAGGGAAAAATAGTCGCATGACAGGATTTTTCATTTTGTCATGGATATGTGGAGACAAAAAGAAGGAAAAGAGGTATATCGTATGCGTGTCTTTCTTTTCGTCTGATACTATAATACAATCACAAACGTGTAAGCGCATGAAACTATCGCAAAGACCATATGGTACAGTCTCTACACTATATATTTTATAATGATACAGTTTATCCATATACAGAAATCATTCAAACATGAATGTACACAAATATGGCTACAATATACTTATGCCGTAGTAGCAATATTGATCTCTCTGTATATCTACCTATCTATGTATCTATCCATCTATCTATTTAGCTCTCTCTCTCTCGCTCTCTTTCTATCTCTCTCTCTCTCTCTCTGTATATATATATATATATATATATATATATATATATATATATATTGACATTTGACATTTGAGACTAAATAGACAGACAAAGTACATTAGAGATGAACTGATAACATAATAGTTCGCAATCATATAATAACATTATGCAATACCTTGATTTGTATTTATTGGCTGAAAGCACGCATATTAATACTTACTTTTTCTTTTTTCTCTCTTTCTTTTTTCTCTCTTTCTTCCTGAAAGAATATAATACATGTGATATTAGAAACGGTGAAGTCTCGCTTAATTGCTCTCAAAAGAGAGAGAACACACGCATGCGCGTTTTGGCAAATGCAAATACAGTGTATGCAATTAATTGAGCAGAGTATTCTACAATAGTTTGACGTTTGATATAATATACTATAAGGGTTGTCTCATATTCAAATCACTGAATTTCATGTTCTCCGCTATACAATACTTCTAATTGTTTAAGGACAAAGTGCATACTTAGGAGCATAGACACAAAAAAGCAAACATATAGATATACAGGTTTTCAATGACTCGTATCATCTCCTATAACTGGTACAGTGCGCTGCTGATTACTACACCAAATAAAATGCCAGAAAAGACCATCATCAAATCTGCACTTTCTACAGTTTGAGTTTTGTTTTTGTTTCGCTCCTTTCGTCTTCAGTAACAGAGAATGTCAAGCAAGCCTAGTCACGGTATATATCTGGAAAAAGAAAACCTTATCAACATCTCTCCAAGGCTTGTAATGTTATGGACCGGATAGTCAATAAGTTAACGGGATGGTCGACTGGGCGGCCAATGCTATATCATAATAAACCCGCCTTAAAACAAATGTATAATTCATTAGTCGATACAAGTGTCAATTTTTACATATTTACTGAAATTTGTATTTGAAAATAAATCTATTAGATGAAGTCAGATGGTATCTAAAGTATTCTCCAAATCTGGGTATTTACTTCATTACAAAATGGAAGCAAATGTATAGAGTGTTATATCAGTGTAAGCGGCATTACTCTGTTATAGATTTAAAAAATAAGAAAAATCTTTTACAATAAAGGCGTACTGTTAATTGATGAGTATAACTTTCAATCAACTCAAAGGTTTCACTTTAATCGCAATTGAGTATTATAAGTAGCAAACAAAGTCAATATATATTACATCTGTACATTTTCGTATCTTCTACAAATACGTGCATACTCTTTGTGAGTAAATAAATAAATAAATTAATATATAAATAAATAAATAAAATAAATAAAGACATTGTGTGGTGTACAAGTCAGATACTGTAAGGTAATGTATCAACTGGTACGATAAAGTGAGATGACAAAAACATTTGGTGAGTCAGAGAAGGAGATATATATCCCTGTGTAATTCTAGTCTCAATCTCAGCTCTTGATACTTTAGTTCTTATATGCCTTACTAGGCAAAAACATTGCCTTACCTTAGTTATTATATACCTAACTAACATAAAACATTGACTTACCTTAGCTGTTATATACCTAAGTAGCCCAAAACATTGCCTTACTTTAGTTCTTATAAACCATAATTATGTGAATCTATCTTCTAGTATTTCATGCTGTATATTCTACTCTGCATTATTCTATTTTCCATTTTCTATTAATATATGCTGTATTCTATTTTGCTTTATTATATTTTGCATTTTCTATATGTGTGTGTGTGTGAGAGAGAGTGCGTGTGTGTGTGTAAGGTGTACATTCTTGATTGCATCTTTACATCGGACAATTTTTTACTAAATTTGATTTGCATGATATTGTAATACTGCAGTTTTATATTATCAAATTCCATGCATGACCGCCGAGGGGAGGGGGGGGACGGGGGGTAATTGCCCAGGGGCCCAGCTATGTCTAACTCAGTTATTTAAAAAAATAATTAATCTTTGCAGTAAATATTAAAATTTGTTCCTTGCAAAAGTCTTAGTTATGCTAGATTATTACAGGATTTATATGCAAAACTGTACAGAGGTTTTTATATGCAAAAAATGAAACTGATTTTGGGGCCCATTACTGCTCTGCCCAGAGGCTCGGAATTTCTGTCGGTGGGTCTGATTCCATTTGCATATTTTTAATATTAAGCACGTTAACATTCTACATTCCATCATTCCACATCAAGGTCTCCTCTTTACTTTCTGACAATTCATTTGATTACACCATAACGGTAAAAATGCATAACATCATAAAAAAAAATGTAATCGAGATATTAACCTGATCAGCAATATTACAAGCACGGACTTGGGGACGGATCAAGCCACGATTTTAACACTATACCGTGCACTAATTCCGTCAAAACTCGACTATGGATGCCAGGTGTACGGATCAGCGGTGCTACATAAACTCGAATTACTACAATGTAGAGCACTTTCCACAAGCAGTTCTTGGCAGATAATTTGCGTTTCCTTTGACCATTCAATCATATTTATTTTAGTTACTTTGACATTTTTGTTGTCAAAATGGGGTCGGAAAGGGCAGAGGAAGCTCAGACTACTTGGAAGATTGCTCAACCTTAGATGAACGTCGCCTTGGCCATTGGAGTGTACGTGAGTCAAGTGCCATGTTTTCTCAGAAGAAAGCAGTCAGTGCACAATGGTCTCATCAGGACAGATATCAACTAGTTCTGGTTCCTCTGGCATGGTGAATAACTGGTTGTGCACTCAGCTTTGTAAAGGCTCAGGCAACAGGGTCTTGATGATTGAGAGGGTTATGTTTTATTTAATAGCAATAACCTTTCTGTTGCCAAAAAATATGCTCTTTCCTTGTTTCGCGTGCTATCAATGGGTCAGTTATAAAACTGGACATGTCTTTGAATAAGGCACTTGAACGATTGGCGGACTCTGGGTATGCCGTACATGCTGAACAAAACACAAACAACCTCTTTTTTATCATACTCAACACATGGCCAAGTCTTTTTCCGGTGATCCTGGAAAGTCCGAATAAGTTTATTTTTATCATAATTTCCAACTTTTTCGGACCTGGGACGTTTGACGCCCTTAAGTGCAACACGTCTGGTAGCAGACAAATTCCCTGTGATTGATTCTTGCCTTCCGCTGGTAAATCCATACTTAAATACAAACTCATAGCATCTAACCTCTGTAAAAGCCGATAATAGTCATGCTAAGTTTTTGTTGTGCTTATGAACAAACAAACGTTTGATTTACGAAGAACAAGCTTAGAATGGTGATCAGCGTATTGCATGCTAAATTTGCAGATTTCCAGTAATATTTTACACCACCAGCCTCTCACTATCGATCGACTTCCGCTTGCATCTGTGTACTTTTATGACTCTTTTCAAATGTTTTAAGAATTAAAAAGCACATTTTCTTTAATACATAGGAACAAATAATAAATATTAAAGGTCCGGCGGGCTAGTGCTACTTACATGTGACCAACCGGTCCGCGGCTAAAAAAAAATCGGTCCCGGACCTCGGACCACCTTGTGAGTACATGAAGTTAAATGAGTGTTTTGCAAGGCGAGCACAAGTTTATAGAAATAAACTCGTACATTTCAGAATAAATACTGTGTCGAATGCTTTTAATCAGTATTGTTGTCATACTGACCATTTATTTCAGCAAGGACCTATCTTGCTAATATATGTCCCTGATTTCATACATATTTATATCTAAAGGTCACAATATGTAAACGAGAGAGAGAGAGAGAGAGAGAGAGAGAGAGAGAGAGAGAGAGAGAGAGAGAGAGAGAGAGGCATTTGAGACTAAATAGACAGACAAAGTACATCAGAGATGAATTGATAACATAATGGTTCGTGGTAGAAGATGATGTCAATTTGACGAATAGTTATTTTTAATAAATGTACGCGTCTTAGCAATCATATAACATTATGAAATGCATGATTTTATACTTATTGGCTGAAAGCACGCATATTAATACTTACTTTTTCTTTTTTCTCTCTTTCTTTTTTCTCTCTTTCTTCCTGAAAGAATATAATACATGTGATATTAGAAACGGTGAAGTCTCGCTTAATTGCTCTCAAAAGTGAGAGTAGACACGCATGCGCGTATTCGCAAAATCAAATACAGTGTATGTAATTACTTGAACAGAGTATTCTACAATAGTTGTCGTTTGATATAATATACTATAAGGGTTGTCTCATATTCAAATCACTGAATTTCAACTTTTCTGTTTTCTTCTTTATCCTGAAGGGTTCAATATTAACGAGCTGCAAAGTTTTCCGCCATACAATAGTTCTATTTGTTTAAGGACAAAGTGCATACTTAGGAGCATAGACACAAAAAAGCATACATATAAATATACAGGTTTTCAATGACTCGTATCATCTCCTATAACTGGTACAGTGCGCTGCTGATTACTACACCAAATAAAATGCCAGAAAAGACCATCATCAAATCTGCACTTTCTACAGTTTGAGTTTTGTTTTTGTTTCGCTCCTTTCGTCCTCAATACCAGAGAATGTCAAGCGAGCCTAGTCACGGTATATATCTGGAAAAATAAAACCTTATCAACATCTCTCCAAGATTTGTAATGTTATGGGCCAGATAGTCATTAACTTAACGGGATGGACGGCTGCGCGGACAATGGTATATCATAAGAAACCCGCCTTAAAACAAATGTATAATTCATTAGTTGATAAAAGTGTCAATTTGTACGTATTTACTTAAATTTGTATTTGAAAATAAATCTATAACATGAAATCAGATGGTATTAAAAGTATTCCCCAATCTGCGTTGCTACTTCATTACAGAATGGAAGCATATGTATAGAGTGTTATATCAGTGTAAGCGGCATTACTCTGTTATAAGTTTTAAAAAAAATAAGAACAATGGTTTACAATAAAGGCTTACTGTTAATTGATGAGTATAACTTTCAATAAACTCAAAGGTTTCACTTTCATCGCAATTGAGTATTATAACTAGCAAACAAAGCCAACATATATTACATCTGTATATTTTTGTATCTTCTACAAATACGTGCATACTCTTTGTGAGTAAATAAATAAATAAATAAATAAATACATAGTGTGTGTACAAGTCAGGTACTGTAATGTAATGTGTCAACTGGTACGATATAGTGACATGACAAAAACATTTGGTGAGTCAGAGAAGGAGATATATATCCCTGTGTAATTCTAGTCTCAATCTCAGCTGTTGATACTTTAGTTCTTATATACCTTACTGGGCAAAAACATTGCCTTACCTTAGTTCTTATATACCTAACTAGACAAAAACATTGCCTTACCTTAGTTCTTATATACCTAACTAGACAAAAACATTGCCTTACCTTAGTTATTATATACCTAACTAGGCAAAAACATTGCCTTACCTTAATTCTTATATACCTAACTAGGCAAAAACATTGCCTTACCTTAGTTCTTATATACCTAACTAGACAAAAACATTGCCTTACCTTGGTTCTTATAAACCATAATTATGTGCATGTATTTTCTATTATTTCATGCTGTATATTCTACTCGGCATTATTATATTTTCCATTTTCTATTAATATATGCTGTATTCTATTTTGCTTTATTATATTTTGCATTTTCTATATGTGTGTGTGTGAGAGAGAGTGCGTGTGTGTGTGTAAGGTGTACATTCTTGATTGCATCTTTACATCGGACCATTTTTTTCTAAATTTGATTTGCGTGATATTGGAATACTGCAGTTTCATATTATCAAATTCCATTCAGGCCCGCCAAGGGGGTGGGGTGGGGACGGGGGGATATTGCTCAGGTGCCCGGCGATGTCTAGGGGCCCGCCGTCAACTAAGTTATAAAAAAAATTAATTAATATTTGCAGTATGCAAAAAATTAAACTGCTCTGGGGGCCGATGACTGCTCTGCCCAGAGGCCTGGAATTTCTGTCGGTGGGTCTGATTTCATGTGAATAGTTTTAATATTACGCACGTTAACATTCTACATGCCATCATTCCATTTCAAGGTCTCCTCTCTACATTCTGACAATTCATTTGATTACATCATACGGTAAAAATACAATACATCATAACATAAAAAAAAAAATGTAATCGAGATATTAACCTGATCCGCAATACTAGTATTACAAACACCGACTTGTGGACGGATCAAGCCACACTAGACCATGCACTAATTCCGTCAAAACTCGACTATGGATGCCAGGTGTACGGATCAGCGGTGCTACATAAACTCGAATTACTACAATGTAAAGCACTTTCCACAAGCAGTTCTTGGCAGATAATGTGAGGTTCCTCTGACATTTCCACCATATTCTTTTAGACACTTTTTGTTGTCAAAATAGGGTCGTAAAGGTCAAAGGAAACTCAGACTACTTGGAAGATTGCTCAACCTTATATGAACTTCGCCTTGGAGTGTACGTGTGTCAAACGACATGTTTTCTCGGAAGAAAGCAGTCAGTGCACAATGGTCTCATCAGGACAGATATCAACTAATTCTGGTTCCTCTGGCATGGTGAATAACTGGTTGTGCACTCAGCTTTGTAAAGGCTCAGGCAATCAGGGTCTTGATGATTGAGAGGGTTATGTTTTATTTAATAGCAATAACCATTCTGTTGCCAAAAAATATGCTCTTTCCTTGTTTCGCGTGCTATCAATGGGTCAGTTATAAAACTGGACATGTCTTTGAATAAGGCACTTGAACGATTGGCGGACTCTGGGTATGCCGTACATGCTGAACAAAACACAAACAACCTCTTTTTTATCATACTCAACACATGACCAAGTCTTTTTCCGGTGATCCTGGAAAGTCCGAATAAGTTTATTTTTATCATAATTTCCAACTTTTTCGGACCTGGGACGTTTGACGCCCTTAAATGCAACACGTCTGGTAGCAGACAAATTCCCTGTGATTGATTCTTGCCTTCCGCTGGTAAATCCATACTTAAATACAAACTCATAGCATCTAACCTCGGTAAAAGCCGATAATAGTCATGCTAAGTTTTTGTTGTGCTTATGAATAAACAAACGTTTGATTTACGAAGAACAAGCTTAGACCAGTGATCAGCGTATTGCATGCTAAGTTTGCAGATTCCCAGTAATATTTTACACCATCAGCCTCTCACTATCGATCGACTTCCGCTTGCATCTGTGTACTTTTATGACTCTTTTCAAATGTTTTAAGAATTAAAAAGCACATTTTCTTTAATACATAGGAACAAATAATAAATATTAAAGGTCCGGCGGGCTAGTGCTACTTACATGTGACCGACCGGTCCGCGGCTAAAAAAAAATCGGTCCCGGATCTCGGACCACCCTGTGAGTACATGAAGTTAAATGAGTGTTTTGCAAGGCGAGCACAAGTTTATAGAAATAAACTCGTACATTTCAGAATAAATACTGTGTCGAATGCTTTTAATCAGTATTGTTGTCATACTGACCATTTATTTCAGCAAGGACCTATCTTGCTAATATGTCCCTGATTTCATACATATTTATATCTAAAGGTCACAATATGTAAACGAGAGAGAGAGGGGGGGGGGAGAGAGAGAGAGAGAGAGAGAGAGAGAGAGAGAGAGAGAGAGAGAGAGAGTGGTGAAAAAAGCCAGGTAGTGTTATCACTTGGAGGATTGGTGAGAGTGTTGAACTTTTAGAAACGTCTTCTTAATTCTCAATTCACCTGAAAATTAATTTGCTATATGGTCGTCTATTTAAAACTATGACCTTACAATAAAAGAAAACAAAAATCATAAATAATACAACCTGAGATTATGCTCGAACTATTAATAAATGGTGAAGGCGAAGAGTGGTTTCTTCACAAATCTTCACCTGTGGAAGGATCATTAATTTCATTTAAAAAAAACAATACTCTGCAAGAAGAAAGCATTTATATTGTCTTATCATTCATCAAATCATCAAATACTACGTTGCTATCGAGCTACGGTTTATCTGTGGTCTAATCCTAGTCCTTTCCAGCATATATGGCTTATTTGAGCATTGGAAAAGTCCCCTCAAAAAATTCCAAATACCAAAAGGTTGATACTATTTTGACTTTGACTCATTCTTAAAATTTTGAAACATAAAATTTTGTTTTTGAGTGAGGTTCCTCTTTTTGTTTTCCTATATTTCAAGTTTTCTTGGTTTAGGGGTCCAGTCTCGTACTCACCTCCCTTCAGGTATTTCCTGTCGGGCGGGTTTCCGGTCCGTTCTCCCCTAAGGTAAGTTGTGGAAAATAGTGACCTTTGCCGAGAGGTCTTATTTTGTTTCTTTAGATTCAAGTCACTTGTATTGTCATGTGTGTATTTGTTGTTACGTATATATTTGTTGTCCTGGGACAGGCACTATATAGTTCAAATTTCTGTTTTCAGCTTTATATTAAATCTACGAGTTTGTTTTCTTTATATATTGCGTGTATGTGTGTTCTTCTTTGTCTCTATTCTCTTTCTCTGTTATGGTTTTTGTTAGGTTCTATTTATTTTATGTTAAAGTTTGTTAGTGCATTTGATGGGTGATATAGTTGTAGACATTGGTATATCTTTTTTTTAAATACATGGACACAACAAGAGGGGACAAATGTCCATCCTTCGTGCGGGGGAAACAGGGCTAAGTTCTCCCCCGGAGGGACTTACATGCTGTCTACCTTGTGTGTTCCTGTATATACTTCTTCGCAGGTATAGCTGTAAGAAATATTGTTATTGTTTAGTGATTCAAGTTATTATTATTGTTATTATTATTATTTTATATATATATATATATATATATATATATATATATATATATATATATATATATATATATATATATATATGTTGTCCTCAGGTTTGTTGCATCCTTGCACTATGGGCTTTTGCCTTTTTTTTTTTTGTTTTTGTAGTGACTGAGTTGGAGATATGTCTTCATCTGACACACTTATTCCTCCGAAATCCAGTTTGTAGTACTCTTTCCTGGTTTCTGTATCAGTCTTGTTTTCCTTGGTCTTTTTCCCGTTTGTTTATTTGTTGTTGTTTTTCCTACTGTTTCTTTTTTGTTGGTGGTTGCTTCCGTTATTGCTTCTCCCTGCTGGCAATTCTTTTCTGTTGGTAGGTGGAGCTGCAGTCTGTTGTTTCTTTGTTGCGTTATCTGGCTCTGTTTCTGACTGTGCTAGGTATTTTGCTCCAATCTGTTGGTCTGCACGACTAGTGAACAGAGTTACTTGTTTTGGAGTTTTGGGTCTATTCTTTGGTGTTTTCATTTCGATATGGTTTTCTATTCTTATTTCCGGTGTAGTTGGTGTGCTGTTTCCCTGTTCTATAGTTTGAGGAATTGGTGTTGTTTCCATTCTAGGGTGATTTTCATTTGGTTCTAGTATCTGAGTACATTTCCTTGGATCGTGTCCAGTCTGCTTGTATTTGGGGCATTTTCTGTGGTATATGCAGCCTCGATACCACGTTTTAACTAGAAAGCCGTGAATGAAGAAGATACGGCAGGTTGGATCCATAGTTTAGTCCTCCATGTTTAGAATGTGCATTATACCTGGCCCGCGTTACTAGTTTAATTCAGATATCACCGGGCTCTCTGTTATCATCAATATACCGCATGGCTGAGCAAATCCCATATCCCGACGTCCCGGATTATTTTCGAAGTCGGGCAAGTAAAATTTTCAATGTCGATAGTCCGGGACAAGTGCTTTTTTCCTATTTTAAAAAAGTCGGGCAAGTCCTTATTTTTGTGCTTTGATCACTATATCTACCTTTATTTGGCCATTCATGCCCTCCGGGCGTACTGAATACTTGATTCTAACCCTCTCCATATATACATTTACATCCTGTATAAGACCTACAGGTAGTCAGTGATAACTATCGCATAGGTGCACATTCTGTTACCCCTTGACTGCATATTGGGGTAAGCGACCAAATTATCGGAAAATCAAAACACGTCAAACATAACAAAGCCGGTATGATTAATTAGCAGTGTTTTAAGCGGCTTTGTTGCACCATGTTTACTCAAACCAGATCCTCACGAGCGGCTCACTCTGATTTTAATCCAGCGAGTCAGCGTAATTAAATTAATGAAAGGTATTTTACCGACATCAGTGTTGGTTTCCTTTAGGAACTGATTAAATGACAGTAATTATTCTTTCATTTTTAATTGATTATACAGAGGATTAACTTTCACGTGCGATATTGCGTTTGAAGAGAAACAATTACGCTAATTAATGAGCAGTCTCTGTTCCTATTTAAAAGAGAAAATGTTTGTTATGATCTCGGCCGGCAAACAGTCCGTGCCATGGTGGAACAACGAATGTAAGCAAGCTATAAAGGAGAAAAAGAAAGCTCTAAATAGGTTTAAACATACAAAAAATTCCATAGACTTTCTCGCTTACAAAGAACAAGAACAACTTACCTAAAATGAACTTCTATTAAGAGACCACTTATCTTCAAAGGTGACTTGTCTCACTCCCCATTGGTGACTTTGAATGATAGGTTTGACTGTAGAATGATTGTAAAATACATATACCACACTCTTTAACTTTGTCCCACCCACCCTGTCAACATATGTGCCCCTAGGGTCATGTCCCAGGGTTAAGAATAGGTCCATGGTCCAAATTTATCTGCATATGTGAATTTTTGTTTTCACTCCCATTATGTGTATATGCATGAATGGTGATAAGGTAGAGATCTCAATAATTTCTAATTTTTTACCCTACGGCTAAGTCAATGGGGGATGGCACTGACACTGGGGCCAATATCCGTTTGCTTCATGAATTTGCCCAATAAGTGTACACAATGTAAGATTGGACAAATTTTATCAAAGTCACCTAGCCCCATGCCAAAAATGGAAATGATTTAAATTAAAAACTTTAATTTAAAAAACTCTTCATCATTTAATGTCAATGAGAATCCTTGATATCAATACAATTAAAAACTCTTCAACTTCACTAAATCGTAAAATAGATTTTACACTGCCCTAATTTTAGGGCGATGATGTATACATTCCCCCACAATTACTACTCTATAATGAACATTGCATTAAAAATTATTTTAAATACAAAATTTTTCATAAGTCACCAGAATGAGAAATAAAGGTCACAGTGACCTACATTCAGGTCAATGGTGTTGTACATCCTTTACTATATACATTTATAGGTTTTTTCCACTTAGTTCAAAGGAACTCTAACTAAAATATGCTGATTTGTAGCTCCGATTAAAACTACCACCATGTACCCCCAATAAAAAAGATGCCACCAGGTACATTGATGCAGACACGGGAGCTTGGCAAGTGAGACAAAAATTGTATACAATGGCAAAAGTCCGGTATATGCCTACCAACACATAAATGTGAAATAAAAATGCATAGTTCAAGTTATTTATATGAAGCCTAAACAAAACATTAAACCTGCTGTCCACATCCAATTATGATGTGGGACACGGGATGTATGGCATTAGGTCTACATTACCTTTGTACAGGAAAGCCACAAATACAAAACACTTAACAGTCAGCAAAGCTCACATATCCTCCCCTCCCCCTTCACTGGATGGTGAACTCCCTCCCCAAATTACTGAGATTATATATGTATTAGGGTTTAACAGCATATCAGCTCAATACGAGAAACAAGGACTACCGGTAATCCTGACTACCATGTCCTAACTTTTGTCTTGTAAGTTTAAGTCAAAGCCATATATAACTACAGGACACATCCGGTATAACTAAGGGTGATACATCTATAAAGGGCCATATATAACTAAGGGCCATACGTAACTATTGGACATATATAATTAAGGGTCATACATAACTATTGAATACATATAACTAAGGACCATACATAACTATTGGACATATATAATTAAGGGTCATACTTAACTATTGGACATATATAACTAAGGGTCATACAAAACTATTGGACATATATAACTAAGGGTCATACAAAACTATTGGACATATATAACTAAGGGTCATACATAACTATTTGACATATATAACTAAGGGTCATACAAAACTATTGGACATATATAACTAAGGGTCATACATAACTATTGGACATATATAACTAAGGGTCATACTTAACTATTGGACATATATAACTAAGGGTCATACAAAACTATTTGACATATAAAACTAAGGGTCATACATAACTATTGGACATATATAACTAAGGGTCATACATAACTATTGGACATATATAACTAAGTGCTATACATAACTATTGGACATATATAGCTAAGTGCTATACATAACTATTGGACATATATAGCTAAGTGCTATACATAACTATTGGACATATATAACTAAGGGTCATACATAACTATTGGACATATATAACTAAGTGCTATACATAACTATAGGACATATATAACTAAGTGCTATACATAACTATTGGACATATATAACTGAGTGCTATACATAACTATTGGACATATATAACTGAGTGCTATACATAACTATTGGACATATATAACTAAGTGCTATACATAACTATTGGACATACATAACTAAGTGTTAAACATAACTATTGGACATATATAACTAAGTGCTATACATAACTATTGGACATATATAACTAAGTGCTATACATAACTATTGGACATATATAACTGAGTGCTAAACATCACTATTGGACATATATAACTAAAGGTCATACATAACTATTGGACATATATAACTAAGGGTCATACATAACTATTGGACATATATAACTAAGTGCTAAAAATAACTATTGGACATATATAACTAAGTGCTATACATAACTATTGGACATATATAACTAAGTGCTATACATAACTATTGGACATATATAACTGAGTGCTATACATAACTATTGGACATAACTAAGTGCTATACATAACTATTGGACATAACTAAGGGATATACATAACTATTGGACATATATATATATCAGGGTTCTTCATAGGATTTTGAGAGTTGCAGTCCTGGACTCCTTCACTGAAAAAAAGTTGCAGTCCCAGCTGTAAAAATAGAAGTCCCAATAACAATATTCTATTTCCTTCACAATAATTCAGAATATTATGCTTGCATTGTTGGGTTATCAATATATACTTAATCAGATTGTTAATGCTCATTCATTGTGAAATATTTAGTATTATATAATATTAGTAATATTAATATTAAGTATAGAATGAAAAACTACGGCAACTGAGAAGAGTGATAATTGTGATTGTTTGTGATGTTACATCTATAACAATGCTCAATCACTTTACCTTGCCATTCTTTATTTTTGCGTGCAGCTAGAAGGAATCAAGGAAGAGATTACATTTTCTTTTCTATATTAATTTATTTAATTAGCATAATTTAATTTCAAAACAATAAATCTGCTAAGACACTGAAAGAAGAAGAAACAAAAATGACCAAATTCCATTCACTGTTTTCATTGTATCTTTAAGCAACACAGCACTTCATACTACATTCACTTTTTTCTTAAACAAACTTTAAAGGTTTATACGCTCTTCTTGGTCATTACACCATGTATTTTGGCCAAATGACTTCATATGAGCACAGCAGAAACTATACATTGTAATTACTTATAACCGATAGGAGTACCTAGATTACAGTGTTACAATTACATATAGGTATAAATGTTAATCAACTGCCACTAGAACAAGCAATTCATTTTTTTTTTTGGCAATAGTTTTCAAAACTTTGCCAAACATTAACTAGATTTCTTAATCTCTTTGTCTGCTAAGATCTAACCTATGTGGCTTTGCCTAAATCCCTTTACAATCACTTGAACTTTGTTTGATACACTACATGACTGATCCTTGCTTTGTAAAAACAGATGAAATAAAAGTTAGTACTGTGGACTCTGCTGTTGGAATTTTCATGCTTCCAAAATTAAAAGTACAAATACTTTTACAGATTTTGGCATCCCTGAGAACCCTGATATATATATATATATATATATATATATATATATATATATATATATATATATATATATATATATATATATATATACACCTCAAAACAATAAGTATTTATATACCTCTTAAACATATATACCCCCACAATCAATTAATAACTTAATACAATATAAACTTTACTATTTATTCAGTACCTATACAAGGCTCTGACAGCCAATTTACAAACCAGGAAGTGTATTTATAACTATCTTGATGTATTTATCCTCTCTTTATCCTCTCTTGCCAACTGGCAAATGTACCACCTATCGAAAGACCATGTCCCACAATGTGATATAGTAAGAAAATTTGCATAAACCAAAACTTGAACATTCAAGATATTTACATCTTTCCTGATACCTGCATGAAAGAAACAATTGCTTCTTCTCTAACTTGCCAAACAAATTACAAGGTCTGCTTACATTTCTCTTCGACCGAAATTAAGTCACATCGAAATTCCGAGCTGTAACAGTACTCATGTTTTGATTGAGCATACCACAAGACATGTGTACAACTAAAAAAAAAATGGTTATCCTGGGCTGCTGGCCACCATATATTTCAGCCACTGAGGATATTTAGATCAACATGTAAATGACACTATTGCATTCCTTCTATATTTATATTAGTGCAAAGAAAAGGCTAGAGACCCTGCATCATATAAGTACTTTCTTACATTAATGTACCTGGCAGTTTTTTCTTCTCCTGTCAATATTTCTCCTAGACCCTTGAGGAGAATTACTGACCCTCAGAAAGTTGGGAGAATCTGAGGGACTCCCAGGTTTTTGGAAAAAGTGCTATAAAAATATAACTGAGACTCTTGATGCGACTCCCAGTAAGAAAATTATAAGAATAAGCCCCTGCTATATTACCATTGTTTTACACACAATACCACATCGGTCTCTTACTCTTCCTTCTACTAGTGTACTGTACTAAAGTTAAACCTGCCTTATGACCCAAGGCACCTTGGAAACTAAAACTACAGGTTTTTACACCTAAGTGTTGTAAGAACATTAAAGGTTTTTAATGGTATTAAAGATTGCACTAGGAGTCCTGGACACACTGAAAGCAATATCCACACATTACATTATCATTACATTACACATTTATCTGAAAATGGAAGGCACAGTGATGCTATATCTCATCCTTCTATTTCATAACACCACACACATTCATACTAAATAACTGCAATATCTTAATTTTTTATGTTTCACAAGCAACCTCAAAAATGCAAGAAAATACTTTACCATTTCTTCCTGTCACTCATTGTTTCCACATGAATTTGTTGGCCACAAAGGCCAATTACATCACTCAGTGGCAGGTGATCCTTCCACACCTCTATTCCCAATGGGGATTGTTTCATCCGCATGTAATTTCTTTCTTTTCTGAAATAAGAAAATGAATTTGAGGGTTTTAATTAAGATTCATAAAGGCTGCAGAAGTATTATTTACACTTTAATTTCCATACCTGCCCAGTTTTTACTGATTTGTATAATCCACCATTATATATTTCCCTGATAATTTGAAAAGTTTACCCTGCTATCACAAATATTGGTGAAAATCAAGTCTGGTTTGGTTTTGTGGGGTTTAATGTAATTTTTCAGCACATGACAGGCTATACATTGTGACCAGTATATTTGGTGGAGGAAGAACCCAGGAGGCCCCCAGGAAGAACTATCAACCCACGGGAAGCTACTGGCAAGCTTTCTCACATACCCACATTGGTCAGGCTTGATATAGCCAATAATGTGTTAAAAGTGCAGTTAAAACTCCCAAAACATAACAAAAACAAAACAAAGAAAGAAAAAAAAAATCACCATAAAGCCATCAGAATACTGCTGTCTCTATTGTAACATGAATATGGTCATGTGATACCTCACTATGCAGCCCATCAGTATACTGCTGTCTATTATAAAATGGATATGGTCATGTGATACCTCACTAAACAGTCCATCAGTATGCTGCTATTTCTATTATAACATGGATATGGTCATGTGATACCTCACTAAACAACCCATCAGTATGCTGCTATCTCTATTATAACATGGATATGGTCATGTGATAACTCACTAAACAGTTCATCAGTATACTGCTGTCTCTGTTATAACATGGATATGGTCATGTGATACCTCACTATACAGCCCATCAGTATACTGCTGTCTGTTATAACATGGGTATGGTCATGTGATACCTCACTATACAGCCCATCAGAATACTGCTGTCTGTTATAACATGGATATGGTCATGTGATACCTCACTATACAGCCCAAAAGTATACTGTCTCTGTTATAACATAGATATGGTCATGTGATACCTCACTAAACAGCCCATCAGTATACTGCTGTCTCTATTATAACATGGATACAGTCGTGGATTCCATTTATTTGAACCAATCTTGCTTTATCATTGCTACTTGATTTATTGTACATTTTTCAGTTCTTTGAACATGTGAACCATTATAATAATTAATTATAACCAATTCTTTCAGTCGCAGAACAATGACATTTGTGGATTTGACCCTGAGATCAATAGGGTCTTCCTTTACTTTAAGAGCAAACTATCCACCAAGTTTGGTAACTGTTGATGGTGGACAACTTGAGTTATTGTGAGGAAACCAAATTGGTAACAGATGGACGGCCAGCCAGATGGACAACGTCATAACATAATATGCTTTGCCATAGGTGGATGTATAAAAATTAGAGCACTCTATAGGATTTCAAGAGCAAGAGTCCTGTATCCTCATCCAGCAGAAACTGGGTCATGCTGCAAAAAGTGAGTGAGCCCAGCAAAAAAGATATACTTGTATGACAGAAGTCAAGCAAGCTGAAAAAGATAAATGAATGAATGAATGGATACATGTACAAGACAGGCAGAGCTGCTAATGCATCATTTTAATTGTGGTGTTTTTTATGTGACATGTGTTTGGTAATAAAATGACCACAGTCAGATTGTAATACTTTTTAAAAATTTAATACATCATAACCATGTACCTGGGCTCAAAATTAGCAGTAGTCCACTAGCCCATGGCAAGTAAATTTCCTGCTGGACTTGTAGTTTTCATCATTCGAGTAGTCCAATGGCTATAATGTAGTTCCAGTTGTCACCAGTCAGTATTTGTGGGAAGGACTAGAAATGATTCAGCAGGACTAGTACATTTCTCAATCTACTAGTCCTTGTGGCTCCAAAGAAATTTAGGTTAAATTCGAGGCCTGCTGTTCCATCCCCAAAGCACATAATTTAAGTCAAATGATGTAACAACAAATAGCAGATGCAAATACCAACTGTAAAATATGGTTAATTTCTTTGTCTTTATCAAAACGTGGTCACACCCTTTCACCCACACATCTAAAAAGTCATGTAATTTATAAGACTGAGGTAATAGACTACATACAGTAATTCTTTTTTTATGAATTTTGAATATACAGAGTTGAAAAATAAATACAATTTCTTTATGCCCTGAAACCAATTCAATCAGGGACATTTTCACTGTTATGTATTCTTTTCTATTTAAAAAAAAATAAAACTAGTTTTTTATATATAAAAAAGAGACGTAAAGACCATCTGACCTATATGTATATTGTTCTTGCTGGATACAAGGAAAATCAGTTGACACAATATTTTACACATGTGGATATACATGTCTGACAGTTTAAATAATGTATAAGACTTGATGGGTGCCGACAGTTTTCATAAGTAAGCTCAATCATGTCATTCAAGACCAGCTTCTCTTGGTTCTGTGTGTCTGGGATTATTACAATTGCAGATTTGCCCGCTGTAATCTTTGGAGTGATATAGCTGGGGAACTTTATATTCTATAAACTTCTCCATGTGGTGTTTAAAGAAGAGCTTTTAGATTCATTATTGAACTTCTGTTCGCAAGGCCATAATCAGGTCATTCAGTGTCCATTGCCCCAAGAAGCTATCCAAGCCATGACAGGTGGGCAAGGCCTTGCACATAAGCTGGCATGGAAATTTGTCAGACTAGAGCCACATGCTTGTCTTAAGGTCTTTCAGAAGCTTATCCTTAGCAGTGTAGTCTGTCATCACCTCTACATAAGGGGTGTATTTTTGGAGACACCCATGTGGACTTTTGCCTGCAATAGGCGGAGGCTGGCCCTGGTCTCCGCAGCAGATGACTTGGCAGCTTCTGATCTCCAAATACTCAACCAAGTCTTCAGGATGAGCTGGGTCAGTGTGCAATCCTTGTCCCAAATTATCACCTGAAGGAAAGACTTTTAGTGCATTCACTCTGGCATCCACTCTTTTGGAGACTCCAGTGGAAGAAGTTGTGCTCTGTCTGCACTCCAACTCCTTTCTTATCATGCTTCTTGGCAAGCTGGTGGGTCAGTATAAAGGCAAAAAGGTTCAACCTGCACCATTAAGGTAGGGAATTGTATGCACGGTGAGTGGATCATCTGTTCTTGGTGCGGTAGGTGTCTAGAACATCCTTTGTCACACTTCAGTATTCTGACTTGGCATGTAGGCCGCATGCTCTCATGGGACATAAAGCTACATCACATACTAATGAAATGGAGATACTGCCTTTGGCAGACACTTTTCCTCTTGGAAGTAGTACAAATAGCAGATGCCGCAATATCCATGTGGTTGGGTTTCCTTTCTACAAAGGTCTCTACACTTGTTAGATTTTCCCTAGCAGATGGAGTTTGTAGCTATGTGAACAGCCTCTGAAAGCTGAAGCATTTTAGAAATACATTGAGGTTAATGTGGGCATAGGCCAGCATTACTATCATAGCAACTCAAAACATGGCCTATTAGGCAATTTGGTGCACTAACAATAGCTCCGCTTTGGTGGCAGTCACGCAATGTAAAGTCAAGCTCTTTCATGAAACTATCAACTATCCCATGGACAAGCAGCGTGTCAGGCACATACCAGCAAATTTTGAGCCCTGAGTATACTTGCCGATGATTAAACACCCCTGATCTCTATTGTCCGGTAGCCAAAGCTTTGGCTTTTCATGACCATAATAGCCTCAGAAACCTCAAGACCTGTTCGAATTTCAGCTCTAGCGTAAAAGTAAGAAGAAAGACCGGGACACAGCCTTTCATCTGAAAGTGCTTAGCAAACCACACAGGAATTACAGCATTGCAGCTGTCGGCAAAATATCATGGCACATACTTGGGCAAAAATAGTAAGGTTTTATTTGGGACATTTGGTTCATAGGGTGACCACACCACACAAAGTAGAACTTGAATTCACCATCAAATTAAAATTATAGCTTTAGGTGCATTCCATGGGCTGACATGGCCATGTTCAATGCAGGATTTTTGAATGTCATAAATAATGCTGACTGTTGTGGGCTTCCACTTTGCATTCTTTGACCACCACTGCAGTTGTGTGGTTTGCAACAGAGACCTTTCTTGCATGAACCTCTGCTTGCTCATTCACCAGTGAAATGCAAGCATTTACTATCTTATCATGCTTTTCTTGTGCACTATATGTGCAGCCATCCTCAAGAACAAAATGGTCAACCACCACTTGTTCGTTCTGACCCCTTTCAGCCAAACAGTCTTTGGCTGACACAGTGTGGCTTCTTGAATGACTTCTCTGACATCATCCATGTAAATGCTGACATGTCTACTTTTCATGGCCAGGAAATAGAGGTTCTTAGACCAGGCATAGCAATTGTAAACAATAACTGTTGTAAATGTTCCTGTAAACAATAACTGTTGGAAATAGAGGTCCTTAGGCCAAGCATGGAAATTGTAAACAATAACTGTTGGAAATAGAGGTCCTTAGGCCAAGCATGGAAATTGTAAACAATAACTGTTGAAAATAGAGGTCCTTAGGCCAAGCATGACAACTGTAAACAATAACTGTTGGAAATAGAGGTCCTTAGGCCAGGCATGACAACTGTAAACAATAACTGGCCAGGAAATAGAGGTCCTTAGGCCAAGCATGGAAATTGTAAACAATAACTGTTGGAAATAGAGGTCCTTAGGCCAAGCATGGAAATTGTAAACAATAACTGTTGGAAATAGAGGTCCTTAGGCCAAGCATGGAAATTGTAAACAATAACTGTTGGAAATAGAGGTCCTTAGGCCAGGCATGGGAATTGTAAACAATAACTGTTGGAAATAGAGGTCCTTAGGCCAAGCATGACAACTGTAAACAATAACTGTTGGAAATAGAGGTCCTTAGGCCAGGCATGGTAATTGCAAACAATAACTGTTGGAAATAGAGGTCCTTAGGCCAGGCATGGAAATTGTAAACAATAACTGTTGGAAATAGAGGTCCTTAGGCCAGGCATGACAACTGTAAACAATAACTGGCCAGGAAATAGAGGTCCATAAGCCAAGCATGGAAATTGTAAACAATAACTGTTGGAAATAGAGGTCCTTAGGCCAAGCATGGAAATTGTAAACAATAACTGTTGGAAATAGAGGTCCTTAGGCCAGGCATGGAAATTGTAAACAATAACTGTTGGAAATAGAGGTCCTTAGGCCAAGCATGGAAATTGTAAACAATAAAATCAATTTTTTGCCAATGACATGCCTGATACTTGCAACTGTTGTAAATGTTCCCTCCCTTGCAACTGTTGTAAATGTTCCCTCCCTTGCAACTGTTGTAAATGTTCCCTCCCTTGCAACTGTTGTAAATGTTCCTCCCTTGCAACTGTTGTAAATGTTCCCTCCTTTGCAACTGTTGTAAATGTTCCCTCCCATGCAACTGTTGTAAATGTTCCCTCCCTTGCAACTGTTGTAAATGTTCCCTCCCATGCAACTGTTGTAAATGTTCCCTCCCTTGCAACTGTTGTAAATGTTCCCTCCCATGCAACTGTTGTAAATGTTCCCTCCCATGCAACTGTTGTAAATGTTCCCTCCCTTGCAACTGTTGTAAATGTTCCCTCCCTTGCAACTGTTGTAAATGTTCCCTCCCATGCAACTGTTGTAAATGTTCCCTCCCTTGCAACTGTTGTAAATGTTCCCTCCCATGCAACTGTTGTAAATGTTCCCTCCCTTGCAACTGTTGTAAATGTTCCCTCCCTTGCAACTGTTGTAAATGTTCCCTCCCATGCAACTGTTGTAAATGTTCCCTCCCTTGCAACTGTTGTAAATGTTCCCTCCCTTGCAACTGTTGTAAATGTTCCCTCCCATGCAACTGTTGTAAATGTTCCCTCCCTTGCAACTGCTGTAAATGTTCCCTCCCTTGCAACTGTTGTAAATGTTCCCTCCCTTGCAACTGTTGTAAATGTTCCCTCCCTTGCAACTGTTGTAAATGTTCCCTCCCATTATATCCTTCAAAATATTTAGTTGATTAATAATTCTCAGCTCGGCAACATCTTAAGCAGTTGTGCCACTCTTGTGAATCTTCTGTTCCCACTCTGCATTTCTTGACAGGTCTTGGACATACCTTTTCACCTTAGGACACCCACAACGTGCTCAATCTTATACTGGGCCATGCAGTTAAGGTTGCTCTTCCTCAATGGGGCCACGATAGCTGAGTTAGTTTCTCAGATAATGTATAAACCATACACTATAGCCATAACTGGGTAGGTGTTCTCATGGCAAAGCTGATCAATATCGACAAGGGCACCAAAGTAGAATCGTATTGGCTGTTTTTCTGGCCCAGAAGCAGTAACGTTTCAACACCCCTATCCTTTGACCTTTACCCCCAACCTTTGACCCTTTACCACCAAGAAGTTTAAATTGTTTCCTGCCTGTTGGTAGATTTAGATTGTTGACTGCCTGCCAGAACTGCTCAAGATTGGTACTGTTAGGGTCTTATGTTGTTTTAAGATTCTCTACATGAAGCACAAATGCATACAATATACCATCACACCCTCTGTAACTTTAAGCCTAATTCTCAGACATCTTTGTTGTCATCTTGACAAACTTTAAAGATGTATATCATCACTATCACCACTCTTTAATAATGACAATCAAATCCAGAAAAGGATTATCACTTCCTACTATTATTGACGAAGACAAAGACTTCATTCATCCCAAGTAGTACGGATTACAATGGCAATTAGTGACATGTACTTTAGTCTGGTTTACATTTATGTTTACATAGGATTAAATCAAGATCAGTGGTGTTTGTATCAACTTTTGCAATGGGGTTATTCATAATAGTGTTGAATGCATATTTTGCCTAACAATCGTGGTTGCTGTTCACGTTCTGCAGCTGGTCGCACCAGATCTAAACTAAAATAAAATTTGTCCCTTAGCAGGAACTAAAAAACAAATCTGTCCTGTTACATATGCATGCAAAATATTTTAGGCAGAAACCTGGATTCAAATCATCAATCTTCAGTTTACAAATATGACACTTAGAGCGATTGTCCCATCTCAGTCAGTTATAATACAATAATTTCCAGTCTATATGAGGAATGTACACACTCCTCATTTGTTTAGATAAATAACTTGTTTTTATTAATAACATCCACAGTTGCCATGGCATATCCTCAGTTCCATCCCCCATAGTATATTTTTATTAAAAAAATTTGAGGCTTATAAATATGTGTACTATATATGTACTTACTACACACAGCTGAAAAAAATAAAAGCTACCTACAGCACATACCTTGTAAACAGCTCAACCTCTCATAGACCTTGCCACCATCATTCTAAAGCTCAAACATATAAAAAGTAGCCAGTATCTAGTATAGATAAGCAAGTATCTAGTCATTATATAGATAAGCAAGTATCTAGTCATTATATAGATAAGCAAGTATCTAGTCATTATATAGATAAGCAAGTATCTAGTCATTATATAGATAAGCAAGTATCTAGTCATTATATAAATAAGCAAGTATCTAGTCATTATATAGATAAGCAAGTATCTAGTCATTATATAGATAAGCAAGTATCTAGTCATTATATAGATAAGCAAGTATCTAGTCATTATATAGATAAGCAAGTATCTAGTCATTATATAAATAAGCAAGTATCTAGTCATTATATAGATAAGCAAGTATCTAGTCATTATATAGATAAGCAAGTATCTAGTCATTATATAAATAAGCAAGTATCTAGTCATTATATAGATAAGCAAGTATCTAGTCATTATATAGATAAGCAAGTATCTAGTCATTATATAAATAAGCAAGTATCTAGTCATTATATAGATAAGCAAGTATCTAGTCATTATATAGATAAGCAAGTATCTAGTCATTATATAGATAAGCAAGTATCTAGTCATTATATAAATAAGCAAGTATCTAGTCATTATATAGATAAGCAAGTATCTAGTCATTATATAGATAAGCAAGTATCTAGTCATTATATAAATAAGCAAGTATCTAGTCATTATATAGATAAGCAGTCTGCATAGCTTAAAGCCTCAGTCCTAACATTCCATTGTATCATCAAAAAATTTATAGAATTACACTTTTCTAGCCCCTAAACATATCTCCAATGAAACCAAGTATAAAGTATAGTGACGAAAATAAAAATACTTCCAGTTCAAATGAAAAATAAATGGAACTTTGTTTGAAATTAGAATTATTCTAATGAAGATTTGGAATCAATATTTTTACTTTCCCTCTGTAATGATGATATAGGGCTTCAGAGTTTTTGATACAAAGTTTTCCAAGGAATTTTCTTTATTTATAGTGGATTGTTTGTAATAAAATGTATGTACCTTTTGTACTAATGATGCTATAAGACTTCAGAATTTTTTATACAAAGTTCTCCATTGAATTCTCTTTACATATAGCAGATTATTTATAATGAAATTCGATACAAAGTTCTCCATGGAATTCTCTTTACTTATTGTAGATCAGGGGTGTCAAACTCATTTGCTATGATGGGCCAGATTTGATATAAATAATAATAAATAATAATAATAAATAATTAGTCTGGCAGGCTGTATCTGGCCCATGGGCTGTGTGTTTGACACCCCTGTTGTAGATTGTTTATAATGAAATTGTATACAAAGTTCTCCATGGAATTCTCTTTACATATAGTATATAGTAGATTGCTTATAATGAAATGTATGTACCTTCTGTAATGAAACTGAGTTAGATTTATCTGATGATACCATATTATTTGCAATTAGAAATTCACCAGAATCTGAGATCTATAATGGAAGATTAATCTAGATTTTAAAAAGTACACACACACACATATATATATATATATATATATATATATATATATATATATATATATATATATATATATATATATTTATACACTTAATTGCAGATTTAAAAATGACAGTCACATTTTTGTGGCTTGCTTAGAACAAATAAAATGTTATAAACATATGGAATTATATTCTTTCCACATGTGCACCTCAGCAAGAGCAGAAAAAATAAGAGGATGGTGGGAGAAGATTAAAACAACACTGATGCCTAATCAATAATCAGTTAAGTTTACATTTAAAAAAATAATAATATGACTCAGTATCATGCTTGCTGATCACTACAATACTTAGCTGTTTAGTCTTGTTTTAATATTTAATATTCAGGAAATAAATTCCAAACTGATGTGACTAACTACATCGATACACGGACTTCTAAAAGCTTATACACTGTGTGATCCTGTTAGATTTACAAAACTTTAAAGCATTGGACACAACAGATCATTCCATTCTGTACAAGAAGTTATCTGATATGGAAGTAAAATCAATCAATTGGTTTTATTCATACTTATTGAACATATTCCAATTAATGTTAATGTAAAAGAGACAATGTCTGATCGCATGGCTGTAACATGTGGGGTGCCTCAGGGCAGCATCCTTGGGCCACATCTCTTTCTTTGTTACATAAATTATATGATTATAAGTATCAATTCAGACTCTAAATTCTTTTTATGCTGATGACAGTGGAATATTCTTTTCACATCAAGATCAAAGCTGGTACAAGAACTTGATTCAGGTAATCAATGGTTAGTTGATAATAAACTTCATCTTGATAAAATAGAGTGCATTCATTTTGGTTATACATGTATTAGTAAACTTAAAAAGATATGAGCTAGTAGTGACAAGTGTATCACAAAGGTCCCTGGTCCCTACAATTTGTTTGGCAGGGCCTTAAACATTAAGAACTTCTAGTAGAAAACCAAATTTTGATGAAGGTGCACATCCAGGGATGATAATTCTTCTAAATGATGATGTGGAATGCTGGAAATCCAATTCTTTCAAGGTCTTACGAATATAAAGGTGCATACTAACCCTGGCTGAAATAAAATATTCCCTAGTGAAGTTATACTGAGGAAACCAAAGTCAGGAGAATGGGGAATCAGGAATCATAACTCTTTTAAATGATGTTGTGGAATGCTGTAAATCAAAGACACTTAAAGTCTTGTCAATCTTCTCATCAACTTGTAGCCACATGCCAAGTTTGGTGGAAAGTAAACTAATTTCTATAAAGTTATCTTGAACAAACTACAGTCAAGAGGACAAGCAATCAAAATGAAACTAAACCCATATAAGGCACATGCAAGTCTATGAGATAACGTTCATACCAAGTTGCATCAAAATATGTTGAATGGTTCTTGAGCTTCGCCGGTTACATACAACATCCCATGTCAAGATATGAAAGTTAACTGTCAAGGGCCATAACTCTATCCAAAACAGAGTTCATGAGACAAAACACATAAAAGCCACATCTACATGTACTGGTAAGTCTTGAGACAATGTACACACTAAACTGCATCAAAATATGTTAATTGGTTCTTGAACTTAGCTCATTACAAGAATCTGCTATAGTGGAGATGTAATATGGATGGAATAACTCCATCAAAATTGGACCCAAAAAGATGAAACCTTTAAAAGGACCTGTCTAAATGGTCACCTTTATATAGCAATCACCTGGTATCAATGACCTTCTAATTCCCCCCTTCAAATTTCCTATATAAAAATCATGTATCAAACGGTCACCTTCTTCCTGTGGTCAGCAGCCAGGTGTTTTCTAACTAAATATTATTTTCTCACTGCTTTAAGCAGTCACTGTAGTGTATCAAAACCAAACTTTTGTTTCATCATATTTCTTGTTTGCTTGTCCTCACTGTAATTCAGTCACACTACCAATGTAACTCAAAGGTTTCAATAAGTCAAATTCATATTCTTGCAGTGGAAATGGAAGTCACCTTTTGTGCCAGTGCCAGTGTGACAGATATAGTTTGATGTCTTCATCTATTTACCAGTAAACAAAAGCTATCCCTGATGAAAAAAAGTTAATCTTTGTGAAAAGAGATGACCTCCACTGTTTTTCATTAGGGTCAGGCATTATATAATATTAAAAGAACTTGTCTGTAAAGGCAGGTGAAGTCTTTTGTTCATGAGTTACTAATGATAGCCACATAAGACACTGACCATAAAAAATTAAAATTTAAAATGGTGGGGGTCGGGAGACAGTGGCTGCTTTTTTATACTTTTTTTATTCCACCTCAGGATGCAAGATAGTTTATTTTTTTCAAGTAATATATTGGCTATAATTAGTTATTTTCCTTATCCCAACCCCGTCCACCCCACCTCCTAATTAAAAGGTTGATTCTCTTTTCATCGTGGGCCTCTCACATAAACTATGTTTTTATTATTGGCTAGCTAAGCAACTGCTTAATCCAGATATTGTTTAAGTATGAACAGCTGTTAATAAGCCTATTTACTCAAGTTGGCCAACCAAAGAGTTAGTCCTCTGTTTCACAGTAATAATGCAAGCTGTCAATTAGTACCAACATTACTGTTTTGTCCTGGATCACAAAACAAACTAAGATCGGTGATTTTTTTTTTTTAGGAGTGAGTGATGATTTAATTTATAGGATAGACTAAAGTGGGCAGGATCCATTAACCTTGTGTGGAACATAGGTTTTGGAAGATAACAACATACATGAATACATGTATTTATGATTTTGTTGAATAGTGCACTAATATACATCTGTTGATAGAATAATAATAATAATAATAATAATAATAATGATGATAATGGTAATGGTATTTGGTGCATGGTATTTGTTCAAAAAACAATTTGAAAATGTAGACCTGCATCCATAGGTCACCTCTTTACAAAGGTCAATTTGGCCTTTTCCCATGGGTGGCCACTATTTACAAGTTTGACTATAATTAGTAATTCCACTACCAAATGGCATCCAATTATGTGTAAAGGTTGCAGAAATGTGGACAGATGCATAGATGGAAAGGTGATTACTATAGGGTTTGTGCATCACAATGCAGGAATCTAATAATGTTTCTGTATAAACAAATGGGCCACTAAACCACTTTATAAATTTACATGCCTAAGAAAGTATCATTGTTTGAACTAGAGGAATGGTGAGCAATTTGCCCATGTAAATACCCTATGTGCATCTTCAGATGATGACTATAACAGCAAGTATTAAAAACACTGACAAAAATCACAGGAGCAATGTTATTTGTCGATATGTGCATCTTCAGATGATGACCATAACATCAATCTGTCAAAAACACCAAGACTAGTTGCATTCACAGTATAAAGAATTGCAAAATAAACTTTAGGAAGATAATCCAAGTATAAAATCCTTAAAATATAGAGTCAAAATAAGTGCAGAAGCTTATGAAAAATATTTGTGAAAGAAAAACCATCATCATCCAAACGATTCTAAAATAAACAAATTTTAGATTCAAAATAAACAAAGTTTAGATTCTGAATCTAATACAACCTAAGAACATTTTCAATTTTTTATTTTATTTTCAAATCTTGAAATTGATGTACCTGTACAACATATATAATGTATCATAATGTAATAGTGTAGTAAATATTTTATCAGCATGCAGAATATACTAATGTGTTAATTAGAGCCTGACCATATCAATAACCTGCGGTATGACAATATTTTACTGCATTATGATATAACACATATACCAGTACAATGTGATAAAATACAGTCTGACTCATCAGACCCATCTATTACAGTTATAGTGTTCATCACATTCTTCATGTCTATTGTAGCATTCACTGCTTGCCCAGCAAGATATCAAGTCTTACATCTAAACAGTTATAGTGTTCATCACATTCTTCATGTCTATTGTAGCATTCACTGCTTGCCCAGCAGGATATCAAGTCTTACATCTAAACAGTTATAGTGTTCATCACATTCTTCATGTCTATTGTAGCATTCACTGCTTGCCCAGCAGGATATCAAGTCTTACATCTAAACAGTTATAGTGTTCATCACATTCTTCATGTCTATTGTAGCATTCACTGCCTGCCCAGCAGGATATCAAGTCTTACATGCCAATAATTAAAAAAAAAAAAAAAAAAATTATAGCAATAACAACAACAATAATAATAATAATAATAATAATAATAATAATAATAACAGCAATAATAATAATAATAATAATAATAATAATAATAATAACAGCAATAATAATAATCATACAGCAATCCCTCATTATAATGTTGTTCATAGAAGCCATGTAGTATACCACTTTATAGTGAGACTGTCTTATAATGAATATGATACATATAATTTTACTACTACCTAATGAATGGAATCCATGACCATATTCACCTTATAAAAGGAATCATGTGAAAAGGAAGGGCCCTATAGAGAGTGCTGTAACAAGAACACAATAACCAGAGCAACTTCAATAGATTGCCATTATAAATCATTATTCTTATTTTACGTATTACTAAATCACTCCATCCCCCACAACAATCAAACCTCTCCACCACCACCCAGTAACCCCTGGGGTAAGGAATAAAAGTCTATCACATGTACATATATCATGTGGCTTCCAGCTGTCTGCAAATACATTTAAGCTTTCATAAAGTATCCAATCTGTAACCCAGCCTACTCCACAAACTGTCAAAATATTTGTCCCCCTGTCCCTCCCACCCCCCAGTAAAACTTTTCTACTACAGTACTAACTGAACCTTCATATACAGGCAACCTTTATAAAATGGACATAACTTTTTGTCCCAACAGTGTTCAGCTAAGGGAAGTAATTTATATTTTGGTATATCTGTGATTTGTGATAATGTAATTTTCATTTTGGTATATCTGTGATTTGTGATAATGTAGTTTACATTTTGGTATATCTGTGATTTGTGATAATGTAATTTTCATTTTGGTATATCTGGCATATGACACTTTTCTAAAGGACCTTGGACATAGCCAAGAATAAATACTCTAAAATTACACTGAGCAGTTTAATACTGTTGGATAATGGACAGGTGAATATATGGAGTATATCACAATATTTCCAAATTTGACATTAAAGGATGGGGATGAATAGATGGAACATATCACAATATTCCCAAATTTGACACTAAAGGATAGGGATGAATAGATGGAGTATATCACAATATTCCCAAACTTGACACTAAAGGATGGGGATGAATAGATGGAATATATCACAATATTCCCAAATTTGACACTAAAGGATAGGGATGAATATATGGAGTATATCACAATATTCCCAAACTTGACATTAAAGGATGGGGATGAATAGATGGAATATATCACAATATTCCCAAATTTGACACTAAAGGAAAGGGATGAATAGATGGAGTATATCACAATATTTCCAAACTTGACACTAAAGGATGGGGATGAATCCATATCGAGAACATACACTGTGGGTCTTCCTGCTATGAATGCATGCGAAGTTTGGTCCTAATTTATTTTAAAATTGTCAATTCAATTTATTAGTACATAAGACATAGTGAGTACTTCAATAGGACCCCAAGTGGGATAAAGCCCAAAATTATTTTATCATTATCAATTCAATTTATTAGTACATATGACATATCAAGTACGTCATGGGGACCCAAGTGGAATAAAGCCAACAAATAGTACTCCCCTGACACAATGTTACATAACCTTAAATTATACATGCAAGTTTAGGGAATTTTAACTCCACAGTTAGGCAAGAGATATCCTTACACACAGATAGACTGATGAAAATATTACAACATCCCTGATACTTAAAAAGAAACAAACAAGAGGCTCAGGTGGAACTAAGATTGCTCACTTGGCTGACATATGCCTAATAGCAAAACAGCTAAATGGAAGAGCAGTTGACTAACAAATCTTAGTTAGTAGGATGCTTTCTTTAGAAATTTCATCCAAATCTGCTGATATATGAAAATAGTTATTTCATCGTTTCTCAACATTATAGTTTAAAGTTTCTCTAATATTAAAGATTACTTAAAAGTGACACCGTAAATGCAAATATTATTAAGAAATCAATGGCCAGATGTGAAAACTGAAATTTCTCAATATAGTGTGCAAACCATGTCTCTTATATATATAACAAAGGTGGCATGCATAAGAAGCAGTTTATATCTCCTGTCTTCTATCCAAACATCCTATTTTCATGATTTTGACCCATTTCAGCATCAAACTCATGTCAGGTACCTGTGTAAAGAAAAAAATCAGCTTTGTCTTCAACATGTTCTTGACTGACAGCTAGAAAACACAGGCAAAAGTAAACGATAATTGACAAGTTCTAGATGTTAAGCAATGTTGAACTTCAGCACTAAATGTTAAGAGTGGAAAATACACAGATTTATTCTCATGGTGCAAATCTGCACATGCTCAGCACTGGGACAAGTAATAAAGTTGTACTTGGCACAATACGTATCTGGTCAGAACAAGAGCATGAGTTGTTTTCCTGAACCATAATAACACAAATTCTTTAAGGATCAACAATCAGGGGTGATAACTCTATCAAATAATGATGCAGTATGCACTGCACTCATTCATGACCTTGTCAATATAAAGTTGCATATAAAATCTGGTTGAAATCAATAAACCCCAGTAAAGTCATGCTCTATAAACCAAAATGCGAATGGACAAACAATCAGTGGTCCTTAATCCACCAAATGAAGACAAAGAAAGCTGACAATTAAATTCATTGAGATTTCATCAGCAGGAGATTTATCGATTGTTCCCTTACAACTGGACAACATTTCCCTTGAAAATTTAAATTCCCAATTCATAACTGATTATCCATGGAACAAACATTTCTGGACACAATCACTATCTATTAATGTTCCAGATGACTGTAACTTTCCTGTATTAAAGAATTCCGGTGCATACCAAAATTGGTTAAAATCCACACAGCCCTGGTGAAGTTATACTGTGGAAAACTGAATTCATGAGGGTCGCTGGTTTGATACCCTCCTAGGATGGTTGCCTCAGTGTGCCCTTGAGAAAGGTATTTAGCTCCCATTTTTTCCACCTGATGTAACCAATGTACTAAAGGTGCCACTAAAAACCAACCAACCAACTTATATAATTTTTTTTAAATGTTATTTACTGTGGTAACACACATGTTATTTACTGTGGTATCATAGATGTTATTTACTGTGGTATCACACGTGTTATTTACTGTGGTATCACACATTATTTACTGTGGTATTATACATGTTTTTTACTGTGGTATCATACATGTTATTTACTGTGGTATCACACATGTTATTTACTGTGGTATGACATGTTTTTTTACTGTGGTATCATACATGTTATTTACTGTTATATCACACATGTTATTTACTGTGGTATCATACATGTTTTTTATTGTGGTATCATAGATGTTATTTACTGTGGTATCATACATGTTATTTACTGTGGTTTCACATGTTATTTACTGTGTTATCATACATGTTGTTTACTGTGTTATCATAGATGTTATTTACTGTGGTATCACATGTTATTTACTGTGTTATCATACATGTTATTTACTGTGCTATCATACATGTTATTTATTATGGTATCACACATGTTATTTACTGTGTTATCATACATGTTTTTTACTGTTATCATACATGTTATTTACTGTGGTATCACACATGTTATTTACTGTGGTATCATACATGTTTTTTACTGTGGTATCATACATGTTATTTACTGTGGTATCACACATGTTATTTACTGTGTTATCACACATGTTATTTACCTTGTTATCCCGCATGTTTGTTTAAACATAAGCACTCTATTTGTCACTCTTCTCTTCTCTGCTAATAATTGTGGTGTCACACATGGTTTAAACATAAGCACTCTATTTGTTTGTCCCACTTATAAATACAAAAAATTCCCCATTACAAAAATGCTCTAGGGTAACTTTCCCGCTGCGTGTAAATCTTGCAGAAATTGCTGTGTGAAATAGAGACTATTCTTATCAATTCCACATTTTCCCACTGTGTGGAAATAATGCCGAAATTGCTGAGTAAAATAGAGACTATTCTTATTAATTCCACATTTTCCCACTGTGTGGAAATCTTGCAGAATTGCTGTGTGAAATAGAGACTATTCTTATTAATTCCACATTTTCCCACTCTGTGGAAATCCTGCAGAAATTGCTGAGTAAAATAGATACTATTCTTATTAATTCCACATTTTCCCACTGTGTGGAAATCTTGCAGAAATTGCTGTGTGAAATAGAGACTATTCTTATTAATTCCACATTTTCCCACTGTGTGGAAATCCTGCAGAAATTGCTGAGTAAAATAGATACTATTCTTATTAATTCCACATTTTCCCACTGTGTGGAAATCTTGCAGAAATTGCTGTGTGAAATAGAGACTATTCTTATTTATTTACATTTTCCCACTGTGTTGAAATCCTGCAGAAATTGCTGTGTGAAATAGAGACTATTCTTATTAATTCCACATTTTCCCACTGTGTGGAAATCCTGCAGAAATTGCTGAGTAAAATAGAGACTATTCTTATTAATTCCACATTTTCCACTGTGTGGAAATCTTGCAGAAATTGCTGTGTGAAATAGAGACTATTCTTATTTATTCCACATTTTCCCACTGTGTGGAAATCCTGCAGAAATTGCTGTGTGAAATAGAGACTATTCTTATTAATTCCACATTTTCCCACTGTGTGGAAATCCTGCAGAAATTGTGTGAAATAGAGACTATTCTTATCAATTCCACATTTTCCCACTGTGTGGAAATCCTGCAGAAATTGCGAGTAAAATAGAGACTATTCTTATTAAATCCACATTTTCCCACTGTGTGGAAATCCTGCAGAAATTGCTGTTTGAAATGGAGACTATTCTTATTAATTCCAAATTGTGTTTAAGGGCAATGAAAACATTCTTACATTCAACTCCAGATAAACTGAAAATAATGACAGCTGATTGGCCAGTGATTTCAAATCAGACCAGCCTTTATTAGTGAGTTTTACAATTTGTTTTATGTTTTTGGAATACATTTGACATAAATATATAGACTGTAGCATCAATTATTGGTGATATTAACTGACATCTTCCAGGTGCTTATAAACAGTGCTACATCCTTCTGAAGTGAAACTTGCAAATATAGCAAAGTTCATCACAGGTCAACCCTACCCCTCCCCCTCCCCCCAAATTCATAGGAATTCACACCTGGTTTGTGAAGCAGTGAAGGGTAAGGACATTTAACTGTAAGAAATAACAGATAATGTTAATACAAAAAATAAATCATGGCTTATAATGATTGCTCCCTCTCTCACTCTATCACTGTCCATATATATATATATATATATATATATATATATATATATATATATATATAAGAATATGAGTGTGTGTGTGTGTAGTACATTAAACAATTTCCAGTATTGCTGTACAAGTATACTAGTGTACTAAATTTCATCCTTTAAGTGGCTTTAAAGTTATTAAGTGGAAGGGAAAGTTAGATGGAAAATGCAAAATAATGAGCTGTGACCTCAAACTTGAAGATAGGCCACACACACTCACACACACACCAATGTGGTATGTGACACACCTTCTAGTAATGATGTAGAAGTATACCAAGTTTCATCCTTTCATCTCTTAATTACGGAGCGAAAATGAAAGTGTGATGGAAAACATAAAATACTGAACTGTGACCTTGACCTTAAAGACAGCATCCCCAATGTGATATACAACACACCAACTACTGATGAAGGATAAATATACCAAGTTTCATACCTTAATCTCAAACAAGTTTCAAATTGGAAAGTGTAAGGCAAATATAAAATATCAACCCATAGCACCTCCAATATGGTATGCAAAATACCTTCTAGTATACCAAGCTTTATCACTTAATCTCAAACAGCTTTAAAGTTATATAGCAGATGGGAAAGTGTGATGGAAAATTTAAAACATCAAGCTGTGAGCTTGACCTTGAAGATAGCATCCACAGTGTGGTACACAGTGTACCCTCTGGTGATGATTTAGTATACTAAGTTTCATTCCTTAATCTCAAATGCCTTTAAAGTTAAAGAGTGGAAGAGAAAGTGTAATGTAAATGTGAAATATTGAGCTGTAACCGTGACCTTGTGACACACCTTCCAGTGATGTATAAGCACACCAAGCTTTGTCTCAACATCAAATGGCTTTAAAATTATACAGCAGATATTAAAGTATTATGGAAAAAGAAAACTATTGAGTTGTGACTTTGACCTTGACCTTTAAGATAGCACCTGCAACCTGGTATACACAGTAGTGTATATTTTAGGAATGACTGCTTGTGAAATGTTAGAATATTCATCTTTTACAAATTGATATTTTTACATAGCTAAGTATGAAAGCAATCCAATGTCACAAAAATGTATAGACTGGTGTGCATTTTCTTGTGATACTTTTAATTGAATAGTTAAGTAGGATGCCATTACAGTAAGCCTTCACTACACCAGTCCTCTGAAACCCTAGTGAGCCACCATAAGGAGGAGCAGTCACAAGATTTTCATGATAAATGTTGTAACAGCCATATCGTGGGGCACCATTTTCATTTAGGACCAACAGGATGAAACTAGTCACTTGGTAATTGATGCCACATTATGATAATGATGTATACCAGTAAATTAGTCACTTGGTCATTGATGTCACATTATGATAGGGATGTATACAGGTGAACTAGTCACTTTGTCACTGATGCCACATTATGATAATGATGTATATCAGTGAACTAGTCACTTGGTCATTGATGTCACATTATGATAATTATGTATACCAGCAAACTAGTCACTTGGTCATTGACGTCACATTATGATAATGATGTATACCAGTGATCTACTTACTTGGTCATTGATGTCAAATTATGATAATGATGTATACAAGTGAACTAGTCACTTAGTCACGATGTCACATTATGATAATGATGTATACCAGTGAACTAGTCACTTGGTCATTGATGTCACATTATGATAATGATGTATACAAGTGAACTAGTCACTTGGTCATTGGTGTCACATTATGATAATGATGTATACCAGTGAACTAGTCACTTGGTCATTGATGTCACATTATGATAATGATGTATACCAATGAACTAGTCACTTGGTTGTTGATGTCATATTATGATAATGATGTATACCAGTGAACTAGTCACTTGGTCATTGATGTCACATTATGATAATGATGTATACCAGTGAACTAGTCACTTAGTCATTGATGTCACATTATGATAATGATGTATACCAGTGAACTAGTCACTTAGTCATTGATGTCACATTATGATAATGATGTATACAAGTGAACTAGTCACTTGGTCATTGGTGTCACATTATGATAATGATGTATACAAGTGAACTAGTTACTTGGTCATTGATGTCACCTTAGCTTTATGTACCATCTGAAGTCTAACTGTATGTGCTTCATTGATGTTTGTTGTTACATACATCATGTAGATTACTTCTGTAGATTTTAGAATAGTACAGGGCCTCAAGGGAGATTAGATATGTACTAATTGAGTTACCCTCTTAAATAAATATACATTATTATTATATTATTATTATATTATGCTATTTATCTGACTAACCAGTGACAAGACAGCATAGTACTTGATTACTTCCTATAACCAAGATTAAAAACATAATAAACCCCATTTTTGTTGAGTCTGCCTTTTATTCAGCTAGAAATGACATACATACAAAAAAACTGTAAAACTGAGGTTAATCTAGGGTGGGAATGGACAGACACAAAGATGGCCATATGGAAGGATAGGCACAAAGTCGCCAAAGTGATTGCAATGTTGAGATGGCCATATGGAAGGATAGGCACAAAGTCACCAAAGTGATTGCAATGTTGAGATGGCCATATGGAAGGATAGGCACAAAGTCACCAAAGTGATTGCAATGTTGAGATGGCCATATGGAAGGATAGGCAAAAAGTCACCAAAGTGATTGCAATGTTGAGATGGCCATATGGAAGGATAGGCACAAAGTCACCAAAGTGATTGCAATGTTGAGATGGACACATGGAAGGATAGGCACAAAGTCACCAAAGTGATGGCAATGTTGAGATGGCCACATGGAAGGATAGGCACAAAGTCACCAAAGTGATGGCAATGTTGAGATGGACACATGGAAGGATAGGCACAAAGTCACCAAAGTGATTGCGATGTTGAGATGGACACATGGAAGGATAGGCACAAAGTCACCAAAGTGATTGCAATGTTGAGATGGCCACATGGAAGGATAGGCACAAAGTCACCAAAGTGATTGCAATGTTGAGATGGCCATATGGAAGGATAGGCACAAAGTCACCAAAGTGATTGCAATGTTGAGCTTCCACCAAATTTTTGAGAATAGTATAAATTTGGGTTTAATACATAATTTCACACACAAATATATGTATGCTTTAATTATTTTACCATATACAAAGTCCAATTGATAAAGACAACCTTAGACCAAACTATAAAATGATTCAATCAATACTGTTATTATTATAGGTGCAATAAGAAAATTTATTTAAAATATTGCTGTTGGTATAAAATGATCAATTATCATTTGCCTTCTTTCACAGTAAAGTTTTTAAATATGTATTATCATGAGACCAACAATAGGAGGACCAGTTTTATCCTAAGTTTGAAAATTAGAGACAGTGCTTGGTATACAGGAGAAATATCTATAAATTCTCTTCAACATAAATCATGTTAATCTTTCTTTCTTAAACATGCACATATCTCACTCAGGACAATCCTTTCATGAGTTTCCCTGAAGAAGCTTAGTTCAGTGACTGGTTTTTGTTTATGATTTCAATTATACATAACCTTCTCTTCTCATGGTTTTGTTTGTTTGTTTTTTTTTAAATCCCTTTTGCAGCTCTAACTATACCCTACGTTATTAATTTGTTCATACATAGAACTTGTTATTCCAATGAAAACAAGAAATGTGTTAATACAATATGGATGTCTTGACCCTGTGCCTGCAAGTTGACCAAGGCTAAAACTGAAACAAAGTGTGACAGACTGACATCCAAACAGATGGACAAGGGAAACAATATATTTCCTAGCATAGTGGGACATAAAAAAAAATTGCAGATTTTTTAACTTATAATTCAGCTGAAAATTTTAACTAACATTTTACCCCAATTCTCTGTGTAAGCAAGAAAGTAACTAATAGCAAGATGACCATGGCTTGCACAATGAGCCTGTGATCAATGCACTGCTGTAAAGTGTGACCTTGACCTCAAGGTAAAAAATTGAGTGACATGTTCCAGAATGAATTGTCTTGGCTTCAAAATGATTTGTCCCAAGTATGAAGAAAATCCATTAAGGACCTTAGGAAATATAAGCAAATTTAAAAAATTGATCCGAAACCTGAACATATTTTCTATGAATGTGACCTTGACCCCAAGGTCAAAAGGGCTAGTAAATGTGTCGCTGAATGATTTTGTCTTAGGTTCGTATTGATCCAACACAAATATAATGAAATGAATCAAGGAGTTTAGGAAATATTAGCAAATGTATAAACTTTACCCAAAATCTTAACTTAATGTGCTGATGTTATCTCTCTGCCAAAATATATACATGTGTTTTGAGTAGAACTGCAACTATAGGGCCCAGATGGCATGACATCTGCATGGTCATGTTTTATTTTGTTTTAAGGTTATATCTGTATTATCCAAGCTAATTGATTCTACTGTACATAGCTTAGTGTGCCTTGGTGCTTAACAATGAACTTTGACCTCTTGATTGTGACATTCATTCTCAGTGCTAAGTGACATTTTAGACAGGATTCTCAGATTACACAGATCTGTACACGATCATTCTATTGATGCATTAGACAGGATTCTCATATTACTCAGATTTGTACACAATCATACTATTAATGTATTAGACAGGATTCTCAGATTACACAGATCTGTGCACAATCATACTATTGATGTATCAGATAGATTCTCAGATTACACAGATCTGTAAACAATCATACTACTGATGTATCAGACAGGATTCTCAGATTATTCAGATCTGTACATGATCATACTATTGATGTATCATACAGGATTCTCAGATTACTCACATCTGTACAAGATCATCTATTGATGTATCATACACCAAAAACTAAAGTATGTGCATGGTTGTGCATGGATGTATGTATGTTTTTGTATGCATGTGTGTGTGTGTGTGTTTCACTTTCTTTTCTTTTAACTAAATGTAGAATTAGACAAGACTGGCATTAAGCACTATAAGGCGTCTTCAGTTATACTGTACCAACATGTATCCCAGAATTACCCCAGCCATGATCAGAGACTGTCCCCCACTGTCCTTGGTACCAAATTTCTACACGGCTCTCAATGCAACTTGGACCATCAACAAAACATGCTGCAAAACTTCAAGCCAGAAGAACAAAAACAAGCCACAAATAATAAATATACAAATGAGACTGTTCACAGATTAATATACATGATTATATTTCTGCTATATGCTGGTAATGAAACAAGTCATCAAACTTGTATTTCATAATAACACCTTTTAATCTTGAAATCTTGTTGATGCAATGTGTAATATTCCATGTTTGATATGAAAAAAGTTGCAAACAGAGCTCCTAGGATATAGGCAAATTTATCTGATAACTGACCAATCACCATACAAACTCGTTTATAGTCACTAACAACAGTCCAAATGAAACCCGTCTGATAGCTTGTGGATGTATCCTATCTGTCAAGTTTCATCTTTTCAAACTACAGACATAAGTAGTATTAATAGCACTGAGAACAGAATGTTAAATCACTTCATCAATATCTGCATATGTCAGTGATTATAGAATTTACTTGAGATCTTATAGGCTTATCATCAATATATATCTACAATGACTGGGGGTAGGGTCTGTGTCCATAAATTCAATTCTGGAAATATGCCGGGACAGTGGGCAATAATCAGCTCTTAAGAACCCCCTAAAAAAAGTCATAGCTCACAATCCAAGTTTCGTCAACATCTGTTCTCTGCCGTAGTTCATGTAAAAAAGTGTCAAAGTTGGTAAAACAAGCTCAGACAATCACATGTAACATCAACTCATAATAAATATGTGCCAATATTGCTCACAATGAAACTCAATGCAGATTTTGCTGATTTAAGAGTACCAACCACCTTTTTAGTTTCATCCAGATTTGTCAAAACAAAAAAACAAAAACAAAAGGCCTAGGATGTTGCCAAGCTGAAATGTATTCTATTTACTGTGTTTTACCCCAACTAGAAATAAATTAAAAAAATAAAGGTATACAGATGCTTTATTTTGGGTCTGTGTTTCACTCCCATTCTAACAGAAACAAGAATATCATGAACAGCACATTATACAACTCCCGTGTCTCATAGTCCTCTATGCAGGCACTAGTAGGGTATAGTTGACTTCAGATTACTGACCAATGAGTCTATATGATCTTGATCTTTGGCCAAGGTACACAGTCTTGAACTAAACTTACTGTGCAGAAATCATTATTTTCTTATTAGACTTACCATGTCTGTAAGTTCTGACCTTTGGACTCCCAGAATCTATAGGTTGCTTTATTATGAAAAGTGCAAGCCATCCAAAGTTTGGTAAAGGAACTTACTCTACAACAATAGTTATTCTGCAAAACCCATTTTTCTTTGAGCCACAATGACCTTGACCTTTGACTTTTTGACCCCCAAACCACCAGACCTCTTCCATACCTTAAATATGTCTTATTTGGCTTAAAGTAGAAGGTAAACAAGATCAGATAATTCAAAATAACCTGTAATGGTCACACAATCAATTCTCAAATGTGTGAAATATTTGGGTCTCAGTATAGACAGCTTATTCATGGATGAACACAAAGGCAACAGTATACTAAAAATAAGTAAATGCCAGGTCAACGTTTCTCTATACTATAGACAATGTCAATGTTTATAACTGAAAACGAGAAATAAACACTATGTTCTGCTTTAATACAATGCAATTTTGATTATTCCTCTTCTCTGAAATATGCTGGAATTGGACAAAAAATCTCAAAACAAATTCCAAACAGTACAGAATAAAACTGTTAGATTTATAGGTAAATCTGTACCTAGATCAAGCAATTATGAACTTAAAACTGTTAGATTTATAAGTAAATTTGTACCTGGATCAAGCAATTATGAATTTAAAACTCAGATCTATAAGTAAATTTGTACCTAGACCAAGCAATTATGAACTTAAAACTATTAGATTTATAAGTAAATTTGTACCTAGATCAAGCAATTATGAACTTAAAACTGGGGGAATACTAATAGTAGATAACAGAGTGAAACAATTATGACTGAATCGTGTTCATCATATTTATTATGAGAAATATCCATCTTACTGAAGCCCAAGTTTTGTGAAAATTGTATTAAGTAATTATCACTATTTTGTCACTAGGAGTAGTATGTTACACCATGTGTTAGTGTAATAGATTCTTAAAATTTTCTTTATAACACCATACAGGATTAAAACCTATTACACAGTTTCATCAAGGACATTTCAGATATAGGTGTTTAAATTGACTGTCAAGTCTTACCTTTAACATCAAAGCAGATCAAAAGAACAATATTCAATAATATTTAACTAGTCTGAATTGGTCTTTAGTGATATGTTTAATTCTGAAATAAGATTTTACTAGTCTGAATTGGTTTTTAGTGATATGTTTAATTCTGAAATAAGATTTTACTAGTCTGAATTTGATTTTTAGTGATGTTTAATTCTGAAATAAGAATTTACTAGTCTGAATTGGTTTCAGTGATATGTTTAATTCTGAAATAAGATTATACTAGTCTGAATTGGTTTTTAGTGATATATTTAATTCAAAAATAAGATTTT
Source organism: Margaritifera margaritifera (assembly GCA_029931535.1). Lineage (NCBI taxonomy): Eukaryota > Metazoa > Mollusca > Bivalvia > Unionida > Margaritiferidae > Margaritifera > Margaritifera margaritifera. Next base: position 371,018 of record JAQPZY010000835.1, read on the forward strand.
ACTAGTCTGAGTTGGTTTTAGTGATATGAATAATTCAAAAATAAGATTTTACTAGTCTGAATTGGTTTTTAGTGATATGAATAATTCTGAATAAGAGTTTACTAGTTTTAATTGGTTTTTAGTAAAATGTTTAATTCTGCAATGAGATTTTACTAGGTTTAATTGGTTATAGTAATACGTTTAATTCTAAAATAAGATTTTAAGTTTTGATACTCAGAAGTAATATATTAGTATAGTCTAATATAGAATTTTTAATTTACAGTATGTACCCTGCCCAAAGATCTTGATCCCTCTTAACCCAGTTGGAAATGTTTTTATGTCTATTTGTATTATAGTTGTCTTATGTGTATGCTGTGTCATGTTATGTTTTATGTCTGTCTGTATTATAGCTGTCTTATCTGTGTGCTGCGTCATATGTTGTTTTTGTCTGTTTATATTATAGTTGTCTTATCTGTGTGCTGTCATGTGTTTTATATCTGTTTGTATTATAGTTGTCTTATTTGTGTGCTGTCATGTCTTTCATGTCTGTTGTATTATAGCTGTCTTATCTGTGTGCTGTCATGTGTTTTATGTCTGTATTATAGTTGTCTTATGTGTATGCTGTCATGTTGTTTTATGTCTATTATTGTTTTCTTATGTGTATGCTGTGTCATGTTATGTGTTTTGTCTGTATTACAGTTGTCTCATCTGTGTGCTGTGTCATTTGTTGTGTTTTGTCTGTTTGCATTATAGTTATCTTATGTGTATACTGTGTTGTTATGTTTTTGTCTGTATTATAGTTGTCTTATGTGTATACTGTGTCATGTTATGTTTTATGTCTGTATTATAGCTGTCTTATGTGTATGCTGTGTCATATGTCATGTGTTTTATTTCTGTTTGTCTTATCTGTGTGCTGCGTCATATGTTATGTGTTTTATGTCTGTATTATAGTTGTCTTATGTGTGTGCTGTGTCACATTATGTGACTTATTTACATTTGTTATAAGTATTACTATTTGTGCTATATGTTCATTCTACTTAAATACAATTATTATTATTATTATTATTATTATTATTATAACTTATTATTATTATTATTATTATTATTATATCAGGTCCAATGCTCTGTAAAGATGGAAAATATTATAAATGTAAATTGGTGAATGAATTCAATTTACATAGTATATAGCATTAAATTAATACCAAAACAATTCAAGTGTTACAACTGATTTTCAAGAACTTTCCTTTTTCCAGCCCCTGTTCCTGTTGGATAACCAGTTTCATTCATGTCCATTGTTATGAACTCATTTAGATTTCAAGTTTAATAACACTTTTTGATACTGGATCAAGGATGATTTCATATCGATATTTCTTTCAGGAAATAAAAGAAGAGAGTTGTCACATGCAATCAATCTGAGTAAATATATCCTGTTATGGGCATATTAGATAACCACTGTAATGTGTAGCCCACTGTCCCCAGTCCATGAACTGATAGCTATGCTGTAACATGCAGTACACTGTCCCCTATTCATGGAGTGATAACCATGTTGTAACCAGCAGCACACTGTCCCTAGTCCATGAAGTGATAACTATGCTGTAACATATACCCACTGTCCCCTATTCATGGAGTGATAACCATGTTGTAACCAGCAGCACACTGTCCCTAGTCCATGGAGTGATAACTATGCTGTAACATATACCCACTGTCCCCAGTTCATGGAGTGATAACAATGTTGTAACCAGCAGCACACTGTCCCTAGTCCATGAAGTGATAACTATGCTGTAACATATACCCACTGTCCCCAGTTCATGGAGTGATAACAATGTTGTAACCAGCAGCACACTGTCCCTAGTCCATGAAGTGATAACTATGCTGTAACATATACCCACTGTCCCCAGTTCATGGAGTGATAACGATGTTATAACATGCAGCACACTGTCCCTAGTCCATGGAGTGATAACTATGCTGTAACATATACCCACTGTCCCCAGTTCATGGAGTGATAACAATGTTGTAACATGCAGCACACTGTCCCTAGTCCATGGAGTGATATCTATGTTAAAATTTTACCCCACTGTCCCTAGTCCATGGAATGATAAAGTGTAAGTGGGTTTGGCATCACAATTTTTTCACAAAAGAAAAAGAAAAACACGTGAATGGTAATGACATATCTGTATAAATAACAGATAATGATCAAAAAAATTTACCCATCTTGCATTAATTATATTTCATGATGTTCATCTGACCCGAGATTTCTGCCTGTCCATATAACCCTATGGGTTCGGGATGAGGGGGACCTCAGCAGTATATAATATATCACCAAGTCATTTTTGATAATTACTGTTTATATATATATATATATATATATATATATATATATATATATATATATATATATATATATATATATTAGCTTCATGGTTTTCAAATAAGTCTCACCACTCCACTTAGTTCCTCTTATTTCACCTCTTTCATCCCTCCTCATTCTCTCTCAGTCTATCTACATATACTATACGACATACCAAACACGCACTTCCCTTACATACAGAATATGATTGGCTAACCCTTACTAAATGAAGGACGGGCCCTACAGACCACCCAGTAACTAAATGCTGACCCAGCATTTTAGGAGAATATGACCCAGTTCCCAAGATTATCACTGATTTCCTGACTTCCACAAACTTTATCTTTTCAACTGTCCTTGATGTTGATGTTTTCCAAACTCCTCCTCCACACTTGCTGCTAATTTGAAACTTGATAATGGTAAATGTTGATTCTGTTATTTCCATTCATCCTGCCCTATCTAACCTTACACAACATGTTTAACCCTTTCTCACACTAAAATCCCTTTGGTCATATGTAATGAGACTTTGAGTGATATTCCAAAATGTCAAATGGGAAGAAAAATCTTTTCATTGATGTTATAATGGACATGAAAATTTAAATTACCCAAATTAAAAATGTTAACTCAGTAAAACTGCAAGAAAAGGATGTAAAAAAATCATATCAACTTAAATCTTTAAAGCTGATAATGATACATTTGGAGAGTCCTCTAATGTGTTTCATAATCTTAAGCAAAAATGGTGTCCACTGTTAAATCACCAACCAATTAATTATTACAGTCCTCATATACTAACTTAATGTTCAATATAGTAACTATGATTGGTTCTCTGGTGTCTCCATAATCACATAATTACAACAACAGTTGGATATTAGAAATGAAATTAAGAGTATTGGGTAATAGACAGAGGGATGGGAGTGGGGTGTCCAATATCTGTACCCAATGGTAAGCTAATGTATCGCAATTCATATCAGTGCAAATTCTTCCATATCGGCATTTTACCCCCAACTGTATATTAGTTACACTGGTAGTGGAACTAGCTTTATTTATTCAAAACCTAATATGGAAGTAAGAACAAGGTTCTCAATAGATGCGTACCCTCGGGTTGTAACGCTTGGAATTTAAATTTGAGCTCATGACTGGCAAAAAAAAAAAAAGACTTTTGAGATTTCAGTTTTGAAATTTTCGTTTCATGACAGAAATATTTCTGAATCTGGTGAGGTTGAGAATTATAGGCATATTCCTGTGCAATTCTAGTATTATTTGAATTGTACTTCATCCTCGAAAATTGGTGACAGCCGAAGCTGGTAGATAAAAATAACCAAAATTCATGGTATTTTGGGCGGGTGGGTGAAAAGTGGTTGGCTATGACGTGTGCAATTTAAACTTTTCAAGTAAATTACCTGTATAGAGTACTCGGTGAATGACGAATTGTCGAGAAGGGGAAGAGGGTGAGAGCACAGTAACGACAATTTCAAATTTGGCGCCATTTTACAAAAGCATTCCGAAGAAGTGGTCTTCCCCTAATATTTACCAAAGGACAAGCCCCCATAAAATGAACTGGCTTTTGTCGCTAAAACAGAGGATGAGGGATACGCTCTATGATTGCAAATATGATCTGCAAAACTTTTGAAAATCACACTTTCAAATTATTATTTTCTCAACGAAAAGCTTACAAATTGTCCTGAAGAGTGTGTGTGTGTGTGTGTGTGTGTGTGTGTGTGTGTGTGTGTGTTTGTGAGCAAATGACAATCCCTTTCCTAAAATTGCTGGTATGGAAGTGGATAGATTTTTGAGACACTTTTGACTTTGACGTAATATCAAGTGCTTTCGTCTGTTTACTCGTCACCTGTTGTTAATTGTTAAATTTAATTAAGGCAACAAGCGACAAGTTACAAATGTTATAATGTAAAAAGGGGTTGTTTTTTTTTTTTAATTTTTTTATTTTCTATGAGTCCATTTGTCTATTTTCTAGCTAAATATATAATATGGTTAATCCAGGGGGTTTTGTTTTTGTTTCTTCTATAATTGTTGTCTTGCTTTATTTATTTGTTTATTTATTTAATTTTTAAATTTTAATTGGTTACTTTCTCTTTCTATTCTGTATTTATTTTTAATTTATTTAAATTTACTTTTGTAAAACATTTTAGAGTGACATTGTTCCCTGCAATGAAACAATTGCCTTGCTTAAAATTTGACACTGTCACGCGATGAAGACACCTAAGAAGCAATTCATTAAATACAAAAGTAATAAAGAACTCTGGTGATAATGCGAATTTGCGAAGTATTAAAAGTATAAAATCTAAACAGGAAAGAGTCACACAAAGTATAAAAAATATAAAATATAAACAGCAAAGAGTCACGCGAAATTGTAAAAATATAAAATCTAAACAGCAGAGAGTCACACGAAGTTTTAAATGATACTCTTTTGTCAAAAAAGAGGGGTGCGTTCGCATCCATTTTGGGTAAGGGCCCGCAAAAGCGCCGTTCACCTAGAAAAACAAGAAGCTTTGCATATAGGATTATTCAAACTGATTATTGATTTACATGTATTTATGATAGTTTCATTGGTTAACTGAACGTTATTCAAATACATATATTGATGCAGATTGTAGAAGGGCGACGTATTCCGGTCGTGGTGATAAAGAAAAGTATTACTTATTATCTGTACACGGACTTCAGTATTTAACCCTAGAAACTTCCGAGCACTAAAAATCTACAGCAACGACGATAGTAATGTAAAGTGGAGAACAATATTTAACAGACCAAATCTTTTACTTTGCAGAAATGATTTTAGCAACATTTTGAACTCTAAACCACAGGACTGTGAAGTTTCTGTTTCTCAAAATAAGCCGAGAATTAACAATTTGCGCGATGAATGTACAGATATATATATATATATATATATATATATATATATATATATATATATATATATATATATATATATATATATATATATATATATATATATATACAGTAGCGTACTAACGGTAAATGGCGTCCGGGGCGCCCCCCCCCCTTTCCCCCCCCCCCCCCCCCCGTTAGTACGCTACAGCAGTTGGAAACTAAATGTGAATGCATTTGTTTTCATCAAATCACATTCTCCGGTAGATATAAAGACTAAGTTAAGGATACACTTTTTTTTTGGGGGGGGGGGGGGGCTCATTGCGACAAAACAGCCCAGTTGTACCTTTCAACAGTCAGGTGTTTCCATCAGACTGGAGACAATTAGTTTCATGCATGAAGTACATATAAGAGGGTTACTGTATTTTTACCTATTTTGTTCATTGTAAGTAACCAGTAAGTAAAAATTAAGTTAAATCTTCAATGATATATAATTATATATCCTAAAAGTTCACACAACTGATCAATCAGTCATCCATCAATCTAGTCACTAAGGATTAATGGCTAACTATATACTATGGTGTAAGTATCAGTTTCCTACATGAGGTACATGACACACAAATATCCCGCATTAAGTTAGTTATACAAACGTGTAATGGAACATGCTTATGATAAGTTGCTAATATTCCCTGATATTTGCTTTTGAAATCCAGATTTCTTTAACAGCAGGAATAAATGCATAGATGAGATTAAAAGTGTGTCTGTGTGTGTTCGGGATGGGGAGATTAATTAGAAAAAAATGTGCTGATTAGTGTCCAAGAAAGACCCTGGTTATATATTTATATACTACAGTACATTTCTATACCTGTTCATATGCTATTTCTTTTTGTTACATATCGATAAATGTTACTTGTCAAACGGTAATGATTTAATTTGCAACCATTCCACTCAGTTACCAATATAGCTGGTGACAACACCGTCTTACATACATGGTTTCGTTTATTGAATACAGTCATGGATTAGTATACCCAAATTAAGCAGGAAAGTGTTAAACCCCAACTTAAACCACATGTTGATTACCTCTAAGATCAGTTAAGCTAGGCATTAAAGGGATACGTTCCACAAGAAGAAAGAAATGAAATGAAAAACTAGAAAATGGAGGAATAAAGCTAAGTTCTTGCTTAATAAGACACAATAAAAATACTATAAACAGGCTATTGATGAAAATAAAAGTACCAATACTTTATGGAAACATCAAAAGGAGCCATATCCAGCCAAGAACACTTATTCTCCCTGACTTAAGCAAAATGATGACACAGCAACATTTTTACTTTATATTTTATCTAATTTATTATTAAATTCTGCTGCAAAAGTTAACTCTTATATATTTGACAATTCTTTTTTAAACTGGTTTAGATCATACATATATCAAAGGACTCAAAAGTAACCAATAGCAACGTTATTTTGAAAACTCGTACTATACATTCAGGTGTCACTTAAGACTCTGTTTTACACTCTCTGCACTTTCTTATTTATGTAAATGATCTTCCATTAATTAATGAATTTAAAAATGCAGATTTGTTCATAGATGATACAACGCTGTATACATCTAGTTCTAATTATGAAGGTTATCCAAACAAAAGTAGACTCGGGCGTTTTCAGTGCCCAAAGTTGGGCACAAACAAACAAACAAAAAAAAAAAAAAAAATGAGATCAAAGAAAAAAATAAAAAAATAATGTATTATTTTGTGGACATAACAAAAACTACATAAATTAAGGAGCCCAAAATATTTCTTACAATAAATAATCATCAGCTAGAGAATGCCAACGATGAAATCTTTTAGGGGTATCTGTAGATAATAATTTACAAACGGATGCCGATATTGACGATATTTATTAGGCACAGAATCTAGAAATATTTACCTACACAAACTCCCATTACTACATTGGACATATTCTTCCAACTCTGGGTTATTTTTATTCAGCTGTATGGAAAAACTGTGCCAAATTTCAGCTTGTCAATAGTTATTGTAATTGTGGGTTATTGTTGTTCAGCTGTATGGGAAATCTGTGCCAAATTTCAGCTTGTTAATATTTATTATCTTCAGAAAAGCTCAGCATTTGGCCATTAACTCTTGTAATAACAAGTAGAAATAGCACTTCGGTTTATTCGGAAATTCATACTACCAATAAATCTTATTGGGGTTGATTGCATATGTGTACCGTGTAATTATATATTGATATGCGATGAGTTCATCAATTTAGAGGGAGCTGCACGCATCAGTTGGTAAAGCGTCGGACATGTAATCCAAGGATCACAGGTTGGATACCCGCCAGCTCAGCCTGCGTCGGATGCCTCGGTGTGTCCTTGGTAAAGGCACTAAGCTTCCATTTTCTTGGCATGATAGAGCCAATAAAGTGTTAAAAGTGCCATTAAAATTAATAAAAACAAAATAAATCATTAAGCTGGGTCAGTAATAGTTCTCCTGAATTATCACATGATGCAAGTTTCAAGATATTAGGTATAGAACTTGAATTCGTAACATATTATGTCATGTTCCTAATTATTTTGAGCAGAATAAAATGTGTAATTAGCACAATAGCACGTGCAAATGATGAAGCTTTTAATGAGTACTAAGTATTAAAGGTCAAGGACAATGGAATTTGTTATTTACAAACATCACAACAATTTTTATGTTTTATGGATAGATCATGAGACAGATAACATTCGAGCAACTGATGAACACATTAGATGGATGGTGGAGCCAGTGCAGGGTACCATAGGATAGGAGGAGATGTGTTTAAAATATCAGATGACTGATACTGGTAGTATATTTGATGGTGATGAGAAGATTAAATTACATTTACATAACTAATTCAACGATTAATCATTAGCCCCAGAGAAATTAATTCAGATGAAAATGACTTATCTCCTTTGAAAACGAAACTGATAAATGATTTCAAAGGTGCAAAACCAACTGTACAACAACTGTTGAGTACAAGTACATTGAAAAAAAAACGATATTTGTTATTCACAATATAAACATAAAGCGTTATATATATTTAGTATCAATTTAAAAAGTTTCTCAGAGTTGTCCTGTTTGAAAAACAGCCATAGTTACAACAATACAATAAACTGAATATAATTATGAAACCTAAAGAAACAAATGATTTTGAGAAAGACTTTTTAATTAATGAACAACACTGTATGTGGCAAACAGATGGAAAATTGCATACACAAAACAACAATTAAAATATGTACAGACAAAAATAGGGGTTTCAAATGCCAGAAAGATATACCATTTACCAGGCCAGGAAACACTTATTGACAATGACTGGGTGTCCAGTTTCAAAACATGAAAATTAATTTAAATTGTCAGAGTTATCTAAATAATTTAATGTATGAATTTTACTACAACACGTTGAAAAACAAATATTGTCAAGAGAATGAGAATACTCAAGACTGATAATGATTCATTATGTATCTGTGTTGAGACAGAAACTATTACACGGACAAGAAGGTTAAACTAAATTTTTGTGACACTAGTGACTTTCCAAAGGATAGCATATTTGGTTTACCATAAAAGTAATAAAGGACTGATAAAGACCAACGTTTGTAAAGGAATGTAATGTATTTTGCAGTATATATGTGGTTAACATATATATTCGAAGCAGCACCGAATAGCTTTATATATTTGATTTGATATTTGATTTATGTTGTATGAATCTGGAGTGATTGTGTGCTTAGATGTAGAATTAATTACATGATTGACATGCAGGTGTGTCTGCTACCACGAATGTCTATACAAGCGACTTTGTAGCATCATTTTTTGGTGATGTATACGTGGTCGAGAGGGTATAGGGGTTAGTGAATGCAGGCAAGGTGATTGATACCGCAACCCGCTAACCCGGGATCGAATCTCCGTTGAGTACGAATTACAATTCTCTAGCCTCTTTGATAATAATATTTTTTGGTATTTAAAAATTATGTTAATGTTATCAAGCATTCTCCTATAGGATCCAGGAATAGCAATATCAGTTTTGTTTCGTGTATATTGGTATTTCTCTATAATAACCTCTCCATATATGATAATAGTATTTTTCATATATATATATATATATATATATATATATATATATATATATATATATATATATATATATATATATATATATATAACTGACAAACGTAAATACTATACAGAATCTATGTTTGCTGTAGATATTTACATAAAGGATACAATAACTTAATATTTCCACACAGACCAGCTGTAACGTTCCACAGACCTCAAAATTTGAGAGACATGCTAGTCAGGGCAAATTTAAAGCCACTCTGAAATAAAAAAAAGATGGGAAATCGAAGCCTTGTGGAAACAAAAGATGCGACATGTGCCAACACATGAAGGAAACAAATACATTTTCCAGCACAGTCACAGGTGAAAAGTTCAATATTCTCAGCCGTACTATAACATGCAACACAGACATTGTGATCTTCCTCATCACATAAAAGGTATGCAGCACCCACTATATTGGAGAAACGCAGAAATTAAATATTAGAATGAATCTCCACAGATCAGACTAGCAAACCAACAAAGCGGAAAGGAGCCCATTGGCGGAACATTTCTCTTATTTGAGCCATACTTTCAATGATGTAATCCTGACTGGAATCGCCCATAACTCAAAATGGAGCACAGAAAATAGGACATATAAAGACACCAATTGATTCGCAGGCTGCGAACACTCAAACCTAGCGCCTTAAATCAAGAAGAGTCCAAACGGGCATTTGTCGTGCATAGATAGCAAAGAACTTGCAAGTTACCAAAATCACATTTTCTTGCCATTAATTCGCTTTCTCAAACCCATGTTCTTAACTATCATTTTTCTGTAAAAAAATATGCCAGATATAAAAACGCATATATAAATTTATTTAAAGCGTTTTATAAGCTATTAATTAGCAACTCAATTATGTAATACTACTTTAGAACATAACTTCTGCAAGTTTTAAGAAACCGACAGTTCAACAAAATATTAGATCCGGGATAACAAAATGTAAACGCACAATTGTAGATGACGCAGTAGTTTCATTGCTGACGTATTTAATTACATCATCAATACGGGTCTTTTGTTCTACCTATTTCTGCCTTACGAGCACTACAAAGTAGTAACCTTCAACCTCGTTCAATCTTTCTTGTTTTGTTTATTATTTCATTGTATCGTGTGTGTAAATATATACAGCAAACATCATGTTGATTCTGTATAGTACTTACGTTTTTGTGTTTTTTCTTTTGCTTACGTTTCATTTGTGTAATCGTCTTTTGTCAGTTTTTCTTTCATATCTATTATTCCCCTGACCAACACGATTTTGTTTGATCCAGTGCTTTTGGAAAGACTGTTTTTGCCATGTGATTTGTAACTTATAAATATATATATATATATATATATATATATATATATAAATATATATATATATATATATATATATATATATATATATAAGGAGTGAGAGAGAGTTAGGCTCCCAATCACATCTTTGGTACATATATTGTTTAAAATATACATTGTACCCTACCCTATTGTCAGTACTGTGCACAGACCAAAGAATTTGTCGGGAACAGCTATTAGGTCACACACACACACACACGCACGCACACACACATATAGTAAATGTTACGATTAGGAATTGCTGCATTTGTTCTCTGGCAAAGTTAATTTATCATTATTTCTTGCAAACTTTTGTAAATTAGAATCATGTTATCAATCTTTAAACTTTCAGTTTATGTTCAACGTGAATTTCAATTCAGTAAAGTCTGTTCGAAGGAAGCAAATCAAGGTGTAGTTTCCACCCAGTACTTTCATTACCTCACTTTCATTAGCGTTCTTCATGCAAAAGATTTCTACGAGAATAAACATTATTCTACAACAGAAATATCTTGCCTACTTAAGGCATCAGTAGTCTCTCTACTTTTTTGCTTTACGTCAATATAAACTGGTTTTCATGAAAATTTACTGGATATTTCAGTTTGTGTTGAATACGGCTTTAGTTATGAGTCCATATATCACATAATGTAAACGTTAATAATCGATCACCACCATTTGTAAAATATTAGCAGTCCTTTATATTCCTTCTCATCCGTAAACCGCAAATATTCGATGAAGAAAAATACAAAAAAAAAGCAGAATCATATTAATATTTGTATGGTTCTTAGATTAGATAGAAAGATGTATATATGGATGAATAAAAGGATGGGTAGATATATAGATTTAAGACACAGATATACTTAAACTTTATCGTCAAATGCCGATCTCACACCTAGTTCTGCCAGTTTATACGGCGCCCTCTCGACGGCTCAGATGTTGGCTTTATATGGTCTTGGAGGTGACGGATAGCTGAGAACACCACTTACCTTTTTGATAGGTGGTCAGGTATTCTAGGACACGCACGTACCGGGATTCAAACCAGGGACTGCAGGCGAAGAGTGTTGCTTGCAGATAGATAGATAGATAGATAGATAGATAGATAGATAGATAGATAGATATATGGTTCATTCATTTATTTATTGACTATACTGATGCGACGCAAAGACGTAAGATATGGTTAGTGCATTCAATCATTTATTCATCCTTATATAAAATTTCGCATACCTACTTACACTGCGCATACATCACAGCCATACATGAATACGTATATTATTACATGAAATAAAACAATTAAACATCGCAAACACAAATAACCACGCAAGCACCACAATATACATGGAAGTCTATGTAAAATTATGCTTACATTGGTAAGTATTATTCTAGAATTATTTTCTGATTTAAGAACGTGAGCCGTCCCATTTCTTGATTGACAATGTTAATGCGATTATTTTTATCAACACTTCTTATTGATTCCTCACAACACTTCAAAATTACTTCTGGTCAACAACATCACTCAAATATCGCCCATAAAAATCAAAGATAACAGATCATACGTGATTCGTTTAGCCTGTGACAAAAAAAAAATAATGACCATTGTTTTGAAACTGAGAGACAGAAACTTAATGATGAAACTATACTTTTTTTTTCATATATATGGATAGATAGAGGAGAGAGAGAGAGAGAGAGAGAGAGAGAGAGAGAGAGAGAGAGAAAGAGCTGGTTCATTCATTCATTTATTTATTGACTATACTGATGCGATGTAAAGACGTATGATAGTGTTAGTGCATTCAATCATTTATTCATCCTATTATAAAATTTCGCATGCCTGCTTACACTGCGTATACATGACAGTCATACATGTATACGTATATTATTACATGAAATAAAACAATAAGACATTGCAAACACAAATAGCCACGCAAGTACCACAATATACATGGAAGTCTATTTAAAATTATGCTTACATTGGTAAGTATTATTCTAGAATTATTTTCTGATTTAAGAAAGTGAGCCGTCCCATTTCTTGATTGACAATGTTAATGTCATTAATTTTATCAACACTTCTTATTGATTCCTCACAACACTTCAAAATTACTTCTGGTCAACAACATCACTCAAATATCGCCCATAAAAATCAAAGATAACAGATCATACGTGATTCGTTTAGCCTGTGACAAAAAAAAATAATGACCATTGTTTTGAAACTGAGAGACAGAAACTTAATGATGAAACTATACTTTTTTTTCATTTGAAAGATAGAAGAAAAAAAATCAAGATTTCATGGACTCTTTGAACTTTGTGTCTCTTTTTAAGTGGAAATAACCAAATAACTGAAATATTGTTTTGAAAAATATACACACTTAACATCTACTAACTATCGTATTAACACATCTAGCAAGACCGTTAGATATTTGATTTTCAAAATAAATTCTAATTATCGGCTTTTGTCTGACGTTGTTTAGATAATTCAATTTTCCAGTAGAGTGCACGATACTATTTGAATAAGAAACACTGAACAATTCTCATGGGCTTCGACATATTACATCTAATTATACCTAACGTTAGAAGAAACTCTTGATATGAGACGGGTGTGGATATGAGCTGCTGTAAGCTCAATTAAGTTAAAATATTTATCCATACCCTGTAGTCGGAGCTAGACAACATTGTGCCTGTGTCATTGACCCCGTTAGCGCGTGCAAGCATCCTATTATCGAGAAAAACATATGTTGATTTTTCTGAAGGAAATTTCAAACAATGAGATGGAATCAAATGGGGTATGTGAGAGCTCAAATCACTCATACACTTTTGATTCCAAGCAGAGGGTATTACTGAAGCAATGACGATGTTGCTTATTCGTAAATATCTAGTTTGATAGGTGTTGTGGATGACCATAACGTGATAAGCAGGTTTTAAATATCACACCATATGTACATGCCATATATTTGCTTCACAAATCCTCTATATATCGGTCAAATATCTAGCACAGGTACATACATGAACGATACCAGCTGAACCTGGGTTTATCTTACATACAAAGATAAGGGTCTCTCTTCGGTGTGATCTTTGGGCGTATAGATATCAGTACTTGCCACATATTAACACGTAAGGTTATCCCATTTTTGATGTCGTGAAATACTCTGTAGTTACCCACCACTCTACCCCGTTGATCTGATTACCTGATAATCCTGTTTCGATTGAATCTATTTTACACATACTGGCAAAAGAGCGACTCTTGAAAGCAAGATGAGCACGTGATGTATAGGTTACGATTCCGACATACTTTGCAGTCTATGTCCCCCTCCTCTCCGTACATATTATCTCAATAGTGACATCACTTGGCCTGACGTTGTACTGAAAATGACGTAGTAACGCAATTGACTTATCTTTCAAAGCCACATAGGCTTCATGTTATGATTATTGTTTCGTTTCCTTATCGAACTATATAATTTCACATAAAAACTTTTTTTTTTCTTTTCTTTTTTCCTCTTATGACTTACACGAATTGACTGGACAAGACATAATTTTAAGATGCTTAATATAACATGGTGTCACTCATGACATAAACTTTGGAGATATACAATGTTCCATGTCATACAAAATAGGTTTTGCTTAAGCAGATAGGAGAGAGAGAGAGAGAGAGAGAGAGAGAGAGAGAGAGAGAGAGAGAGAGAGAGAGAGAGAGAGAGAATTAACATAGTATACAGTACGGTTTCCCTCTCAGAAACTTTATTAAATATTCCAAATCTTTTCATCAGTTAAAACAGTGTTAAGTGGAAATAAATTGGCGATCTGATGACCTGGTTTAAATTTTGCATTGCCGCTTGTGGACAAGCACTTTCAGTATGTTTTAGAACAATGCATCAATCAATCAATCAATCTATTTATCTATCCAATTTCGCAAATATATTTAATGTTTTAAAATGTTAAGATTAGAAATAGGGCCGAAATATATTATGTTTCTTTCTTTCTCCTATATCCCTTCCATTCTTCTGTATAAATTTCATCAGACCACTTTGACATTAATAAGCGATAACCTCAAATGACCTCCCGTCACGTGCTGTACATCCTTCCCGACCCAGAATACTCCTCTCAGTATTGTAAACACTTGTTATCGATCGCAATATAATCAGTTAATATATAGGACACTGGCATCCCCGCTGTCTATTAATATATAGGACACTGGCATCCCCCCTCCCTGTCTATTAATATATAGGACACTGGCATCCCCCCTCCCTGTCTATTAATATATAGGACACTGGCATCCCCTCTGTCTATTAATATATAAGACACTGGCATACCCGCTGGCTATTAATATATAGGACACTGGCATCTCCGCTGTCTATTAATATATAGGACACTGGCATCCCCGCTGGCTAATGATCGCGTCGAAGTGGTTTAGTACGGACAGGATTTAATAGAAAGATAGCTGTTATTCTACCAACAACTACATATAAAATCGAATATCTGTGTCGCGTACAATATAGAAATCGGATTCAATGAGGAAGTAAAGACAGTCATATGATAACTTGGACAGATGATCAGAGAGAGAGAGAGAGAGAGAGAGAGAGAGAGAGAGAGAGAGAGAGAGAGAGAGAGAGAAAGAGAGATGATAAAAATGAATTTAAATCAATCAATGACACAGATTTTTCCCATTTCTTTTCATGAGCTTTTACTAATTTAAAGTGATTAATTTTGCCGTTTTACGTATTTGATATATTTTATCAACTCCGTTATAGTTGGAGGATACTGCTAATGTTGTGACAGCCTGTACCCCGACCCCATTTACTTACGTAGACAAATGAAACAAGCTTAAACTAGTAACAAAACAAGTCAATAGATGCTGATTTTGATATCAATGTTTATTTCGACAACCTTGTTGCGACTGTTTTGAACATACAAATCTGGGTGAGAGGTAGCTGATAATGTGGGGTCTTATTCCTGTTTGCATATGAACTTGCACATACTTGAACTAATATGAAATGTAACCAATCACAGCGTATATACTATATGAGTGCTTACCTGGATGGCCATGCGCTTGCAATACCAGGTTGTAATCAAAGTAACGAAAGTACACAAACTCCATATACCAGGAAGTGTGATTGTGTTTAATTTAATCTGTTTGCATTGATATAAGAACCATCGTTACAACAACCAAGCGAATGAACAATTATTTTATCCGAACTTGTACTTGCATCTTTTGATTGGTCATGATGGTTATTGCATACGCCCATCCGTTCTTCCGTGTGTCCGTACGTCAGTCGATTTTCCTTGCAAGCTAATTGGTCCTGGACGCAGCCCTACTAGAAAGAGAAAGATCACCTTTTCACATGTAATAGAGACTATACATTTTAATCTGAACTTGTTCAGCACCAAATGAGGGAGGATGATTATATTTGGTATGTTGTTTCACAAGGATTAGTAGATGTCAATGACATTTTCCAATTCATCATGCATTTATGGGCTTGGTGAATGGGGTTGTTGTTGTTGTTGTTGTTCTAAAACGCAAAAAGTTTCTAAGTTTTCTGCCTCCACTCTGAAGACTCAAAAGAACACAGGATGAAAATCCATGGGCCATATAAGGAATAATGTCACAAAACTTATGGCGAGTGCCAAGATCCGCGGGCAACTTTAATAGTTCAAAAATAATATTACTGCTTTAATTCGTTATTTGCTTTCTTCTTTTGTAGAATTTTGATGGCTAGGTTTCTGCAATAAGGCAATAAGGCGTTTGGTAATCTTTTAACTATGTACTACACTTATTATAATTTTACAGGCTATATAAGGGATTTCATGAATATTGCACGTGCTGGCATACCCAGTAAAAATAGATTTGTCGAGAGTACCCAAACGGCATGCGGCTTTTACATATGGTAATCCTTTCTGTTATGCTCTTACATTTGCCTAGATGCGAAGAACTGTGCCAGCTT
This sequence comes from Margaritifera margaritifera, assembly GCA_029931535.1. Taxonomy (NCBI): domain Eukaryota; kingdom Metazoa; phylum Mollusca; class Bivalvia; order Unionida; family Margaritiferidae; genus Margaritifera; species Margaritifera margaritifera. The sequence continues at coordinate 387,530 of JAQPZY010000835.1, forward strand.
TGCATGCAAACAATGCGTTTTGATGAATTTCGCTATCTCCTTAAATACAGTTATTTTTGAGAAGAAAGAAAGTAGCTACGACCCAAACAGTTCTTAATCACTGAATTACTGAGTTCTAAGAATTTTTTTTTTTTTTTTTTTTTTTTGTAAAGGAAACTTCTGAAACTATTGATATTATTTATAAAATCTCGCCAATCTCTACTAATCTTTAATTCATTTGTATGGGTTTGGTTCCTTTTTACAGCAATTATCATAGCAAACTCGACATAAAATGTGATCTCTCTCTCTCTCTCTCTCTCTCTCTCTCCCTCAAATATTAAACGCGAAGAAACTGGACTTTCATTGGATTTAACGGACCGTGCTTAGTAGGCCCAATTATCCGATGTGGGGTGGTTATATCGCTCTGTAGCTGTCGCCGAGATGGCAGGAACCATTCCAAGTTGCAATGGTATTGCCCCAACAGGTTCATATGCATTTTATTTCGATCTTAATAATGTGTATTCCTTATCTTCTACATCCTCCCTGTAAGGGTGCAAATTTCTGTCGATTTCTGTAGAGCACATTAGTTGGCAGATAACAATTAATTAGATTTATGAGGAAAGGTACCTTATGAAATCGCTAGACTGCGATGGTTTTAATGTCCCTGTTTGGGGGCGAGATTGATTCTTAATTAAGCCTTCATTGTAGCCATAACGGTAAGAAGGTTATTTGGAGGTCTAGATATCAAAAATGTCAGAGCTGAGAGTTTGCAGAGACCTGATGTAGAGCTAGGGGCAGTGGTATTATCTTTAGAAATTGTCCAGAATCCGTTATTTAAATAGACGCGAAATAGAGGTGTATTTATAAAAAGCGGTAGATACGTTTAATCTGACTGGCTACGTCAAATAAGAGCTGTGTTCCCAGACGAAAATTTCATGTTTTAAATATTCCACATCGCACAATTTAGTGAGTCCAAGTGTTTCTGCGAAAGGCTGATGAGATCTTGACTCCTTGAGAATAAGACGAAATTCTCTCGTATAAACAATTGTTCAAGGGACAAGTGTCTGGAAGTTGAGGAACACAATTCTTGCGGTAGAAGCGAGCGAGGCTCGAAAGCACAAGGTATTTTCATCAATCTCATGTAATTCGTTGATATCAATATCATTATTTGTTTGAATTTATTTGTTTAAAGTCGTACATCAGTTTCTTGATATGAGTATAACTAGTTTATTTGAGTTCATTTGTCTGAATTCGTACAATAATCTTCTTTATATGAGTTTGACGAAATATTTGAATTTGTCGTCTTGATTGTTATAGGAATCATGTATTCTAAGAATTTCATGCATTACTTTATCAGATATGAGTGCGAGAATCTGTGTGAATTTACATATCTTAGATGATCTCATGTATGATAAAGACTTGAGTGAGTATTCACTGAAATTAATGTAGATAAGCAATGAAGTGAATTTCATTGATTCATTTGTATAATTAAGACGGGAACTGAAACTGTTATGTCTCGTGTGATGTTAATGTGAGTTAGTGATGAAATAGCCGTTAGAAAATACATTAATCTTCTGAAACTAGGTTTGTTTATGGTCTGTCAGGCTTGGCCGGACCAGATAGCCTTTGGTATCTGTTTGAATTCCGATAGGACGATATCTGACGTAACGAGAGTGGAGTAAGGTTCTATTCCCAATAGGATATTTGACAGAAGATTTAGGTTGCTTCTCTGTTTATTTTGAAAAGGGAAATAGCTCCATCCACATACCTACCTATCCACCTATCTACCTATCCACACAAAGTTTGAGGGTTGGAAAGAGGCGAGATAAGAGAGAGTGAGAAGGGAAAAAAAAGAGGTGAACATCAATCTTGACCGGACAGCAGCATTGAATTTGGAGTGACCAGCGATAGGCAGGTTATGCAGGCATGCTGGGCAATGACTTCGATTGTTCACTCGATTCTATGATGAACTAATTCTATCGTTTTAAACAGATCGGCTATTTACATAAGTATATTTGTGTTGAAATTCGGTAAATGATTTATTTAAAAAAGAAGTGTATCTTCCTAATGTAACGTATTATCTCAGTTTGTTTTATGTAATTGATTAAATTGTTATATTTCATGTACGGGGGCTCGTGTTATTCTGTTCTATATATCTGCTCAGATCTCTATTTATTCCATCTATAAATTTCATAATTTATTTTATTACTTACTCGATCCGGGCAATAACACCGAGGTCGATCATCCTCTAGATAACGATAACCAACCAAAGTGTACACCTTGTAACGAGGGGTCCGCTACATTCCCATAAATTCGAAACCCAGATTTCTTCATAATTTTGCAAAAATACTATGTTGTTGTTGTTATGGGTATTTTGTATTTTGTTTTAAAGGATATATATATATATATATATATATATATATATATATATATATATATATATATATATATAATATTGTCATACAGGTTAGAGACTTTTTAATTCGTACTCTACGGAGATTCGAACCCAATTCTGCGGGTAACGGCACGCATCCTCTTGCCTGTAAGCATCAGCCCTATACCATCTCGACCATGCATACATCACCAAATCCATCCTCGAGATTTAGCTGAAAACGCAGATGTGACTTTTCGTTATCACAAAAGGACGGATAAGTACTTTGAAATATATATAAAACTGACATTTTATCCCTCTGTTTCTCTGGCATATTTAAAATTTATGGCCTTTCAAGACTATGCAAACTTTGTCCGATATTTTAACTCCATCATTTGAAACAAAAATAATGTAAATATTTATGTATGCAAACAAACTACATGGATAATTCTACTAAAATACACTTTAAATTAAGTTCAAAGCAACATGGTATTCAGTGAGAGGTCCAAATTATTTGAACATGATTCAGTTGGATAGCAGTAAATTATTATGTTTCATGCCGATTGAAACACTCAGTGAGTGGTCCAAATTATTTGAACATGATCCAGTTGGATAGCAGTAAATTATTATGTTTCATGCCGACTGAAGCATTCATAAATCTTAAAGTAAGAAGATACTAAACATTTTACAATTTTATTTTTAGCTGACAGACGTCTTCAAAAGCACCAGAGGTTTTAAATCAATCGACATTTTACAATTCAGGTAAAGACTGGTATTATTCAGAACGTGTACGTTACGTATTCGTAATGTTTACTTGTCCTATTACAGCCCTGTTCTAAGTGGTTAATTACTCTGTACAAGATTCAGTTGAAAACACTCTTATGTTGAGAAAAAAGAAAGGTATTATTAATGTATGTAGCTGTATAAGTTCTCAAAGAGCAGCTACTATTGAGAGAAGGAATAGATCTGCTTTTGATGCTAAAATGTCATTCGGATATTTGAAGACATTTTTTCTTCATAATACTATTATTTTGCTATGAATGTTTCTGTTGTTTATCTATCTGCCTCTTTGTTACTCTGTCAGTTTGACCTATATATGCATTTTATGAGTTTTTATTTTATGTTCCACTTGATTCATGTAATAATTAATTTACGATTCTCAAAACTTCATTGAAGTGAATGTATTAAAATGACTATATCGGGTCACGTCGATCACCAGGACCATGGACAAGATGGCGGTTATATGCAAATACAGGACAGTGGTGGGCATAACAGCAAACCAAAACCACATAACAATTACATTGATTCACGTCATGAGGATATATATATATATATATGCGTGTGTGTATGTGAGTGTGTGTCGCGGAATTGTGAGTACTTAATGTCAATGCATTATACATGAACGAAAATGTACTCGGGTTTCGTTGCCGCGTATAGCGTTACCCGAAGGTGGTTTATTTTTCTGCTTTAGCTATTTCAAAATACTGAGTTCGGTTTACTCACTGTTGCACGCGCAAAGTGCCTGCAACGAGAAAACCGATTGCCTCAAGTTCTCTGGCCGTGGAATTTACCATAACCAGGGTACTTATAGAGTAAAGTCTCGCTTTATTATCACAATCCAGAGGAGGTTTGTCAGGAAGCTGTCCACGTTACGGAAGCAATCTTCAGCTGTAGAGCTGTTTTCGCTGGAAGTCGTAGAACTCTGGATGGGTTTCGTGTGACGCGTATGCTGCGGTCGGTGGTGACGTTGGCTCGGAAGACAATACTGGTTTACCAGCAGTGTGGGACCACAACTTTGGGACCAACAGGTCTACATGGTATCAGGAGACTCTCTAAGGATGCTTCAGCAGACTGGGAGGAGCGGGCCATGCGTGGCTGCTCCTTGACCATTCCAAGACAGCTGTGAAACCGGAAATACATCGTGATCGTCGACTAAACGACACGAGATATATATGTTCCATTTCTGAATCCGTATAATCTAATATCACTATGTGGGTGAAAACATAATTCAATATCGCTATATGAGTTAAAATCAGTTACACATACATCGTACTTGTCAATGATCCATACATTGTTCATATTTCTGTATAAATTTTATATGTTGATTATCCATGGTGATAGATCCACATATCAATCATATTTCTTTATAAAATCCATACATTGGTCATCCGTGGTGATAGATCCATATATCGATCATATTTGTGTACGAGTTAAATACGTTGATTCTCGTTTGATTACTCATTAAGGTTACATGTTCTGATTAGTTCCGTTTAGGAACGTTATCATTTTCTTATATCCGTTGTTGAATTCTGTGGGCATCATTATGTTAAATGTATTGTTGGACTTTATGCGAACGAGTATAGTGTCAGATTCATTCATCGTTCAATTACATTATAAATAAACATCTCATTCACGAAGTGTCTTCATCTTCGCTAAATCGAATCCCAACCTGGCATCATCTTCATCTATATATTGTTACGACTCTAGGTCTTAAAATAATGTAACAGAAAGAAAGTGAAAGCAACAATGTAAGTAAAATCGACAAGCAATTTATTTCTTGACAATTAAAATAAAAATTCAAAAAGACACTTACAATAATGTGAATTAAAATCCAAATACTCCAATAATCCCAAGTTTCCTACTCACAAGTCCTAAATATAGAATGTTCCGAAGGAATTCCAGTAGCCTTGAATGTCCTAATGTACTAGTAGTCTTGAATGTTCTGATCTGTCAGTAGTATTGAATGCTCTGATATGCCTGAATGATGTAGTTCAGAACATCTTGAATGAATTCATATTAATCCCAAAATGAGAATGAGCACTTTTGGTAACTCCAATGAATATTTCAAATAAATAATTCCTCTCTCCGAATTTGCTCTGATTTTCACAACTGTAACATCTGATTACTAAAATAAATTCATTAATAGACTGATCTTAATGACATGAAGTTTTGAATAGGAATGGAATCTTTTTTTACCAAATGCTGTATAAAAATAAGACAACTCACATGACAGAACATTCTAGAATATGAGTAACTCTAAATGGAATTTTACTGGTGTACCTGATTAAGACTAACCTTGAACTCAAATGCAGTAAACATGTTGTGTACAAAATGACCACTAAAGCAAAACTTACCTCGTGGACACATATTATAAATTCAATATACATAACACTACACACATATATATATATATATATATATATATATATATATATATATATATATATATATATATATATATATATATATATATATATATATATATATATATTACTTCTGGATTTTTGTTATTATTATTGTTATTATTATTATTATTACAACCAAACATAAACTAATCTTCACAACAAAGCTTCACGAAAAAGCGTCACAAATACTGTTTACATAAATAGCTTTATAAATATATATTTTGATACTTTTTTCGAACCTCTATCTCTGAATTGTTGTCTTGACAAGTCACGCCTCACTGCTATGTGACACTTAATACAGTTTGTTTTGAAATGTGAAACATTGCTGCTACGTGGCACCTAATGCATCCTGTATGGAAATGTCAACCCTTGCTGCTTCGTGACACTTAATACAGCCTGTATGGACATGTCAAACCATAGTAATATAGAAAACCTAGGTCCTTGGCCACTTATTCTGTTTTCTCCAGATTAAACCAGTTAACCAGTTTTCATCCACTGTAAAACGTTGACCCTAGGACAACCCCCATCTTATCCTCCAAATTGTTATGGAAAACCCTGAGCCACTGATCCTCAAAATAGTTGTTGTTACAGCAAAATACAAGACCACCTGGACCACTGACCTTCAAAAATAGCTGTTTTGAAAAAAGAAAAAAATCTTGGGCTTTGGTCTTTTTTATGGAAATAAAACCTTGGCCACTGGACTTCGAATTTTCATGAAAACAAAATCTAGACTATTGTGTATTAGGAAAATCTTTTTCTAGCCTGTTTGTGTAATGTGCATATAGATTATTCAGTTAACTATTCCTTAAGTTCAAAATATTTTATCCTCTTTCCTATTTTTAATTTTGTCATGTTTAAATTGTGCCCACAATTGATTTATATTTGTATATGCAACTGGACGTTTAGTGTGGTAATATAGATTCTTTAAATACTGTTTGTTGTTAGTGTAAATAGGCTTTTCCCTTTTTGTCATAATTTATTGATTAAATTATTTTGATGTCTATTTTACAAATTGTTTTTGCAAACGCCAATCTGGCAAACTTGGTCTGTCAATTCCTTAAGACAACAAACCTAAGTATTAGAGTGCACCTGACTATCCTTAGGGACAGGATCCATTTTGCTTTCTTACGTAAAATTGAATGGGATGTCGCTTCGATTGATTCAAATACATGGTCGACTATAACCCCAATTGGAGATCCTAGATGGAATGAAATACTAGAATCTTCAGAGGTTAGTCAAGTTTTAGTGATTGCAACTTATCGCCATGTATTATGGTACACTGGAAGTTCGCATCACTTGTAATTTGAATCAATTTTAATTCACATATTTACTATCAAGTTAGTTCCTACTTGCATCACGGAATGATTAGAGTGAAAAGTTGAAAAAAAGTTATTATTAGAAAAAAGCTATGCCCTGGACATCAAGCTCTACCACTGGACCACAAGAAAAACTTGAAAAGACTTCCTGAAACAATTAACATTAAGCTATGATTACTATCCAATGATCAAAGGATCACTATTCAATGATCAGGCAGCATAACCTTGTTCTTGTGGATTTTTGGAGAAAAGGTTTAGATTTTGAATGAGAGATTATGGTGGGTTTCATTAAACTTTTGAAGACCAGTACACAATCAAACCCGGAAATTATCGCACAGTAATATGTTTTCAAAGATCATCTATTTTACGAATATCAACCATTGATAGCGTGCACTTGGATCAAAGTTGTGACATTTGAGCAAAACATATGCTTACAACAAATGCTGCAATTCATAATTATCTGCAGTAGCACAGTGTATAGAGCAAAATGCATGCTACTATGAGAGATGCCATGCTGTATACATTTTTAAATGGATGAATATCAACTTCCAAGGTTTTCATATTTCCTTTACCCTCACTTTTTCCAGCTGGACCCTCACTTTTCCAGCTGGACCCTCACTTTTTCCAGCTGGACCCTGGTTTACAGCAGGATGAGAGTCTGGTAATCAAGGTCTCAAATTCCTACAGAGCTCTGAGGAGGGAAAGAAAGTAGGATAGTATATACATAGCATGCAGAAAACCTAGTATTTGGTCATGCAAAAACTTAACTTAAGCCGGCAAAATGTGAAATGTAGTTTACATTGACTTTTTGTATGGGTGTGGTGCTAAGGGAGAAATATACAATCAGCTTGTTTAATGATTCAAGCATGAACAGTAAAAAAGAAAAATATAACCACGAAATACTGGTCACAGCGACCTTCTTATGAGGTGTAGTACTCATCAAGATGCATATACTCACCAAGTCTCACGATTCCAGATGTAACAGTATTATACTGCAGGTATAAGATAAACACAGAAACTTAACATAACCCAGTAAAATGTGAAATGTAGGCCACAGCGACCTTTTGTTGTAAGGATGTGGTACTAACAGAGATGCATGCAATCATCTATTTTGATGATTCTGGCAATAACCATGCTTAAGATCGAACCAAAATCAGTTAAGTACGAAATATGAGTCACTTTTGTGAAGAGGGTGACGCTCAAATCAAGATGCATGCCCTCATTAAGTTTCATGATTCCACGTACAGAAGTATATATACAGGATGCCGGAAAGCTATTTGGTAATGAGCTAAGTATAAAAACTCAACCTAAGCCAGTAAAAAATGTGAAATGTAGCTCACAGTGACCTTTTCTTGTACAGTAGTACTCATCAAGATGCATCCCTTCACTAAGTTTCATGAATCTAGGCATAACAATATATATATATATATATATATATATATATATATATATATATATATATATATATATATATATATATATATATATATATATATATATATATATATATATATACAGAGTACCAAAAACCTTTGCTAATGAGCTCGGACCTCAATGCAAAAATGCAAAAATGTAACCTAAGCCAGTAAAATATGAAATGTAGGTCACAGTAGCCCTCTTGTGTTGTAAGGGTGTGGTACTAATTGATATGCATACTATCATCTAGTCTCATGATTCAAGCATGACCAGAGCTTTAGAAATAAACTGAAAACAAAAAATTTAACCAAAGTCAATGAAGCATGAAATATGGGTCAGTCACCTACTTTTGTGATAAGGATGTAGTACTCATCGAGATGCAGCCCCTCACCAAGCTTCATGATTCTAACTATAATAGTATTTATGCCGTGTGCAAAAATCCTGAGCTAAACATAGAAACTTAACCAAGAAAGTACAACTAAGGTACATGTAAAAAGTTAACCTCCCCTCAGTCCCCTCCCCTCCTCCACAGAGGCTACGTGCTATGAAACCCACTCCATACAGTTGCTGACGGCCTCAGAAGAAAGAATGGTTGAGATTCAGTGAGGCTGTACATATGTATATGCTTTTATCTGTGTGGCTGCCAATGCCGGGAGTAGTACAATAGCTTACATCTACTTCATAGATCACTGTAAACAGCTCATTATGATCCCACCATGTGTTTAATAGTCCCCTATATTGGGACTTGACACATTAAACGTAATGTGTAGAAACCAATATTTTCTTATTAGACTTTCTTTTTTATCTCTGACATTTTAATCTCAGAATCTATAGGTTTCTTTATTATCCTAAATGTAAGTCACCCACTAAGTTTTATCAAGGAACTTACTCAAAATAAGTTTTAATAGCCGCAATGACCTTGATCTTTGACCTCAAAATTAAAAGACCTCTTTCATACCTTACATGCAAGCCCTCTACAAACTTTGGTCAACATATGTAGTCTAGAACTAAATTTTTATTCAAAAAACATTTTTCTTTTTTTGGTCAGTGACCTTGACCTATTGACCCCACAATAGGTAGGCTTCTTTCTTACCTCAAGTGAAAACCATCCACAAAGTTTAGTTCTGATCTGAGATGTTATTCTTTCAGCTCAGTGACCTTGACCTTATGACCCCAAAATTGATAGTGTTCTTCCCTATCCCAAGTGCAAGATATCCACAATGTTTGGCACCTGTAGATAATGGAAAACTCGAGTTATTGTGTGAAAACCATTTTTCTTCTTTTAGTCTGTAACCTTGGCTTTTTGACCCTGAAGTTGATAGGGTTCTTCCTTACCCCATTTATAAGTCTTCAACAAAGTTTGGTAACTGTAGGAGGTGAACAATTCAAGTTATTATGCTGAAATTAGTTTTGTTCTTTCAGTCACAGTAACCTTGACCTTTGAACCCCAAATCAGTCGAGTTCTTCTTTACCCCAAGTGCAAGTGATCCACAGTTTGTTTACTGTATATGGAGGAAATCACTAGTTATTTGGCAGAAATGAAATTGGTCACATACAGCTGGACTGACAGACATCATAACAATATGCTCTGCCTTATGGCAGGCATACAAAAACTTTAACCAAAACCTTAACAGACTCTTGAAACTTCTATGGTCATGACAAAATATGTTGGGTAAATACACTAGCCTTAATTTGACAAACAAGTATGGTCATGGTAAACGATGTTGGGTAATTACACTAGCCTTGACTTGACAAACAAGTATAGTCATGGCAAAGGATGTTGGGTAAATACACTAGCCTTAATTTGACAAACACGTATGGTCATGGTAAAGATGTTGAGTAAATACACTAGCCTTAACTTGCCAAACAAGTATCGTCATGGATAAAGATGTTGGGTAAATACACTAGCCTTAACTTGACAAATAAGTATGGTCATGGTAAAAGATGCTGGGTAAATACACTAGCCATAACTTGACAAAGAGGTATGGTCACGGTAAAGGATGTTGGGTAAATACACTAGATTTAATTTGACAAACACATATGGTCATGGTAAAGGATGTTGGGTAAATACACTAGCCTTAACTTGACAAAGAAGTATGGTCATGGTAAAGATGTTGGGTAAATACACTAGCCTTAACTTGACAAAAACATATGGACATGGTAAAAGATGATGGGTAAATACACAAGCCAAAACTTGACAAAAACATATGGTCATGGTAAAAGATGATGGGTAAATACACTAGCCATAACTTGACAAAAACATATGGACATGGTAAAAGGTGATGGGTAAATACACTAGCCTTAACTTGCCAAGAAGTATGGTCATAGTAAATATGTTAACTTCAATCTCCGGAGTAGTAAAAATAATCAACACATAGGTAAAGTGAAAATGTTTTATTTTAGAAAAGAAATAGATCTATATATTGGCATGGTAATAAAACTGGGATAATTTGATATAGACCATGAGCTGTAACATGGAGTGATATCATTTAGATATTGGCATGGTAATCAAACTGGGACAATTTGATATAGAACATGAGCTATAACATGGAGTGATATCATTTAGATATTGGCATGGTAATCAAACTGGGACAATTTGATATAGAACATGAGCTATAACATGGAGTGATATCATTTAGCTATTGGCATGGTAATCAAACTGGGACAATTTGATATAGAACATGAGATATAACATGGAGTGATGTCATTTAGCTATGGCATGGTAATCAAACTGGGACAATTTGATATAAAACATGAGCTGTAACATGGAGTGATATCATTTAGCTATTAGCATGGTAATCAAACTCTGATAATTTGGTATAAAACATGAGATGTAACATGGGAGTGATATCATTTAGCTATTGGCATGGTAATCAAACTGGGACAATTTGATATAGAACATGAGATATAACATGGAGTGATATCATTTAGCTATTAGCATGGTAATCAAACTGGGACAATTTGATATAGAACATGAGATATAACATGGAGTGATATTTAGCTATTGGTATGGTAATCAAACTGGGACAATTTGATATAGAACATGAGATATAACATGGAGTGATATCATTTAGCTATTGGCATGGTAATTAAACTGGGATAATTTGATATAAAACATGATATAACATGGAGTGATATCATTTAGCTATTGGCATGGTAATCAAAGTGGGATAATTTGATATAAAAAATTTGATATAACATGGAGTGATATTTAGCTATTGGCATGGTAATCAAAGTGGGATAATTTGATATAGAACATGAGATATAACATGGAGTGATATCATTTAGCTATTGGCATGGTAATCAAAGTAGGATAATTTGATGTAGAACATGAGAAATAACACGGAGTGATATCATTTACCTATTGGCATGGTAATCAAAGGGGGATTATTTGATACAGAACATGAGATATAACATAGAGTGATATCATTTAGCTATTAGCATGGTAATCAAACTGGGATAATTTGATATAGAACATGAGATATAACATTTAGTGATTTCGTTTAATGTATATGATATTCTATAGACTAGTTACCGGTATGCTATATTTCTGGTTTTTTGTTTTTTCTATACATGAGTGTGCACCAGGTTTCTATACATGAGTGTGTACCAGGTTTCTATACATGAGTATATACCAGGTTTCTATACATGAGTGAGTACCAGGCTGAACACATGTGCTGAATTTTCCATATAATATGGATTCTGCACCACAACTATTGATATATGGTTAGCTAATCCAAAGGTGCAGATTTTTTTCATGGTCTAAATTATGTTGTTAAACTTATCATTTCTTTCCAATTCTTGAATCTACAGGATATTTTTGAAGAATATATCTCTTGAAATTTAGAGTATTACAAAGAAAATGATGCATTATGGCAAATACCATGAAAATCATAGGTACCTTAATTATTAGTAATAAAGTTAGTGATTTTCCAATTACTTTTGTTCAAATGTCAATTGTCTTCCATGCCTGTTTAAAAAAGTAAGGAATTTTATAAAACTTTGTGTGATCACTCAGATGTACTGGTAGAAAACGAGAGCCCCTCAAAGGGACTGATGCTGTACTGGCTGAAAAGAATTTCCAGGAATTCAAAAAAGACCATTTCTTCTTTTTAACTGCTGAGTGTTGAAACTATGTCTGATATTTTTGAGCAATAACAAGATTTTCAAAATTAGCTGCTGTGTCAGTCATAATGGGTGTAAGATTGGTACCATTTTCATTTAAGACCAACTAGGCATCATGATAAGTCTTATGGCAAAACCCCATGTGAATATGACTATTCATTCAGAGGAAGTGGCAATAACAAGATTTTCAAGATGTCTGCCATGGTGGCCATATTGGATGTCGATCAGCGCCATTTTCATTTAGGATCAAGTAAACACCACGAAAAGTCCTTTGGTGAAAACCATTATGACTGACACAGCAGCTAATTTTGAAAATCTTGTTATTGCTCAAAAATATCAGACATAGTTTCAACACTCAGCAGTTAAAAAGAAGAAATGACCATCCATCTAGGAGGAGTAGCAACAACAAGATTTTCAAAATGGCCACCATGGTGGCCATACCAGAGGTCAGATCAGCACTGTTTTAATTTAGACCCAACTATATATCATAAGGAGTCTTCTGGTAATAACACCATGTCAATCTGCCTTTCTGATGTGATGAAGTGTTGATAACAAGATTTTCAAGATGGCTGCCATGGTGACCATATTCGATGTTAGATCAGTACCATTTTTATTTATGATCAACTTGTCATCATAAGAAGTCTTCTGGTGAAAACACCATGCTGATATAACTTTCTGTTCTGGAGAGGCAATAACAAGATTTACAAAATGGTAGCCCATTGTGGCAATATTGGACGTTAGATCATCACCGTTTCCATTTAGGACCAAATAGACATGATAATCAGTCTTTCAGTGAAAACCCCATGTCAATATGACTTTCCATTCAAAAGCAGCAATAACAAGATTTTTAAGATGGCTGCTGTGGCGGCCATATGGGAGGTCAGATCAGCACCAATTTTTCATATAGAACTAACTAGACACATAAAAAGTCTTATGGTGAAAACCCCATGTCAATATGACCTTACATTCAGGAGGAGTTCCGATAACAAGATTTTCAAGATGGCCACTGTGGTGGCCATATTGGATGTCTGAGCAGCACCATTTTCATTTAGGACCAACTAGGCCATGGAATGAATAAAGTGTGTAAAGTTTCATGTCAATTCTCCAAGTAGTTTAGGACGATTAGCAATAACAAATGTGTGCTAACGGATGGAAAAACATTGGACAATGGACAACAGACCATTCCATAAGCTCTTCTAGTCTATGACCAGTAAAGCTAAAAATATATATTTCATCTTATTTAAATAATGAAACTATTCTAAGGGAATGCCATAAAGCATAACAAAAATATTATAATAAAAACATGATTGAGCAGTTGATACACTTACTGTACATCAGTTACATACTCTAAGGAATGTCATAAAGCATAATAACAATATTATAATAAAAACATGATTTAGCAGTTGATACACTGACTGTACATCAGTTACATTCTCTAAGGAATGTCAGAAAACATAATAAAAATATTATAATAAAAACATGATTTAGCAGTTGATACACTGACTGTACATCAGTTACATACTCTAAAGGAATGTCATAAAGCATAATAAAAATATTATAATAAAAACATGATTTAGCAGTTGATACACTGACTGTACATCAGTTACATACTCTAAAGGAATGTCATAAAGCATAATAAAAATATTATAATAAAAACATGATTTAGCAGTTGATACACTGACTGTACATCAGTTACATACTTGTCACTTAGAAGATCCTCTTTACACAAATATTCTTTTAGGTTCTTTTTAGTGAAAGCAGAAGCAGATAATAGAAATGGACAATAATTTGATTTCCACAATATTTTACAACAAATTTCTATTTCACATTTGAGCAAAATATTGGAAACAATATAACTGTCATTGGCAGCATGGCTGGATTGCAAAGCTTAGGTTGGTCGAAATGGTGTAGTACTCCTACTGTTGTATCTACCTACATGAATTTTCATGCAAAAGTGTCTAAGAAACTGAGCACAACACAAACCAGAAGACAGATCACTGGAGTGTAATAAGTCACAGTGACCTAGTTATATTGTGATATTATTTTACAATATAAATATACTTCAGAGGTATTAGTAAGTTTACATCCTATGCATTATCTATCCAATAGTGAAAAAAGGGAAAACAAAGTGGCACAAATGATATGTAAGCTTATTTATGAGAAGGAAGCTCTACAAATCTGATCTCACCATCCTACATGGTGGGTATTTGGATCACTTTGGGTTTGTCTGCATTTGATTTCAATCTCAGCCCCTCTCAGCTCATTTAAACAAATTGGTCAAAATGTTTGAAAGAAGAGGCTCCCTTTTTGTCAAGCCTGCCAATTATATAGCTAGAAAGTAATAAAAAACCATTGGTTAAAATGTTTGAAAGAAGAGACTCCCTTTTTGTCAAGCCTGCCAATTGTATAGCTAGAAAGTAAAACAAATTAACATTGACCTTAATCTAGGGCATGGACAGACATACATACATATGGATGGACATATACAGAGATGCCAAGTGATTGCTATCTAGGGTGTGGAAAGACATACAAACATATGGATGGACATGCACACAGATGCCAAAGTGTTTGTTATCTTGGGTGTGGACAGACATGCATACATATGGATGGACATGTACACATGTAGTGTCTTTGTGCCCTATACCATTATCACCAAACATTGCTTATAGCACAATCAGCAACATATAAGTAGTATTGTGCTGATGTGCAGTTATATCACGTATATATTATTCAAGGCAAAAACTTACTGCCAATATGGGGTGTTTTTTCAAGATGGTGGTGTATTAGAAGCAATGATTTGTGAAAATGATATAACACACCAACAACACTAAATCAGTAGCTATTTATCTTGGCTGGTTTTCGTATCTGAGCTACTTTGATTTCTTCAAAAGCTACACACAAAATGTGAGTCCAACATTCAGCAGCTATAACTCTACTAAATGAAGACATAGAAAGCTGATAAACAAATTCTGCTGAGGTCATATCAGTATAAAACTGCAAATAAAAGGTTCATGAAATTGAATAATATGGGAATTATTGTGTGAAAACAAAAGTGCGTAGGTTAACATAAAGTTGTATTCTAAATTTGGTTTAAATCCAATAAGAATTAAGGGAGTTATCATTTGGAAAGGAAAGAGGGTGAGTCTAACAAACATGTTTGATAATCATGGGCTATAACTCTGCTAAATGATAATGTAGAATGCTGACAAACGAACTCAGCTATGGTCCAGCCAACTGGAGTCCTTTGTGAATGTGCTGCCTCTGTTGCCTCCTCAACATCCAATGGCCAGAGAGGATCCATAACATTGACATGTGGGAAACCACCGGCCAGCTACCTATCCACCAAGAAATCTCCAAAAGGAATTGGGGGTGGATGCCCGATAGACTAAGAAAGCTGCCAAACAACATCACTAGGCAGGCCCAAGAATGGAACTCCCAAGGCAAGAGAAAGGTAGGCAGACCAAGGAAAACCTGCTGCATGTCAGTCGAGGAAGACATCAAGGCTGCCAGAACAACATGAGCTGAACTCAAGAGGAGAGCCCAGAACTGGGTGCGCTGGCGAAGCATAGTCAAGGCTCTATGCTCCCACTAGGGTGGAGAGGCATAAGAAGGAGAAGAATGGTCTAAACAAATATCATGCTGCAAAACCATATTTGGTTGAAATCCAATGATATATAAGGGTGTTATGTGGAAATGAAAGCTGGTGGATCTGAAAATCATGGCTTATAACTCCACAAAATGATGCTGAAGGATGCTGACATTTGACCTCAGCCAAAATCAGATCAATATCAAGATGACCAATATTGGAATATAAATCACTCTTTTACTATTCTGCTTGAGCTTTGTTATTTTTGCATGCTGCATAAAATGTATATCATTATGCTAATCATTTTTATTGAGAACAACTTTGCCAAATCTCAGCTGAAATGATGGAATACAAAGCAAAAAAACCCAAAATCTTTTAAATAACACTGTTCTAAAAACCAGTCAGTTAAATATTTACAGTGAGTCTCAGGGATACAAGTAATGATCAAGCCATCACTGCCCTATATGATCCCTCTACCTGTTTGCTCTAGGATTCTACATAATTGCTTGGATCAGGGGATAATGAGTTAATTAAAATTATGTGAAAAATCATGAGTAATAAGAATAGACCTCTGCTTTCAAATATCATAAGATTTTCTGGAATTTTAAATGTTGGAAAACAAATTTAAATTGGTCTGTTTTGGGGCCATGGATATAAATTTTCTGTTGGCTCAATATGTTTCCTGTGTTTAAAATAATGAAAGATGTCTAAAAATAAAAAATGCACCCTGAGATTTAACTACATATAAAAATAATTCCTTTTATTGTACAGTATACCCTCATTATAAACACTGTCCATGGGAGCCATGGAGTAGAGTACCTTATAGTGAGAATGCCTTATAATGAAGTACACTATACATATAATTTTAGTATTACATAATTAAATTGGATCCAGGACCATAAACATATTATAAGAAAGGGTATCATAGTGAGAATACCTTATAATGAAGTACACTATACATATAATTTTAGTATTACATAATTAAATTGGATCCAGGACCATAAACATGTTATAAGAAAGGGTATCACAGTGAGAATGCCTTATAATGAAGTACACTATACATATAATTTTAGTATTACATAATTAAATTGGATCCAGGACCATAAACATGTTATAAGAAAGGGTATCACAGTGAGAATGCCTTATAATGAAGTACACTATACATATCATTTTAGTATTACATAATTAAATTGGATCCAGGACCATAAACATGTTATAAGAAAGCATATCATAGTGAGAATGCATTATAATGAAGTACACTATACATATAATTTTAGTATTACATAATAAAATTGGAGCCTGGACCATAAACATGTTATAAGAAAGGGTATCATAGTGAGAATGCCTTATAATGAAGTACACTATACATATCATTTTAGTATTACACAATTAAATTGGATCCAGGACCATAAACATGTTATAAAAAAGGGTATTATAGTGAGGGAGTGTTGAATAAGAATTCTACATATATCAGAATTCATGTAATTTTTTGTACCCTGTAATTTTTCATACACAGTTCATCCATAAAATTCATCATTATTATTTTATACTAAAGTTTTTCATACACAGAAGTTTCTTTTATAATTGAAAATTTTGAATTTTTCGTATCAATGAAGTCTAAAATCTAAAGATCAAAATTTTTGAGAATTTATGTATACATATGAATATTGTATGAAAAACAGCAAAAGTAAAGTAGATCTTTACTGAAAATCTGTTCTCTGTATCACTTAGTTTTTGCTGTACATTTTTATGTACATTTATTTTAAGATTTTCTTTCCAATAGCAGTGTGTTAAAAAAACAATACTAGCTATTTTCAATATAATTTACATTAAACTAAAGAAGAATACCTTTGGCCTTTTTGTACATTTAAATCATTAAGTAGAGATCTTTCCAGTCATATTAAAATTATGCATACCAGCATCCTTCAGAAAGAGCTAAATTTGGATGAAGTGTTGACATTATTTACAGCATTGCATGTCTTTCAGTTTGCAAATCTTTATATAAATCATAATGAAATAGTTTCCATTATTATAAGTCAGTTAGTGCTTTATTTCACAAAACGTGATGATTCTGTACACACGAGTTTTGTGTTATAGAAATCAAAGCCCCTTGTAAGTGAAAACAATGAGGGCAACAATGAGGACCTAATGAACTTTCTTATATGTTCAATTTTGAGAGGTGACATTTTAGTATAAATATGTAAAGATTGTGCTATTTTATCTCGACAACAGTTCACATCTGCAGTCTCAAGCTTCTATCCTTAAATACCGTACATGTCCTAAGATTAAATTATGCTTTCTATAGAGCCCACATTATATCCTATCCTAGGTCTAACTTTTAAAGCTATTAACACTGTTTACTAATCAATGTATTTATTCTGAATTAGTCTTTTGGACATGTGCTGCTTGGTATATATCTTGAATCTGTTATTGTTTCATTTAACAATGTTTATCTATGATAATGTATACAGTGACACCTTTATACCTGCCCACAGTAGTGTCAAATCTTTGAATTCAAAGTACCAACAATGCTTCGCATGAGCAAAGATAAGACCAAATGCTGCCTAACTACAGGAAGTGTACATGTACTTACTGATAAAGGGTAATCTTTGATGGGAATATAGGTATCATTTTACTTACAGACAAAATAACACAGTTTGCTAAATGATCATTAATGGAATTTAAACTAAATGGAGTTTATATGGATATAAATATTGTGAATATTTTAACATGAATTATATATGAGTGAAACTGAAGGAGTATGGTTTGCATTTTTTAGAACTTCCATTTAGTATTTTATTACTGTTTTCTCTTTCACTAAAACTTCAGCTAAATGCAGGCAGAAAGATTCATTACACAAAATGACAGGAATAGCTGAAATCTCTCTCCCATATCAGGGCATATTTTATTTGGATCATAAGGTGTAAGAATAACAAGAGTCCCTCAAAAAGAGTTTACAGGAATTCAAGATAAGACCATTTTTTCTTGTTAACTGCAGAGTGCTGAAACCATCTCTAATAATCTTATGCAGTAAGATTCTTAAATTAGCCACTGTGGCAGCCATATTGGATGTAAGATTAGCACCATTTTTATTTAGACTTTTGGTGAAAACCCCATGTTGATATGGCTATCCATTCTGGATGATTAGTGACAACATTGTCAATATGTTCATTGTGGCAGCCATATTTGAGGTTAGGTCAACACCATTTTCATTCATGACCAACTAGATATTTAATACACTGTTTTAGTGAAACCCCCATGTTGATATTACCATCCATGCAGGAGGAGTAGTGATAACAAGACTTTCAAGATAACTGCTGTGGCAACCATATTAGATCTCTGGGCAGCACCACTTTCATTTAGGACCAACTACACATCATACGAAGTCTTCTGGTGAAAATCCCATGTTGATATGACTTTCTGTTCAGGAGGAGTAGCAAAAACATGAGTTTCAAGATGGCTTCTGTGGTGCCCATATTGGAAGATAGATCAGCACCATTTTCATTTAGGACCAACTAGACATCATAAGAAGCCCTTTATTGAAAATCCCATGTTGATATGAACATTCATTCCAGATGAGTAGCAATAAGATTTTCAAGATGGCTGCTGTGGTGGCCATAGTGGATGTCTGAGCAGCACCATTTTCATTTAGGACCAACTAGTCCTTGAGATGAATGTGTGTGTAAAGTTTCATGTCAAGCCTCCAAGTAGTTAAGGAGTAGCAATTACAAACTTCTGCTAATCGACGGACAAACGATGGACAACAGACAATAGGCCATCCCATAAGCTCTATGAGCAGCAGAGCTAAAAATGTTATGATGGAATACGTATGTCAGTGATATAGTTATCCATTTTTGAACTTTATCTATTCCAATACACACATATGTAAGCAAATTCAAACAATATATTGTACTTGTACATGCTGCTCAAGCGTAATTACATCAGATGCATCTGAATTTAATATTGATGATTATGTAGATATTTTGGAGCACTGCTCAAGGTTATGACATTTATTTTTTCATACACGATCATTTCCTCAGAATGATAATGATTTTTTTTTTAAAATAATTTTTTATACTCAAAAACAAGTATTTATTTTTGCATGTAAAAAGTATTGTAGGAAATACAGTAGTCAGTATTTATTTACATAAATACAAAATAATACTCTATAAGAGTTGTTTTGATCATATCATACAAATAGTCCAAGCATGCCACATCATAGCATACACATAGTCCTAGCAGGTCACATCATATCATGCACATAGTCCAAGTATGTCACATCATATCATGCACATAGTCCAAGCATGCTACATCATATCATACACAGAGTCCAAGCATGTCACATCATATCATGCACATAGTCCAAGCATGCCACATCATATCATACACATAGTCCAAGAATGCCACATCATATCATACACATAGTCCAAGCATGCCACATCATATCATACCCATAGTCCAAGCATGTTACATCATATCATACACATAGTCCAAGGATGCCACATCATATCATACACATAGTCCAAGCATGCTACATCATATCATACACAGAGTCCAAGCATGCTACATCATATCATGCACATAGTCCAAGTATATCACATCATATCATGCACATAGTCCAAGCATGCTACATCATATCATACACAGAGTCCAAGCATGTCACATCATATCATGCACATAGTCCAAGCATGCCACATCATATCATACACATAGTCCAAGCATGCCACATCATATCATACACATAGTCCAAGCATGCCACATCATATCATACCCATAGTCCAAGCATGTCACATCATATCATACACATAGTCCAAGCATGCCACATCATATCATACACATAGTCCAAGCATGCTACATCATATCATACACAGAGTCCAAGCATGCTACATCATATCATACACATAGTCCAAGCATGTGTTGTAGGGACAATTGATGTGATTTAACTGCTTCCAGTTTTCTAGTCTTTTACATAGTCACATTGATTGGAATCCACATTTCAAGAAATTTGCTGCTTCAGTTAGTCTAAAACATACAAGCAGAATCTTTACAGCACACCGACCCCAATCTGCTTAGGGACATATCTCCATTGTTTCACAGACTCTGACCTATATAGTAGAGACAGCAGCAGGAATTTGTGTTTGTGTAAATTAATTAAATGGCTATTTACAGTTCTTAGCATAAACTTTTGATGTTGAAAATGTTGATGATATTAGAGACAAGGTAGTGTATTAAGTGGCTCTAATTAGCAATAATAACTTGTGTATAGTTTTAAAGGAAATATAGATTTTATTCTTAAATTTTGATAATCTTTGAAGGCCTCTACCCCTA
This sequence comes from Margaritifera margaritifera, assembly GCA_029931535.1. Classification (NCBI taxonomy): domain Eukaryota; kingdom Metazoa; phylum Mollusca; class Bivalvia; order Unionida; family Margaritiferidae; genus Margaritifera; species Margaritifera margaritifera. The sequence continues at coordinate 408,836 of JAQPZY010000835.1, forward strand.
AAATGCATTTATTTCATATTAGTGTTTTTAATGCAGAGGTTGAAAAATGAGTGAGTGTGTAATTAGAAATTTAGTAATTATGTACATGTCAATAAATCTATTTGTAGATAAATTAGAGCTGAGAAATTAAAGGTTTAATTCAACATAGGAAACACAGATTTGTGTAGCAGCTCTCAAGTCTGTTAGATGAAATTTGATAGGATGTTTTCTGTGCAGTCCGCTAGAATGTTATATTAGGTGAGGGCATTGTCATCAGGGAACGATTTTTTAATTTGAATATGAAGTTTGAACATTGAGTTTGGTGTAGTGAGAGGAAGCAATTAAAAATGTAGCCAGGACGTTTTGTTTGTTGATTCTACCAGTTAATTCCCCATGTAATGTTGGTTTGGTTCATCATGACAACATATGCCACATCATATCATACACATAGTCCAAGCATGCCACATCATATCATACACATAGTCCAAGCATGCCACATCATATCATACACATAGTCCAAGCATGCCACATCATATCATACACATAATCCTAGCATGCCACATCATATCATACACATAGTCCAAGCATGCCACATAGATTGTGAGGTTTTTTAGGACGGTGGTTGTACCTGAAAAGTTAAAAACAAGAACTCCATGGAACATGGAACAAGATTACAGCGATGTCATTTTCTGCTTACACAGATAAAACAGGAACTCCAGTATGGCAAGGTACAAACTATAGACCTACATTAATAGGATACTAAAGTCACAGTTGAATATATAAACTGACATAGAAGATACATTTTTTCAAAAACTTTCTCAAAAGATCTTTAATTGTTGACAATGTGAATGTTGCTGTCATTAGAAATGTGCTATCTTTGCCTTGTCATTTGTGGGCATGACAAAAATCAAATGAGACTGCATGCAGATATAGGAATCATGGCTTGCTACTTGACAATATGAATCATGGCATCATAAAGAAATCATATATAAAACAATACTAATTTTACAGCTACAACTGCTCACTCACTGCATGTTTTTCCTATGTAAATCCGAGGGCAACTTATTATCAGCAGTCATTAATTTTCAATATTTTATGTTCAATTCATGTAAGCGTATATTGTACAATATACGAGTATATTTGTATAGTTGCATCAATTACATTCTAAGTTGCATGTCCTTGTATACATTGTACAATATATGAGTGTATTTGTATAGCTGTATTAATTACATTCTCAGTTTCATGTCCTTGTATACATTGTACAATATATGAGTGTATTTGTATAGTTGTATTAATTACATTCTCAGTCTCATGTCCTTGTATACATTGTACAATATATGAGTGTATTTGTATAGTTATATTAATTACACTCTCAGTCTCATGTCCATGTATACATTGTACAATATATGAGTGTATTTGTATAGTTATATTAATTACACTCTCAGTCTCATGTCCTTGTATACATTGTACAATATATGAGTGTATTTGTATATTTGTATTAATTACACTCTAAGTCTCATGTCCTTGTATACATTGTACAATATATCGGTGTATATGTATAATTGTATTAATTACACTCTCAGTCTCATGTCCTTGTATACATTGTACAATATATCGGTGTATATGTATAATTGTATTAATTACACTCTCAGTCTCATGTCCTTGTATACATTGTACAATATATCGGTGTATATGTATAATTGTATTAATTACACTCTCAGTCTCATGTTATTGTATACATTGTACAATATATGAGTGTATTTGTATAGTTGTATTAATTACACTCTCAGTCTCATGTCCTTGTATACATTGTACACAATAGAAAGCATCAATATAGATTAATTCATGTTTTACATTGAGTTCTGATTTTACCTGTTGAAAAAAAAACAAAAACAAAAAAAAAAAACATAAGTGACTAGATATATGACTATGCCCATTTTACTTCAGTGTAGTTTTGGCAGCCGATGTATAATTCTAACATGAACCCATTTTGTCTCCCTTTACAATGTATGAAGAAAGCTATGGTGGCACAGTGGTTAGGGCACTGGACTCATAACTAAAAGCTGCAGGTTCAATTCTTACCATCTGATCAGCCCGGATTGAATACTGTGATGTGTCTTTTGACAAGGCATCCCCCCAACACATCGATAAAAGGTTGACAGAAGCGCACCCAATTGTTGATCGAAAAACTCTCGTGTAGTATAGTACTAGATCAATTGAGTTCAATTAGAGTACATAAGTTGCAGAAACTGAATTTTATTTATTTTTCATTTTTGAATAAAAAAATATTGACTTGTTTTTTACATAATAAAATTGCAACAGTGAAAACAGATATTTATCTCTTGAAAAAGATAACTTTTTTCAAGTCATTATTTCTTAACAAGCAAACAGTATAGACACCAAGGCTTTCAAAACTGGTAACAATTACAGGACATGTCAGGGGTGGCTTTCACAGAGAGGGAAATCCTCATACAACGGAGGATATCTGTACTTTTTTGTAACAATTATGTATCAGAAACATGAAACGGTGCAATTTATTATCAGAAACATGAAATGGGGCAAATGGATGTAAGAATGGATGCATAGTCATATGGGGGCATAAATGGTCAAAAGTCAAAAATCATAAAAAATGTTTCAGAATCTGTAAAAAAGAAAGAATTGATGCAGACCAACCTCTGGCATAAAATTACTTGTGTTTTCTTCCTAATCCATATCCATCGTAAGCTCTGAGAAATCCAGACCTAAAAAAATAATTTCATTACAACTACTACTTCTAATACTACAGAGATCACTCATTATAAAGTCCATCAGAATACCACTGTTCCTCTTATAGCACAGGTATGGCAAGGGATCCCATCCAAATGGCTCAATTTTGTCATCTCAATGCTACTTGTTTTATTTAGCTAACTCACAGCTGTTCATAATTAATTCAAGTGTGACATTACATAATTAGATACCCTAATTTTGTGTTTCTATGCACAGTTATACATATTAATGAGGGACATCCCTCAGTATAAGATTCCCTCACTTATAACACGAATCACTTTATGGCTTCCTTAACCATCATTATAGAGAGCAAAGCACTGTACCAGTACAGTAACCACTACTATAATTATTATTATTAGTATTACTACTAGTAATACAACTACTACTATAATTATTATTATTACTATCACTACTAGTAATACCACTACTACTATAATTATTATTACTACTTTTACTACTAGTAATACCATTACTACTATAATTATTATTATTACTATTACTACTAGTAATACCACTACTACTATAATCATTATTATTACTATTACTACTAGTAATACCACTACAACAATAATTATTATTATTACTATTACTACTAGTAATACAACTACTACTATAATTATTATTATTACTACTAGTAATACAACTACTACTACTATAATTATTATTATTACTATTACTACTAGTAATACCACTACTACTATAATTATTATTAATACTACTAGTAATACCACTACTACTATAATTATTATTACTATTACTACTAGTAATACCACAACTACTATAATTATTATTATTACTATTACTACTAGTAATACCACTACTACTATAATTATTATTATTACTATTACTATAAGTAATACAACTACTAATAACAATAATAACAACAAATAACATCAACAGAGATGCCAACCCTTACTGATGTGAAATAGGAATATCAGCTAAGAAGAAATTGGAATCCGAACATCAAAATGGGAATACTTCAATTTTTATGCAACAATTTATTTTAAGAATTAAACCTTATGTAGAAATCAATTTATAAGTAAAATAGGTTCCTTTCATAATACACAACAAAAGTGTTAAAAGTCACCAGACAAGAGCGATCTCCCCTTGGATAGAGGGATTGGTGCTAATTACTATCCATACTTAAGTTACTACTGGAGCAGATATGCATGTTCTGGAGGGCGTGCCTGTATTAACATCGGGTAATTATTATTGAAGAAAACAATTTTTACTTCAAAAATTGGTTTCTTTTTCAAACATGTTACTTAAGTCACTACTGAAGCAGATATGCATGATCTGTCAGACTTTAATTGTAACTGTAAGGAATCTGGAGGGTGTGCTTGTATTAAGATCAGGTAACTATTATTGATGAAAACATATTTTACTTCAAAATTTTGTTTCTTTTTCAAAGATGTTATGCAATTATAATACATCAGGAGAACAGGTAAAAGGTGGAGGTAGTTACATCCCTTTAAATCTTGTCAGAGATATGGGCTAGAGTTTGTATCACAATAAATATGCCCAGACGCGGCTTGTAGGGAAAAAGTTACCCCCCGCCACACACACACATACACACACAAACCAACAGGAAGTTGAGTGGCCACATCACTGTGAAGCTGCTGAATGACATGGCAAAAAAGCTTGTTGAGCTGCTGCTATAGGTTCCAATAGGTCAAACTGAGCCCTTTTGGATGAATGACCTCTCAATGACCTCTCGGAGAAATTTGTCTTTGGCATCCATCTCATGGCTTGAATAATGAGAGTGAGTGAACAGTTACACTCAAATGCTATGCTAGTGTTATTGCATTAATTTCATGAGCCGATTTTGGTCTTGTGTTACTTCTTTACACACAGAGCAAATAACCGATCATATCCAGGACGATAGATCCTGAGCTGAAATATCCACTTTCCATCTTCAGTCAATCTCCCTCTTCCCACCAGCTCGGTTAGTTTCAATTACCACTTCAAAGCCCTTACAGGGTCTTGTAGGTGCCATTGAGGGGAAAGGTCTCACAACAAAGGACTGATTGTCCATGAGTGCAAACATGTTCTTAGAAATGAAGGCAGGAACCATCTTAAGTAAAGTTGAACCATCACTACAAAAATACGAATAGTCTGGATCGACCAACAAGGCTTGTCTCTCACTGATTCTGCCTGGTGTAGCTGGAGCAACTAGGAAGCAGATTTCAAGGTAATTCAATGAGGTACTAGACAATAGTTCAAAAAGCATGTTACTCAGTCATGTCACAACTCATGGTAGATTCCATTGCAGACACTGGGCCAAAGCTTTCAGTCCAGATTAATCAAAGTTCACCAGGAGGTCAGATAGGTCTTTGTTTTAGACTATATCCTGCCTTCCATGATGATGAAACATGTCTGAGGCCATGGACTGGTCCCCTTTTACAGTAATGGTGGTTAATTACTCTTCAAAGAGCCAAAAGGAGAAAGTTGGCTATTTGTGGTATTTAGGCTTTTAATGGAGTGATATGCTTCCCCTCGTACCACAGAGAAAAACTCTCTTCTTACCTTTGTTTGCTTTCAAAGTGGTAGGCCTTGTTTCCACTGTGATTCTGTCCACTCCTTGTTGTGAGAATTGCTTTCACCTGTGGGTCTGTTTAATATGAGCCTCGCATGCAGGTTCAACAATTTTGGGCTTGAATGAAACCTTTGCAATCACAGTTGCTACAGTAGTCAAGGAAAATACACACTTTTCCTGGGATTTTCTGCTGCTAATTCAATCAATCATTTATCCATGACTTTTCTCACATGAAGGTATCAATTAGGACCAGATGGCACTCTGATTCCCTCACTTTCTGTAAGACTTTGGAGATCAGAAGGGTTGAAAGGAATGCATATACATCTAGCCCATCAGAGTTTATTGAATGATTATTGACTGCCCAGGCCTTTGGTAGGTGCATGGTAGCATGGTAGCTTTGCATTTCACCCTGTTGCAAATAAATCCACAAGTGGTTGACCCTAGCGGAAGCATATTTATTTGATTAATGGAAGGTGGAGAGATCATTTGGTATGAATTAGTTGATACCGTTAGGACAATGAGTCCGTTAGGACACTAAGTCTGCCCAGGATATGTTGGGCTTGGATGTGGATCTGTCAGTGATAACACAATCTGAGAAAGTTCCAGATTAGAAGGCAGATATCTGGGCATTTGCTTCTCCCTTGCCTTCTGATATAATTTACCACAGTGGAGTTAGATAGAATGAGAACACACTTTTTAGACAGCATCTCTTGGTACGACTGAAATGAAATGACTATGGTCTTTGTCTCCTGAAGATTGAGGTCCAATGAACGCTCCTCAAAGGGTCACACACCACACTTTTTCCTGAAACGAGAGCAATAGATTGACGCCATAGTCCGCTGAGCTGGCATCTGTGCAGATCATAATTTCAAGAGGCTGAATCTACAAGGGAATACATACTGTATACCATGTTAGGTTCTCCCATTTGCTGAGATGGGATCTCAATTTCTTCATGCATCGTAAAGGGAGACAAAATGGGTTGATGTTAGAATTATACATTGTTCTGCCAAAGCTTCCGTCACCGCTGGGACAAGAAAATCATTTGCAGTGGTCATATAAACAGATGGTCCAAGATGATGAGATCTGCTGATGCACTAAGAGGACTTAGAAAGCAAGGAAATTCCCAGGCTGAGATGCAATTCTTTGAGAGAATAGAGAATGACGTCAAAATGTTTTCATGGTATATTACTGAGAGAGACAGACCCTGTTCACATGCGTTTTGAACTCCGAATAATCTTGTGATCATACAATAATTTTTGGCACGGAATACAAGGTGGAGCAGATATGAAACAATGGATTTCATGCCTTGAAATAGAATATGCCCCCCTCCCATGGTTTTTGCGGAATATTGTCCAGGTAGCAGAAATGGACATGGACATGGATCTGAAGTGCAACATGACTCTGTCCATAATTCTTGTGAAGACCCAGGGACTGTTGTTCAGATCAACAGGGGAGTGCCCTGAATTAGTATACTGTATCCTAGAATGTGAAATCTCTCTCTTGAATGGTGTTCATAACCAATCTCAGTGTCTCAATTCTGAACCATGGCGCCCGAATAAAAAGACTAAGAGAACACAGATCTCTGGCTGGCCAAAATATGCTATTGGACTTTGGCACCACGAACAGTCTGGAGTAAAGTCCCACTGAGATTAAATAGGAGTAATCCCTACTTTCTGTAAGAAGAGTGTTGATTCTTGCTGCAAAACATCCGCTTTGTTCTGGTCTCTTGGGATGTTTGTAATGATGAATAATACTATAATGGGGTAGTGAAAAAAAATTGATCCATGCTTCACCTACATTTAACTTATAAGTGCAAAATACAATCCAAGTTCAAGAAATGTGCTACTAAGATGGTTTTTCTTCTCCAAAATTCATAACTTTCTGCCAGATTTATCAATTCGAATTAGTCGTAAAGAAAAGAAAGAATTTCATCATGTTTTATTTGAAATATTTGTATACTTAAAAATAACAACAAAAAAACATTGAAATGAACCTTCTAACTTTGATGGATCCTACATATGATAGCTAGAACAAAGCAACGTGTGTGTGTGTGTGTGTGTGTGTGTGAATTGCAAAATGTAGACATGAGTGATCATGCACAACCACACATTGCAGATACACCTTGTAAAAAAAGACTTTTCCAGCATCTAACAATAAATTATTTTTTTAGAATTTTTCATTTAAGACAATATTATTTGGCACCAAATATGTAACTGTGTATATTCTCATTAAATCAGAGAAAATAATTTATTGCTGGAAATTGAAAAATTATTTGACATCAAAAAGATGTTTCAATGGTAAAAATCTGGAGCCTGAAAGATTTCCTGGGTGAATGCTATTATAATTTAGACTTGGCCATGCTTCCATTTCTGGAATTTAAGCCATGGCGGTCTGCATCTGTACTCTGACTAGTCCCCTATGGCAGTTTTGTTTTGTTCGCTCTTTGTGCTTTCCAGCATCATGCAGTATACACAAATATCCTAAGGTTCACATGCTGACAATTGATTTTTGGACAGCCTTCATTTACCAGCTGAAGTAGAATGGCCATCGGATTCTGAAAGAAACTACACTACTGTACCGCCTGTGAGTTGAAACCAGCTTTCAAATGTGGTTGTACTTAATTAATGATGACGGATTCTGCCCAAAACGTATATTTGAAGAAATTTTTTATATATTACTTGGGAAATAAATTATGTTTATAGTTATCACTTATTTGTTTTATTTCAGCTAACAATTTGATATTGAGCAAGCTGTTTCAAATATGGTGATTGAAATCAGCAGGTGAATGTGTTGGATTCATTTCACAAATTGTCATTTAAATGGAAATGTACGAGATTTCTATAAGGTCAGAACTTATAAGTAACCATTTACATGTATTCATTTTATACAACTTATGACTTGTATTTATATAAGGACACAATTTCCTGTCCGGGGGTGGGGGTGGGGGGCTTTTATAAAGTCCAAATTCAATTAAGTCAATTTAGTGGGAATTCACTCTTATCTTAAGTGTAGTAAGTAAATGACTTACATTTCACTTATAAGTGAAGTATATTTCACTAATAAGTGAAATACCTAATTAATGTATATGTCACTTATAAGTGATCTATAAGTGTAGCAAGTGAATGGCTCACATTTCGCTTATAAGTGAAGTATACTTCATTTATAAATGGAATGCCTAAGTTGCACATGAAATGCCTAAGTTGCACATGAAATGCATAATTTGCACATGAAATGCCTAAGCTGCACATGAAATGCGTAATTTGCACATAAAATCCAAATCCTTCACCTATACGTCACTTGTAAGCCCTTTATAAGTAATGAGTACAAGTGAACGATAAGCCACATATAGGTTTCTTTCCATTAGAGATATGAGAAATTGACTCCCCAGCATGAGTACAAGTGAACGATAAGCCACATATAGGTTTCTTTCCATTAGAGATATGAGAAATTGACTCCCCAGCATGAGTACAAGTGAACGATAAGCCACATATAGGTTTCTTTCCATTAGAGCTATGAGAAATTGACTCCCCAGCATGAGTGCCAGTGGAGTTCTCAATGCAGGGGTTGGGTTGGTTCAGCTTGCTAAAAAAATAGCCATTGAAACCAAGTCAAATACGGGTCCTATTGCTATGACACAAACCATTGTAGCTTCTTGGGACTATCAATGGGCGAGGCTAGGCTATGATCAGATTGCTGACAAATAACCATGGATACCAAGTTGAACATAGATCCTACTGCAATGACATTTCTGAACCAGTTGCTGCATGTCAAGAAAGGACTTCCAGTCAATATGAACTACCTAATGCAGGTTTTAACTTTCCTAGGCCCACAATGACTGTCAATGGCTGGGATCTCAGTATGACATGTGTAATTGTGTAATAAATCAGTGACTCAACCAGACTGTAAATTATGGTTGGTCTTTCTTGGCCAATAGATTGACAGATGCGGGAACTTGTACATTGCCAATATCGATGTAATCGGAGGTGAGCAAAACTCAGGAGGCAACAGCCGGAAATGTCGTTGATCAATGCACAGAAGGCTCAGTCTTCTCTGGACATTGCTGGATTAAGTAATGACAACAGAGCTTGCGAGAGCGAGTCCACAAATACAGAAGAATGGGGTAACACAGGTACCTCTTGCAGTGCATGTTACGGAGATAGTGAAGCTTGCAATGAAGGGCAGTGAACTAGACTGGGGTCTGGTCATATTGGGATACTGTAATCTCCTGATCTAGATGATCACTGAGTAAATCATAAATGGTCTGGGAATAGTATTGGGCATCTGGGACTGTATCATTGCCATAGTTGGTACTGGGTCATGATGTAGCCTGGGCCAGTGCTGGGGCTATCCAGTGTTTCCTGCATGAGTTGTCAAAGATCAGAGAATGGTGCCAGGCATCTAGGACTGGATCATTGCTATAGCTGATGCCGGGTTGTGATGCAGCCGGTGCTGGTGCTGAAGTTGTCTGGTGTCCCATGTGTGAATTGTCGATGGTCCAAGAATGGTACCAGGCATCTGGTACTGGATCATTGCCATCATCAGTGCCACGTTGGTAAGCTGTGATGGGCCATGATGGAGCCTAGGCCAGCGCCAAAGCTGTATGGTGTTCATTGCGTGAATCATCGATGGTCTGAGAATGGTAATGCACATCTGGGACTGGATCATCGATGTAGCTAATGACTGGATGTTAAGACGTGATGGGCCATGCTGGAGCTGTCTGACATGTCTCCGTAATGGCACTGGACCGACATGGGTCCATAATGACATAGAGCCGATATGGATCCTAAATGGCACCAGACTGATCTAGATATGTAATGGCACATTGATGACATGGGAGGCTGATACTGGATAAGTACTATTCACTCTTTGTTGAGGCCATGTTGGAGCTGGTATTGATTGGAGCTGATCCACCTCTGATGGTAAAGCCCAGTCCTGAAAAATAGATACCATACACTCTTCCATCCTGGTGCTGATCTTATGATGCCAGGATGGGGTGAGACGAGATGTCTGTTCACCGTACCCAGTTGTTCCAGGCATCAATTGAGGCTGTGTCTGAGCCGGTACTGAATGTAGCCAATCAACCGTACTGGTCCAGTTGTGACTTCATACCAAGTTCGTCCTAACAGTACCATCAAGATCTGTTCTGATCATAGAGTTGAGGCCTGGGTTGGAACTTTGTGTGATGACTGTGATATGGTCGATTTGATTTTGTTTTGAACAGTGAGCTCTCTGCTTTCAAAGTTTCTGCCAGTAAAAGGTTGTTAACTGAGGCAGAGGTGGCAGCAATGGCATCCTCATCCTTGATGGTGAATTTCCTTGCTTTCTAACTAGTATGGGTACACTGTTTGGCCAAGACGCTCGTTCATACATTTTCTGTCCATCATGCACAAATGTCACATTTATGACCCGAATTGCACCCCATACACTTCAGACATGTAGCATGATTATCATCTGCCAACTTCAAAAATGCTTGCACCTGATGCTTTTAACCCTGTCCAATGTACTGACACCTGTAATTATGAAGAGCAAAATGATAGTATATACAGGTGAAATCAGCCAAGCAGAGTGTGAACTTACTGTAAAGAGGATACTAATGACAAATACAAATACAAATGTCCACAATAATTACAATTAACAACTTATGATATGTAATACAAGACAATTACTGCTGGAATTCATATACAAGGTCGAGTACTAGGAATTGAATGATGTACTCTAGACCATAGAGCAGGTAACCAAAATGGCACCAACATGAATATTGTAACATGAAGTTAGATAAATAAAGTGTGAATACATTGTCTTGGATAGAATATCATGAAACATAGACAGACCAATAGATGAAGTACACTTTTCTGTGTGAGAAACTCTTTAGATTCACCCCAAACATAAAAAGGAACAAATGAAAAACAGCTTTGCGAGGTCTTTAAAAGAGCATTCTTCCTAGCATGAGCAGACATAGTAACTTAAGTATGGATGTGATTTAGCAATAATCACTCAATCCAAGGGGACATCACTCTTATCTGATGCCTTTAAGCACTTTTGTTGCTCAGAACAAGCTTGGGAAGGCTGGATTAGCAAAAAACTGCTGTAAATGGCATGAAAATCAAAATCCGGTCATCTACATATAGATACAACTAAGCTGGCCATATTTAATTTGTCTATTTTGAGTGTTTTTTGTACAATCTTGCTAATAATCTTTTTGGGAGAGATGGACATATTTACAGATAGACAGGACCAAATGAATATGGACATATTCACAAATGGACAGGACCAAATCAAGATGGACATATTTACAGATGGACAGGACCAAATCAAGATGGACATATATACAGATGGACAGGACTAAATCAATATGGACATATGTACAGATGGACAGGACCAAATCAAGATGGACATATATACAGATGCACAGGACCAAATCAAGATGGACATATGTACAGATGGAGAGGACCAAATTAAGATGGACATATGTACAGATGGACAGGACCAAATTAAGATGGACATATGTACAGATGGACAGGACCAAATCAAAATTCCCCTTCTGTGTGCAGTGGGAATTTGGGGATTTAATACTTACAATAACAGTCATATGAAAGGAAATAATGAAGTAAATGAAAAATGTACAAGACCTTGGGATCAGCAATAAATCATCTGCACCGGCTTTCTAATGCGGAAAAACACTGTGATAAGAGGAATGAGGAATCTATGATCTTCAACTTGTGCAAATTTCATGAATTTGTAAATACTCTTTCAGTTATTATTTTATGGATAATTAGAGACAGGGTATTTTTCATCCCATACTTTTCCATATCATGACACTTGATTGGAGACAGACTTTTAACAAAGATAACAGCAAGACCCATACTTTTCCATGTCATGACACTTGATTGGAGAGAGACTTTTAACAAAGATAACAGCAAGACCCATACTTTTCCATGTAATGTCACTTGGTTGGAGAGAGACTTTTAACAAAGATAACAGCAAGACCCATACTTTTCCATGTAATGGCACTTGATTGGAGAGAGACTTTTAACAAAGATAACAGCAAGACCCATACTTTTCCATGTAATGGCACTTGATTGGAGACAGACTTTTACCAAAGATAACAGCAAGACCCATACTTTTCCATGTAATGACACTTGACTGGAGACAGACTTTCAACAAAGATAACAGCAAGATCCATACTTTTCCATGTCATGACACTTGACTGGAGAAAGACTTTCAACAAAGATAACAGCAAGACCCATACTTTTCCATGTCATGACACTTGACTGGAGACAGACTTCCAACAAAGATAACAGCAAGACCCATACTTTTCCATGTAATGACACTTGACTGGATAGAGACTTTCAACAAAGATAACAGCAAGATCCATACTTTTCCATGTAGTGTCACTTGATTGGAGAGAGACTTTCAACAAAGATAACAGCAAGACCCATACTTTTCCATGTAATGACACTTGATTGGAGAGAGACTTTTAACAAAGATAACAGCAAGACCCATACTTTTCCATGTAATGACACTTGATTGGAGAGAGACTTTTAACAAAGATAACAGCAAGGCCCATACTTTTCCATGTCATGACATGCAAGACCCATACTTTTCCATGTCATGACACTTGATTGGAGAGAGACTTTTAACAAAGATAACAGCAAGACCCATACTTTTCCATGTAATGTCACTTGATTGGAGAGAGACTTTTAACAAAGATAACAGCAAGACCCATACTTTTCCATGTAATGACACTTGGTTGGAGAGAGACTTTTAACAAAGATAACAGCAAGACCCATACTTTTCCATGTAATGACACTTGATTGGAGAGAGACTTTTAACAAAGATAACAGCAAGACCCATACCTTTCCATGTAATGACACTTGATTGGAGAGAGACTTTTAACAAAGATAACAGTAAGAAAATGCACACCAGCCTATAAAATCTTAAGTGATTTGGAATTGCTTGGATCCTTAGCATTTTTTCAAAAGTTAAATACACCAATATTTCACAGATGATCTTACTTAAACAAAAATGCTGAGACAAAACCTAAAACCAATTTATAACACTGCTGATGGGATGACACTGATACATTTTTCTACGAAATAAATGCTGCTGTGGCATAGTTATGCACTCACAATCCCACATGAATCCATTTCATCTCCTTTTACAGCACATACAGATAATGATATACCGGGTACTTGTATTTATTTTGTATAATATATAATTTTTTCGGAAGCCTGCACATCTCACCGATAGTAACACTCTGTATGACACAACAGTGCAATGTCATGATAGTAGTGCAATGTCATGATAGTAGTGCAATGTCATGATAGGAGTGCTTTGTCATGATAGGAGTGCTGTATCATCATAGGAGTGCAATGTCATCATAGGAGTGCTATGTCATCACAGGAGTGCAATGTCATCATAGGACTGCTATGTCATCATAGGAGTGCTATGTCATTCATGTGCAGTAGTAGAGAGTGCAATCAGTGTGCACAAGGCAAATTTTCTTTAATTTTCATGTTAGAATCAAAATAAAAAGAAGTACACTCTACTCCCTCATTATAATGCTGTCTTGGGAATAGTGAGACTGCCTTATAATAAAGGTACATGATACATATAATTTCACAACTACTTAAAGAACTCTGGTCCATTTGTAGTGAGGAAATGCTGTATCTATTAAAAGATATTAAAAAAAATAATTTCAATGTTGCAATTGTTTCTTTACATAATCACCTCACACTGGCATGCTCAGGGATTGTTTGAAACTCCAACAATGAGAACATGTATTTATCCATTGAAATATACACCTTATTCAAGTAATTATTATTTCTTAATTATGAAAAGCAATAAATTGCTTGAAAACATTTAATGATACACCGGTCATTCTATTATGATATCAACAATTTAGACCTTGACCTGCAGACAGCTAATTCCACAGCAGATCTGAGTCTTGTATGTTTCCTCATAGATGTGAGTTATACGCACAAAAGGGATGTTACCATGGAAATATTATTCTCCATTACTACTCATAGATGACAGTTATACACAAAAAAGGGATGTTACCATGGAAATTTTATTCTCCGTTACTACTCATAGATGAGAGTTATACACAAAAAAAGATGTTACCTTGGAAATATTATTCTCCATTACTGCAATACACTGTAGCTTCAGATAGAAACAAACAGGAAAAAAAAAGAATATTTAGTTCCTTTAAATTCAAATTAAGTTAAACATTTAAGTTCTTACTCGGACAGTCCTCTTTAATCAAACCAACATTATCCAAAGAAATATCACCCCAAACTCCATCTGTTCGTGTAGCTTTGATATACACAGCTCCTTGTGTATTGGCAGGAAGTGGTAGGCATTTTAATATTTGAAGATCCATCTGTTTCCTTTGTTACAGCAAAGTTGATCCAGAGTCTCCAGTCCAGAATGAGTTTTAAATAATACTGTTAGGTTGTCAAAGTCTTCATTTTTCCCATACATATGGTAGTCAAAGATCAGTTTTGTATTAGCTGAGGTCTGTGCAGTTGGAAACCAGGCATAAGATACATGACCTAACTTGCCATATGAGCTATCAATTGTGAGATAGAACCCTGAAATGTACAGAAGGCATTCATAAGTCAATGGAATTATAAAGGCATTCTTGTACTGATTGACCTGAAAAATGTAACAATTGAAAATGGTGATGCTTCTTCTGTATTGCATCACACTCTGAAAAATAAAACTTTTCTATCTGAAGACTAATATATAGCTATTAGTGATGAATGCGCACTACAACCTACACAACAGGGACTTAATGAGGAACTTGTGAGGGAAAATCCAATTTATGAGAAGATGGGCATTCAGGGGCCATGACTCCTCCAAACGATGATGTGGAATGCTTGAAATCCAACTCTATCCAGGCCCATCACTACAAGCAACAGCTCATGTAAAAGATAAAAAGTTAATCAACAAGGGCCATAGCTCTGTCAAAAATGGAGTGGATGAGAAAAATCCATAAAAGACACATCTAGGTCTATGAAACTATGTTTGCAAGAAACTGCATTAGAATATGTTGAATGATTCTTGAGATATCCTGATTACAAGCAAAATCCAATGCAAAGATATGATATAGACAATGGCCATAATTCGGTCTAAAATGTTGACAAATCCCATAAAAGGTACATTTAGCTGTAAGCGACAATGTTCTTACCAAATTCCATCAGAATAAGCTGAATGGTTCTTGAGCTATTCTCATTGCAAACAATATTCCAAGTTTTGATGTGAAGACAGGAATTTGCTTGACAAGGGGCATAACTCTGTCTAAAAAGGAGTATGCAAGACTAATCTATTAAAGGCACATATAGGTCTATGAAGACAAAATTAATACCAAATTGCTTCAGAATATACTGAATGGTTCTTGAGCTATGATGGTTACAAGCAACATCCCATGTGAAGATATGAAGGTCTATAAGGCAATGTTCACACCGAATTGCACCAAAATGTATCAAATGGTTTCTAAGCTATCTGGTTTCAAGGATCTGCTGTAGTGGAGATTTACAATTGATAGAAAAAGGGCAATAACTCTGACATACTGTGACCTGAAAATACAAAGCCTTTAAAAGTCAAATCTATGTTTGATAGGCAATTTATCTACCAAATGACATCAAATTATATGTAAGGGTTGCAGAATTTTGGTGGTTACAAAGTGTGAATAGATGGAGAGACAGAAAAGGTGATTACTATTGGGTTCCATCATCTTGATGCAGGCCTAATAATATTTAGCTTTCTTCAAGATATATACATGTAATATTCAGACTAATGTATCATGTGTCCTGCAATACACTTTCAATAATATTCAAACTAATGTATCATGTGTCCTGCAATACACTATCAATAATATTCAGACTAATGTATCATGTGTCCTGCAATAAACTATCAATAATATTCAGACTAATTTATCATGTGTCAATACACTATCAATAATATTCAGACTAATGTATCATGTGTCCTGCAATAAACTATCAATAATTATCAGACCAATATATCATGTGTCCTGCAATACACTATCAATAATATTCAGACTAATGTATTGTGTCCTGCAATACACTATCAATAATATTCAGACTAATGTATCATGTGTCCTGCAATAAACTATCAATAATATTCAGACTAATGTATCATGTGTCCTGCAATAAACTATCAATAATATTCAGACTAATGTATCATGTGTCCTGCAATAAACTATCAATAATATTCTGACTAATGTATCATGTGTCCTGCAATAAACTATCAATAATATTCAGACTAATGTATCATGTGTCCTGCAATACACTATCAATAATATTCTGACCAATGTATCACGTGTCCTGCAATACACTATCAATAATATTCAGACTAATGTATCATGTGTCCTGCAATACACTATCAATAATATTCAGACCAATGTATCATGTGTCCTGCAATACACTATCAATAATATTCTGACTAATGTATCATGTGTCCTGCAATACACTATCAATAATAGTCAGACTAATGTATCATGTGTCCTGCAATACACTATCAATAATATTCTGACTAATGTATCATGTGTCCTGCAATACACTATCAATAATATTCAGACTAATGTATCATGTGTCCTGCAATACACTATCAATAATATTCAGACTAATGTATCATGTGTCCTGCAATACACTATCAATAATAGTCAGACTAATGTATCATGTGTCCTGCAATACACTATCAATAATAGTCAGACTAATGTATCATGTGTCCTGCAATACACTATCAATAATATTCAGACTAATGTATTATGTGTCCTGAAATACACTATCAATAATATTCATTAAAGCATGAGAACTATTCTCCTTGGCCAGACTGATATGTCTTGGGCACTTGTTGCATTTCTCAAGTTTGCCAATACATATTTTGAATTTTACATTCATTGTTGCATTTAGCACTTTAAATAGTACATGTACTAGAAAAGAAAAGATGATTATAAAGACAAGGAGAAAGAACAAATAGAAAGAAAAAAAAATAAGGACATGCATATGGGCTGGGTTGGGATGTATATTTTATATAGCACGATGATACTTTGAAGTTTATATTGTGCCAAGATAGGTAAAAGTGTGTTGCCTAAGGACATACCATGGTAGCCAATGTGACTGACTCAAAAGTGGGAATAAAACTGACACCTTTATCTGGTAATCAATGTGGACTGACTCAAAAGTGGGAATTAAACCGACACCTTTATCTGGTAGTCAATGTGGACTGACTCAAAAGTGGGAATTAAACCGACACCTTTATCTGGTAGTCAATGTGACTGACTCAAAAGTGGGAATTAAACCGACACCTTTATCTGGTAGTCAATGTGGACTGACTCAAAAGTGGGAATTAAACCGACACCTTTATCTGGTAGTCAATGTGACTGACTCAAAAGTGGGAATTAAACCGACACCTTTATCTGGTAGTCAATATGACTGACTCAAAAGTGGGAATTAAACCGACACCTTTATCTGGTAGTCAATGTGGACTGACTCAAAAGTGGGAATTAAACCGACACCTTTATCTGGTGGTCAATGTGACTGACTCAAAAGTGGGAATTAAACCGACACCTTTATCTGGTAGTCAATGTGGACTGACTCAAAAGTGGGAATTAAACCGACACCTTTATCTGGTAGTCAATGTGGACTGACTCAAAAGTGGGAATTAAACCAACACCTTTATCTGGGCACAAGTCCAATTCCTTAACCAATGAACCTGTTCAGTCATACAAACTCGTTTTAAGACAGAGTTATGCCCCTTGTCAAGCAAATTCTATTCACATCATACAAAGAAAGATATTATAAAAAAAGCATTTACCTTAAAATAATGTTCCAACATAATCCCATCTTCTACTTTTGCAAAACAATTTGTCTCATACCTGCTTTTAACATCTGTTTATCAACTTAAATTGCCATATTGCCACCATACTGTCTGACAGTATTGTGCACTGAACTCGTGAGAGTCTCAAGAAATAGTCTCTTTTAAAATTCTTATCCTTGATTATTTTCCATAACCTAGAAGTTTGTAAACAATCACACTGCATCCAATTCATATTTGTGTCTTTAGTTTCTATTCAACTTAATTATTTAAAATGAAAAATAAAATTTATGAGTTCTGATATCACAAATTGCATGATTTTTTCATGATCTTTCTTTTCAGAAATGATTAATCTTGATAGTGAGAATGCATTGCTAAATGCTTTTCATCATGTGCAGAAAACAGGCAATGCAATTAGAAAAATTTTAAAATTGTATGGTGCGACAGAATCAACACTTCATTCCAGGATACATAATCCTACAGTCTTTGAGTGGAAAGTAGTCATCCAATCACCTTTTCTACAGCTGAGTAATCCCAATTGGCTGAGAACTGCAAAAAAATGGTCAAATATGGTTCTGGGTATTGCAATTGGCAAGTTATTGTTATTGACATGGCAGCAAACATGGATAAGGCCATTGGCACCACAGTTAAACTTCATAAAGATTGGTACTATGGATTGTTAAAGAGATTTCCTAACTTGACAGTGCAGAGGCCAAAAAAAAAAAAATATTCACAGAGTTTGCAGTACCAATGAATTGAACATCAGTAACTATTTTAAGGAATTTGAAAATTGTTTAGATAAGTAACAGCTGAAAAATAAACCTCGATAATTCTGGCGTGTGAATGAGACTGGGATAACTATAGATCACACCATAGCCAAAACAGTCACAGCTAGACTGGGATAACACTAGATCACACCCCACCCAAAATAGTCACAGCCAGACTGGGATAACACTAGATCACACCCTACCCAAAATAGTCAGAGTCAGAGGCAATAAGCCTTTTACAGTAACTGCTGGTCAAATTACCACAACAACAGTGATTGTGTCAAGCATCATTTTAATAATCAGATCATGTCTCTTATTGTATGATGGGCATTCAACCCATATTACATTAAATCTGATTGAAAAGGCTGACTACAATAATATTACTATCTTTGTTTTGCCACCTGATTGAAAAGGCTGACTACAATAATATTACTATCTTTGTTTTGCCTCCTGATTGAAAAGGCTGACTACAATAATATTACTATCTTTGTTTTGCCACCTCATAGCAGTCATCGGTAACAACCACTTAATGTTGAGATTCTTAGCTCCTTCAAAACTGCTTTGTCGACAGAATGTGAATTATCACATTCAGAAGTTGGGCATGGGATCACTAGGCATGACCTGCCAAAGTTAATATGAAGTGCCTATTTGTCCGCTGTCACTGTACTCAATATAATGAATGCCTGTCATAAGATGGGGATTACTTTTTGATCTCCATGCATTGTCTCAAAAGTCCATGGAAACAACACAAGAAGAAACCCTAAATCTAGGAAATGTGAGAAATATCAATATGCTTCTCACTAGCATTGAGGACAAAGTGAACTCTTTGTTAAATGTGTGTCATAAAAGAACAAAAAAGGAAGTATATCATTCCAGCAATTATTGAAGCAGAATGTATGCAGAGGATCCATGAATCCCAATCTACACATAAGGAAAGTCAACAAATGAAGGGAACAAAGTGAAAACATCATGAACAGTATAAGAGAAAAAATAAGAAATCAGCATGAAGAAACAAAATCAAATCAGATGGGAAGAAAATCATTGGTAGAAAGAGAGAAAAGGATCTGTGTATCACCATGAAGTAATTGACAGTCAAGAGTGAAGATCAAGTACTAACAGAAAAGAATGCATGACATTTTATGATAGTGCCACAGATGATAATGATGAAAATGATGATGAGGTCTGTTGCATATGCAATTCATTTTCACTGCAAAGATTTGGAAGACCTGTAAGAGTTGAGATACTAAATTGGGCAAATTTTGATAGCTGTGATGGCTGGGATCATCTCATATACTATACGCATGTGACATCTGCTGCACATTGGGATCATTTCATTTTTCCCACTGACTGTTAATTCATTTAATGATGTCTTAATTGTCATTTGCACATGTTTAAGATGTCCAGATTTATACAATGTTGAACTTCTACTAAAATTTATTTTTTCATCAGTATAGTCTACATAACATTTCTTTCCATTTAGTGACATCATTGTCACGGCTTTTCTAAAACAGACTATAAAACTGACCTGGCATGTATTAGTATTATGTCAAATATGGTAATGTTGTTTAAGGCATGTATTAGTATTATGTCAAATATGGTAATGTTGTTTAAGGCACGTATTAGTATTATGTCAAATATGGTAATGTTGTTTAAAGCATGTATTAGTATTATGTCAAATATGGTAGTGTTGTTTGAGGTATGTATTAGTATTATGTCAAATATGGTAATGTTGTTTAAGGCATGTATTAGTATTATGTCAAATATGGTAATGTTGTTTAAAGCATGTATTAGTATTATGTCAAATATGGTAATGTTGTTTAAGGCATGTATTAGTATTATGTCAAATATGGTAATTTTGTTTAAGGCATGTATTAGTATTATGTCAAATATGGTACCATTGTTTAAGGCATGTATTAGTATTATGTCAAATATGGTAATTTTTTTTAAGGCATGTATTAGTATTATGTCAAATATGGTAATGTTGTTTAATGCATGTATTAGTATTATGTCAAATATGGTAATGTTGTTTAAGGCATGTATTAGTATTATGTCAAATATGGTAACATTGTTTAAGGCATGTATTAGTAGTATGTCAAATATGGTAACATTGTTTAAGGCATGTATTAGTATTATGTCAAATATGGTAATGTTGTTTAAGGCACGTATTAGTATTATGTCAAATATGGTAGCATTGCTTAAGACACAAAGTATCGTGCCATAATGTATCCCTTTCTTTCACTAGTGTTAAAATATGAAAACGAAAACCCATATTCTCTTTCTTTAGCTCATGTTTTAATTTTTTTTCTTCACTTGCCATTAGGAAATCATAACCAGGTTGAATTTTCACCATACAGTTAATCAAACATATGTCCATCATAAAGTTCTGAAACATCACTGAATTTTTTAATATTGCTGTCAAAAGAAAGTACAACTGAAATAAAGAACCTCCATAAACACATCCAGTACCTACTTGTTATTCAAAATTATAACAAGGAATTCTGAGTCAACATACTGATGAACATCATGTGTGATGCACAGGCATTACTATCATTAGTGTCAACTTCAATCATTTAAATTCATGAACTGAACAAAATGGCATGGATCAAGATCTGCTATTGCACTATATAATGGTAGTCCTACAATGTAAGATGTCAATTGTATGTATGATGGGGAGTCCATATCTTACTGCCATAACAATCAGTGCTATGTGGTCCTACAATGTAAGATGTCAATTGTATGTATGATGGGGAGTCCATGTCTTACTGCCATAATAATCAGTGCTATGTAGCTCAGTTCCGACTGCACTAACAGGAGAACTGGAGGCCAAATTTTCAAGAGCATCTCATATAGTTGAAAGCCCATACAGACATTGTTGCACAGCTTAGAGTCAATTAGAACATCACTAAGCTATTTCCAACAAGTCGAGAAATAACCTCACATGTAGTTGTTGGAACACATATAAATTTGATGGGTTTGTTGAATTGGCTCCAGTGGAGTGCAACACATATGTTGCAACATAAAAGGTTGACAATATTCCTGTTCTGACTGTTTCCTTCTGCTTCCATACTGTGCCATGTGAACAAAAGTAGTTCCGAATAAAGATCTCAGTGGCAGTGAATTAGATTCTAGGTTTCTTTCTCGATCGAAATGGATGAATATGTACCAATTGACAAAACGCGAGAATGACCCAATTCAGCAAAGGTTTATTATGGTTTGAAATAATCTCCAAGTTGGTGTTGTTCACTGGGTAAAGCACTTTCAATACTTAACTTGACTGGCCTTAAAAGTCAGTCACACTGTGTAAAGGGACATAACTCATTCTAATCCTAGGATAAAATAAGTAGCATCAAGGTGGTTACCTCAATTGATATAGTTTGTTTCTATGCAGTGCTTAATCCTAAATCATTTCAATAGATAATGTTTATAAAAGATACTTGCTTAAACATTTTCTCTCAAAATATTTTATAAATTTTTTAATGAATTTTCTATTAAGAAATGAAGAGAAGAAAATCTACAAACATTTAAAAATAGGACGACATCCATTTTGAGGCCTGCTCGTATGTACTTTTTGATCATCAATATCTCACAATTTATGTTCATCCCTTTGATCCTGTTTATTGAACCATACTACCAGAACCCTCTGATCCATCGATAATTTTAATACTTTGGACATAACATAACATACTACCCAAACCCTCCAAGCCATCAGTATTTGTAATACTTTGAACATAACATAACATACTACCCAAACCCTCCAAGCCATCAGTATTTGTAATACTTTGAACATAACATACTACCCAAACCATCCAAGCCATCAGTATTTGTAATACTTTGGACATAACATAATACCCAAACCCTCCACGCCATCAGTATTTGTAATACTTTGGACATAACATAACATACTACCCAAACCCTCCAAGCCATCAGTATTTGTAATACTTTGAACATAACATACTACCCAAACCCTCCAAGACATCAGTATTTGTAATACTTTGGACATAACATAACATACTACCCAAACCCTCCAAGCCATCAGTATTTGTAATAATTTGAACATAACATACTACCCAAACCCTCCAAGTCATCGGTATTTTAATACTTTGAACATAACATACTACCCAAACCCTCCACGCCATCGGTATTTGTAATACTTTGGACATAACATAACATACTACCCAAATCCTCCAAGCCATCGGTGTTTTTAATACTTTGGACATAACATAACATACTACCCAAATCCTCCAAGCCATCGGTATTTTTAATACTTTGGACATAACATAACATACTACCCAAACCCTCCAAGCCATCGGTATTTTTAATACTTTGGACATAACATAACATACTACCCAATCCCTTCACGCAATCGGTATTTTTAATACTTTGGACATAACATACTACCCAAACCCTCCAAGCCATCAGTATTTGTAATACTTTGGACATAACATAACATACTACCCAAACCCTCCAAAAAAAAAAAAAAATAAGTGTGTTTCCTATTGCACAGGTTTTAATATTAGGGTAGGCAGATAGTTTTGTTTTGCTGCTTTTTTGTTTTTAAACATTTCATAAAAATCAAATAATATTTCAAGTGCTTCAAAGTACTGGGCAAAACCGGCCTCAATTAGATGCACAAATAAATTTCAGCAAAGTGATTTTTTTTATTTTTTTTATTTTACCATGGGGGAAATAGTGCTAGGGTCGGCAATGAGAAACAGGGACAGTTCGTCAACTGGAAACATAGATATTTTGTTTTGGCCTAATCTATTATTTTAAAACAACTGGATTTCTATTTAAATATTTGAGATCAATTTAAAGCAATTATGGTAAGAATATCAATAATTCCTGATAAAAATGGCAAACTGTGCAGTAGATGGAATATCAATAATTCCTGATAAAAATGGCAAACTTTGCATTAGATGGAGTATCAATAATTCCTGATACAAAATGGCAAACTGTGCAGTATATGGAATATCAATAATTCCTGATAAAAATGGCAAACTGTGCAGTAGATGGAATATCAATAATTCCTGATAAAAATGGCAAACTGTGCAGTAGATGGAATATCAATAATTCCTGATAAAAATGACAAACTGTGCAGTAGATGGAATATCAATAATTTCTGATAAAAATATCAAACTGTGCAGTAGATGGAAAATCATTAATTCCTGATAAAAATGGCAATCTGTGCAGTAGATGGAATATCAATAATTCCTGATAAAAATGGCAAACTGTGCAGTAGATGGAAGTTTCATTTTAGGTACGTGCATATAAAAAAATCAGTGCATATGGCCTCCACTGATTTAAAAAATGAGCACATATTCAGTTTTATACACCTGCCATAAGGTGGAGCATATCATATGATGTCCATCCATCCGTCTATTCCCTATTTCAGGGTTGCATCTAGGGCGCTTGATTGCATAAATCCAACTAATATTGAAAATTTAGTGCAAAACTTATGAATTGTGAAGACATAATCTTGCAAAACATAAGGATTGTATGCAAATGTTCATGAATCATGCAGATATTATTTCCAGAAAATGTAGAAATTTTACCTTTTTTGCTACTGTATAGTGCTGCTATTGTGGACTGTCATTTTACCTTTTTTGCTACTGTATAGTGTTGCTAATGTGGACTGTAATTTCAGTTGGTTGAAGAGCGATGATAACTGAGGTATGCTGATTTGGGTGAACTAATGCTTAAGTTTCTTTAAAAAAATGAATATGCACATTCAAATGAATATGATTAGATATAGTCCTTTCATTAAAGAAAATACACCGACTTTGGCACTCCTTGTTCTTCAAAGAACTAGCTGGCTAGTTACTTGATATGGCAGTCAGCAGAACTTGCAAATGCAACAACTTGTGCCAGGATTTACTTCTACAAGGAAAAAGACATCAGGGTAAATATAGCAAGAATAAAGCAATTCAACTCCACATTGTGTATGACACCATGCCCCTGATTGCTTGCCACAGCATAGCAGGCACAAAAACAAGGATAATTAAATGGAAGGACATGATGGCTGTCTCGGGACAGTAGGAAGGACATGATGGCTGTCTGGGGACAGTAGGAAGGACATGATGGCTGTCTGGGGACAGTAGGAAGGACATGAATGCTGTCTGGGGACAGTAGGAAGGACATGATGGCTGTCTGGGGACAGTAGGAAGGACATGATGGCTGTCTGGGGACAGTAGGAAGGACATGATGGCTGTCTGGGGACAGAAGGAAGGACATAATGGCTGTCTGTGGACAGTAGGAAGGACATGATGGCTCTCTGGGGACAGTAGGAAGGACATAATGGCTGTCTGGGGACAGTAGGAAGGACATGATGGCTGTCTGGTGACAGAAGGAAGGACATGATGACTGTCTGGTGACAGAAGGCAGGTTACGCAATGACCACTAAGGAACTGAGGCAGATGCTGAGTCTGCAAGATGGAAGGTACACAAAACAGTCACATGATATCTAGGAAGAGGGTCCTCTGATTTCTAGCTGACCATTGTCCACTGACTAATCTGAGCCATTATACAAGATCCCTGTCTGGAGCAAGCTCTAACAATGATGCCCTGTCTGGTTCAGTAGCTATATATATATATATATATATATATATATATATATATATATATATATATATATATATATATATATATATATATATATATATATATATATACAGTGTTAGTTTTTTTCCTAGGACCCTACATACATGACTGTATTTAGTAAATTAAGCCTAGAGATTGATTTGGTGTTGCTGTGTAAATCTTGTTCAATGGTGTCATTAAAAATCAATTTATTATTAGAAATATGAATATTCTTAGTAAGAGATGAGCAGACAGCATGCTATAGGCTTAGGGTGGGTGGGGGATTTCAATCATTCCATGCCATAGGCTTGGGGTGGGTGGGGAATTTCAATCATTCCAAACCAAAAAGTTGATGAAGTTAAATCTTGTTTGCATCAATGTTTGACATTATGACATAGAATCCAATACATTTGGTTTTAAAATTATGAACTGAACTTTTGACATGTCATAATGTTGATGTATAATGAAGCAGCCCATAAATAAATCAAAATAAAATTGACAATTTAAAAGTATCTTTAAAAAACCAAAACCTTTTGATAAATAGCATCTTGATAATCAAGCATGCACTCTATTTGCAAACTGCTCATCAAGTGGTGCTCACACTTCTCTCAAAATGTCACTGCCACCACAAATTTGATATGTCAACTTGTATGCAGAAATGCCTGCACTTATTTTCACCTCATTTTCAAGCGATTTACAAAAGTAAAAAAAAAAATATTTAAATTGCAAACCTTGAGTCAGCTACTCTAGAACTATTATTGTTGACTTTTCATCTTCTTTTTTGGCAAAATTCAATACAAACAATTTCTAAAATGATAATAAAAAACGATGCTAACCCCAGGGTCATACAATCTGTGTAGGCAGTGGCATTATTTATCTACATCACTGGAGACCAGTTTGTTATATTTATTGCATACAATTCAAGCCGATACACTCATACCACTATACTATTCTTAGATCTTCAAAAACATGAAACGAATATTCCTGATTTTTTTAAAAATAATGTTTTGTCAAAAACAATAGGTACATGTATGTTTGAAAATTTTGATGAAATAATATGTTTCTCTTATAATTTTTTTTTATAATCATTAATATTATTTTTAAATATACATGATTTGTTGCTTTCAGTGTCGTAGAACCACATGTATGATAATCATACATTTTGTTATCAGTCAAGTAGTCACCAACTCTTTTCCTAAAAGACATTGACATGTTAGATCGTGGAGTGCATCAGACAAGGACTGCACTATTCCTATTCAATTTCAGGCATCACTAATTAACTAAAATTTTCTGTAATAATTTGACTCATTCTCTGAATATTTTCTTCTCAAACTGATACAAGTTTAATCCATTGCTGAAATTTCGTTGGACAGAATTGAGTCCCTTACAATCACTAGCTCTAACATAGAATAAGCAGCTATTAGTGATGCTGGCAAATAATAGCACGAACATAGAGTAAGCAGCTATTGGTGATGCTGGCAAATAATAGCACTAACAAAGAGTAAGTAGCTATTGGTGATGCTGGCAAATAATAGCACTAACATAGAGTAAGCAGCTATTGGTGACGCTGCCAAACAATAGCACTAACATAGAGCAAGCAGCTAAGATTGAGTTTGAAGTTTTGTTGACCATTAAATGGGATACACCCATATTAATCCTGCCGATGGCATGCATCCACAATGGGTCATCTGACTTCCTGTTCTGAAGTTTCACTCACGAATAAAACAGAACGAGCCTAGAAACACTGGCACCATCTGGTAGCAAGAGAGTGCAGTTGATTCCATGAAGTTACAAACAAGATGTCACCTACCTGTTTGTTCAATGCCTGGCATGAATTGACCAAGACAGGCACACTGGTACATCTATTTTCCCTCTTCCTCAGATTGTAATACTCAACATTCCCATAGTTCCATTCCCTCCCATTCCAGTCTCAGTGCCCTAACAGTGGAAGCATTCATCCAGTAATAAAAATCCAAAATCATGGTACTTGTGTTCTTTGTGAAACTTGGGGACTGTAAATAAATCTCATCTGTCTCTGATCCATCTCAATTAATATAGAATACAACTCTGTTGTCTGTTGAAAATGAAAATGAGATATTGATAACAAATATTGATACTAACAGAATAGCAAAAATCAATACAGCAAAATCTGTCCTGAGACCACTCCTTCTGCAAACAAAAGGTGGTCTTGAAAGACACATGGTCTTTCATTTGAGGTCATTACATTACACATACATTTTCTTATTAGGCTTACTATGTCTATGACCTCTGACCTTTGGACCCTAGAATCTATAGTTTGCTTTATTTCCCAAAGTGCAAGCCATCCCAAATTTGGTAAAGGAACTTACAATAGAACAAAATTTATTCTGCAAAACCCATTTTTCTTTGAGACACAAAAAATTTAACCAGTGTATCCATAATATTACTATCAGGGACAGTGTACTACTGAGGCACTATATAGTGTGGGGATACTATATGATGGACCATGTAGTACCGAATTGCTTTATAGTGAGGGTGACTATGTCAGGTTCAATGCAATGCTGGGGTTACTATATAGTGTGTGGGTACTACATAAGGGGAAATGTAATACTGACAAGCTTGATAGTGAGGGAGTACTATACCAGGAACAGTGTAATCCTACGGTGCTTTATAATGAGGAGGTACAATATATGGGACAATGTAATATTAAGGTGCTTCATATTGAGGGGTACTATATAAAGGACAATATAATACTGAGGCCTTTATGCTGAAGTGTGCTATATCAGGGGCCATGTAATACTGAAGTACTTGATAGTGAGGGGGTACTATATAAGAGACAATGCAATACTGAGGTGTTTTATAGTAAGTGGTACTATATGAAGGACAATGCAATGTTTATGTATTTTATAGTGAAAGGGTACTATATAAGGGGAATGCAATACTGAAGTGCTTTAAAGTGGGGGGGTACTATATAAGAGACAATGTAATACTGAGACTTTTTAATGAGGGCTATTATATAAGGAATAATGTAATAATGAGGTACTTCATATTTAGGGGGAACTATTTGTATATAAGGGACAATGTAATACTGATGTGATTTATAGTGGGGGCATTATATAAGAAACACTACTAATATGGTGTTTTATATTGAGTGGTTACTATATAGGAACAGTATACTAATATGGTGTTTTATATTGAGTGGTTACTACATAGGAACAGTATACTAATATGGTGTTTTATATTGAGTGGTTACTATATAGGAACAGTATACTAATAAGGTGTTTTATATTGAGGAGATTCTATATAAGGGACAATGTAATACTGATGTGATTTATAGTGGGGGCATTATATAAGGGACAATGTACTTATAAGGTGCTTTATATTGAGGGGTACTAAATAAGAGACAATGTATTGCAATGATGAGGTGCTTTATAGTGAGGGACCACTGTATAATGGACACTTTAAATTTTGTATTCAAATTAGTTCACTTATGGAAAGTTATTGAATTTTTAGTTGGAGTGTGCGCTAAAGTTGATATGTTTCATGACCAATTCTATATAAAGAGTCAAGGTTTAATCTTTTTAATCTAAAAACTTGAATTTATATTCAAAGAAGCACATGATATGCCCCCACCCACCCCATAAGATGAGCTGTTGATATATCAAAAGGCATAAGGCATAACCCCCATGAGATTATAACACCAACCAGGGGCATGACCAAAGGGCATTAATGCTACAGGAAGTAAGGGCATGACCAAATGGCATTAATGCTACAGGAAGTAAGGGCATGACCAAAGGGCATTAATGCTAC
Source organism: Margaritifera margaritifera (assembly GCA_029931535.1). Lineage (NCBI taxonomy): Eukaryota > Metazoa > Mollusca > Bivalvia > Unionida > Margaritiferidae > Margaritifera > Margaritifera margaritifera. The sequence goes on from JAQPZY010000835.1 coordinate 438,089, forward strand.
AGGAAGTAAGGGCATTAATGCTACAGGAAGTAAGGGTGGTATATGATGTTATTATACCCAACCAGAGGCATGACCAAAGGCCATTAATACAATTGTAAGTAAGGGCATGACCAAAGGGCATTAATGGTACAGGAATTAAGGGCATGACCAAAGGGCATTAATGCTACAGGAAGTAAGGGCATGACCAAAGGGCATTAGTGCTACAGGAAGTAAGGGCATGACCAAAGGGCATTAGTGCTACAGGAAGTAAGGGTATGACCAAAGGGCATTAGTGCTACAGGAAGTAAGGGCATGACCAAAGGCCATTAATACTACTGTAAGTAAGGATATGACCAAAGGCCATTAATGCTACAGGAAATAAGGGCATGACCAAAAACCATTAATGCTACAGGAAATGAGGGCATGACCAAAGGGCATTAGTGCTACAGGAAATAAGGGCATGACCAAAGGCCATTAATGCTATGGGAAATAAGGGAATGACCAATGGCCATTAATACTACTGTAAGTAAGGATATGACCAAAGGGCATTAATGCTACAGGAAATAAGGGCATGACCAAAGGCCATTAATGCTACAGGAAGTAAGGGCATGACCAAAGGGCATTAGTGCTACAGGAAGTAAGGGCATTAATACTACTGTAAGTAAGGGCACGACCAAAGGGCATTAATACTACAGGAAATAAGGGCATAACCAAAGGGCATTAATGCTACAGGAAGTAAGGGCATGACCAAAGGGCATTAGTGCTACAGGAAGGGCATGACCAAAGGGCATTAGTGCTACAGGAAGCAAGGGCATGACCAAAGGGCATTAATACTACTGTAAGTAAGGATATGACCAAAGGGCATTAATGCTACAGGAAATAAGGGCATGACCAAAGGCCATTAATGCTACAGGAAATAAGGGCTTGACCAAAGGGCATTAATGCTACAGGAAGTAAGGGCATGACCAAAAGTCATTAATGCTACAGGAAATAAGGGCATGACCAAAGGGCATTAATACTACTGTCAGTAAGGATATGACCAAAGGCCATTAATGCTACAGGAAATAAGGGCATGACCAAAGGCCATTAATGCTACAGGAATTAAGGGCATGACCAAAGGGCATTAATGCTACAGGAAGTAAGGGCATGACCAAAGGTTATTAATGCTACAGGAATTAAGGGCATGTCCAAAGGGCATTAATGCTACAGGAAGTAAGGGCATGACCAAAGGCCATTAATACTACTGTAAGTAAGGATATGACCAAAGGGCATTAGTGCTACAGGAAATAAGGGCATAACCAAAGGGCATTAATACTACATGAAGTAAGCGTGGTATATGATGTTCTTATACCCAACCAGAAGCATCACCAAAGGGCATTATTGCTACAGGAAGTAAGGGTGGTATATGATGTTCTTATATATATTCTAAATAGAGTGCAAAAAAACTGTAATCCAAAAAATTTATCATACTTATTGATGTATATATATATTCTAAATAGCGTGCAAAAAACTGTAACCCAAAAAATGTATCATACTTATTGATGTATATATATATTCTAAATAGGGCGCAAAAAACCGCAACCCAAAAAATGTATTATACTTATTGATGTATATATATTCTAAATAGGGTGCAAAAAAATGTAACCCCAAAAATGTATCATACTTATTTATGTATATATATTCTAAATAGCATCTAAAAAAACTGTAACACCAAAAATGTATCATACTTATTGATGTATATATATATATATATATATATATATATATATATATATATATATATATATATATATATATATATATATATTCTGAATGTATCATACTTATTGACACAACTGCCTCATCCAAGGATGTAATCCAAGAGCTGGAGTGATACAAGGTGATATGCATAGGTAGGAATGTGATCATCTTATATTTCAGATATGCACTGAACTATAAAAGGCTCTAGTGAAATAATAATAATAATAATAATAATAATAATAATAAAAATAGTATTAGTAATAGTAAACAGCTGTATCGAGATCCCCATGCTTTGAAAATAAAACCTCTTTTTATGGGCTTATGATAACTGGATGCATTTTAAAACCATATAAAAGCATGAAGAGAAAAGCTGATGTCAACAGATTAAAAGTTATGACCCAGGGGCTAAGTCCCTTGATGGTTGGTACTCCCTTGATATTTGGTACACACCCATGGTCAATGTCATTGCATGTATAAATTTTCCTTTTCACGCCAAGCAAGTGCGTTATATAGTAATAGAGTGGGGATCTCAATAGTTTAAAAGTTATGATCTTGGGGCTAAGTCCCTGTGGGTAGGGATGGACCCAGAGGTCAATGTCAGTCACATGTATACATTTGTCTTTTCATGCCTAGTAAATGCATATATGGTTATAGGGTGGGGATATGAACAATTTCAAAGTTATGACCCAGGGATTAAGTTCCTAGGGGAAGGGATGTACGCTGGATCAATGTCAGCTGCATGTATAAAAAAAATTGTCTTTTCATGCACAGTAAGTGTATATACTGTACAGCTACTGGGCAGGGCTCTCAACAGTTTCTATGCTATGGCCCAGGGGCTAAGATCTTTGAGTAGGGAAAGACCATGGAGCATCACCCAGGGTTCCCAGTCTGACGTGTGTTGGCACTTGGGTAACTGACCACATATATTGAATCTAAGCAATGTAAGACATACAACTCTGGAATTACTTTAAATTTATCTTGAATAACTCTCATCCCCTAACACCTCCAGAAGAACAGTCAAAATTCTGAAAGTGTTTGCACAATCTACACCCATAGAGCTACCATTGACCCAAGCCTCATGTCTAACTAACAGTACAGGAGGCTTCAAGGACATTACACAAGTACAGATATATGTATATCCATCCATGTAAAAGCATGGGGATAATAATAATAATTATAATTATAATATTAATAATTATAATAAAAGAATCCTACTTCTTGACCACATGGTCCCACCAAGGGTCCAGGGATATATCCCTGGGGCAAAAGTGGTATAGGTGGAAAGGGAAGTATTCTACACATGAAGTAAATTGATTATGGAAATATAAGTGACGAAAAAAGCTGTAAACAAAACCTTCACCAAAATTTGTACTCATTAAAACTCCTGACCCCATGGCCTCACCCAAGGACAGGAGTGGAACTGACAGTAGGGGTTGGGGGACTAGTGGAATTTATCTTGTTGATAGTCCATCACACTAGGAAAACAAAAACTCACAAAACCAAAAACCCAAAACAACACAAAAGAGCATTAGAAAGAAATGGATACAATCTGGTCTGCCCAGTCACAGCAAGAAACTAAAAACAATCAAATTCATAATGAAATTCCAATTTGTATGACAGGATGTAACCAACTATTTCCTGGTCATCAAGATTTCTGTAAGGGATAGCTGTGTACCTGTTCCATGGAGTTATTTACCTGGCTTTTTATTACCTACCAAAGAGGTTTCAAACGGTGAAATTTGATGTTGCGATAAAGGGGATATTTTTTTCTTCTTGTTCTTATTCCTAAATCAAATTTTTGAAAATTACTTTATATTGCATCAATTGCAAGTCAAATCCCTTCTGTACACTGGCATATTTTATATCAATTTGTGTTTGAAAGTAAATCTATAACAGAAAATCAAATGACATCAAAATTAGCCTCAAATATGAGCTGTTACTTCTTTATAAAATGGGAAAAATATGAATAATGTGAAACACAATTATGTTAAAATAAAAGTAACATTACATTTTCAATACCTGTAGAATATACCAGTGTAAGTTTAATTCCTGTAACTTCTATTACAGATTCAAAAGGATCCAAATGGTTTACAAAAAGGTGAACCAGTGATTTCTCTGGGTCTTTTGACATGGAGTCAGGCCAGGAGCAGATCAAGGAAAATCGTTTAGGGTGAACTTAAACTCTACCCACCCACCCACTTCCTCAATCTGCCCCTGGAGCCCATGGAATTAGGAAAATTACATGCAATCAGACTGAACTGGGAACTTTTTAAATACAAGCAAATAAAGAATGACAGTGTCTCAGAATTTAGTTTTGTTTGTAAGGTGATTTTTGTCTGTTGTTTTATCTTTAAAATAAAGTTAGAAAAATTTCATGAGGTCTGTCATATAAGTATTTCCTGTTCATCGTCTGAATTGGGAATTTTTAGGTCAAAATTGGGAAAATCAACATTTTTGAATTGGGAATGGGGCCCATATTCAGCCCTAAAATTGACCTAGGAAAATCTATTTATATCATTCACAGATGAACAACATTTTCATTCAGCTGAAAGGTTTTACTTTCATTACAACTGTTGATTATAACTAGGTCACAAAGTCAAAACAAGTTATATCAGAACATTTCATATATTTTACAAATGTAAACTTAAGGGCTATTGGTATTGTGAACAAACTTCATATGGTCAGGTGGGTGGGTGTGCTACATTATTTAATAAAAAAACTGTCAATGGAATGTGCAGGTACAACCTGTTTTGTGGAAAAGGTATTTGTAATAGCTAAAATAGGCAATTTGATACTGCATTCACGACATAGAAATAGAATTGAGCAATGCAGTGTAACTATCATGTTGCATAAAGACTAAAGATGCAATGTGTGTTACATTTTGCATAAACAAGGTGCCTTACGTATACTGCATGTGGCAAACATCATGATGCAATGTAATGGAGGCTGCCATGTTGGTCTTCTTCTATTCAATACAACCCCATGACTGAGAGTTATTTTACACGCATATCTGTAAACCTATGGCTATCAAAAGATTCCATGCAAAAAGTACAGTTGTTGCTAGCACTATTAATAGTGAAGAAAATTCCGAAACATGTGAAATTTATACTATCAACTGTCTTGTTCCATTGTTTACATTTCACTTGCTGGTCCGCTGTCGATTCACTGCATGTACTTATGTAAATATTAATCCACCAAACTTGATGTCTTCCAGTATTATCAGTTATTCCTTCTTAATACCAATCTAAAGATAATGAAAACCACAAAAAAGTATCTATATATGGTAAATATGCATTATATTTCTTTGTAAATGTTATACATATTGATTTTGCTTGCAACAATGAGATCTATTGCTGTTGTACAATGTGTTTCAGCAAGTGTGAGCGAAGACACTTTCCACAAGGCAAAAGGTGTTGTTCAAGAGAAATTTTTTTAAAAAATAAATGACAATTAAGAATTGATCCTATAAGATATATGAGAAATTACATACTTTATAGGGTCGTTCCATCAGATCTGTTGGAGGTCATGATTGTCACTAATCATGAATTCTAAACAAAGTATAGTGTAAGAGATTGTGAATTTGACACGCATACATGTATATGCCATCGTGTTCTGCTACGGTGGAATCTATGGTGTGTCAATTAGGCTGTGTGCAGGGAAAGAGTTTAAACTTATTTTTTTATTTACTTTTATACATATTGGTTTATTGCTATTTCTTGCATTCATGTTGAATATTGATTGGTTTTGTTTGGAGTGTGACATTTGAAGACTTTGGGTCAGTTAATTTGTATCATGCTACAGTAGTCATAAATGGGAACAAGCAAGCATTTTATGGTGTATTTGCCATAGTTGTGGTACAATATTTAAATTGAATACAGTCAGGCCAGTGCATAGATAGATAGATAGATAGATAGATAGATAGATAGATAGATAGATAGATAGATAGATAGATAGATAGATAGATAGATAGATAGATAGATAGGTAGGTAGGTAGATAGATAGATAGATAGATAGATAGATAGATAGATAGATAGATAGATAGATAGATAGATAGATAGATAGATAAACATACAGCATATATAGAAAGACATATGAACAGACATTATTAAAATATTCCAAACTGTTCAGCTTAAGGATCATCATAATGTTTGTCACTGATATTATGCTCATTATTGTTATTACCAATAGACATATACAATTGTGTTATTGTGATTCTCATGAAATGTTTTTTATGGCCAGTACAGACCTCCATACCTTTTATTTAGCAAGGTTTTCAGACAAAAATATCTTTTTTTTTTTGCAAACAGTATGTTTTAAATAAAATCCACTTCTCCTTGGCTCTCAGTGGACTATTGGTAAGTGTCAGTTATATTTTTGTTTCATCGCTTACAAACTCCGAATTGATATACACTGCTTTCAAACTCCATATTGATGTACACTGCTTCAAAGTCTGTCGACAAAAAGGTATGGAATTTTGTGTATTCTAAGTTATTCTTTCACAAATTCACTTCTAAGTGTTACAGGATACTTTATTGAAGGAAACAGGACATCACTATTACCAAAATTTATTGCCATTTCTTCATATTCGGAGTACCATCCCCCACCCACTTGTACTGAATTGTGCACTACCAAGAACCCTAAATTCTTTACCTCGTGTAAGTGCTTTTGGATGCCTCTACTGCACTCTTTCAATGGAAGCGCCTTGTGACGTTCCAATCTGATTTACATACAAGTGCATTTGAACACCTGTGCACCATTTGCATAGAAGCAAGTTTTATGCTGACAATAAATATTGGCAATTTGAACTGGTTTTTTGTTGTGCCACCATCTGGGAAAATACCCTATTAGAAACAATAGGCATTGAGTAAAATGACTATGATGTCACATCATATGGTTGCTGTTTGAGATGTAGTCATACTCTGCTATTTAAAGCAAAAGGGTGAGATTCTCTCTTATCCAAAATGGCGTCTGCAGACTTTGTTCAAAACTTTCTTGAGTTTGAATGATTAGAATTAACTATTAAGGCTTGAGTAAGTCAGATAGCAGTCTTCAAAAAAAGCAGCAGTCTGAAGCCTCCGGCCAGTGTTTTTTTACTCAGGGCAGCAAAATTTCTAAGTAAATATTAAAGAAATGCAAATAAAAATGCAGATGCAGGCAAAAAATATTGTCCAAACTCTATCAGAAGCAAAAATTATTGTCCAAAATGTATCGTCCTTTTGTCGTATCCGAACTGCTAAAAATCTAACACGAATAATCGAGTCATTATATTCCGCCTCTCTATGTTCGCTACACTGACGCCTGAAGGCAGAGTATATTAAAATGCATTAGACCAGAAATTATAAGATGGATATTACTGAGAATGATTTGAGAACACTTATTTGTATCCATTTAATTGTTTGCCAAGCAGAAAGCATGTATTGGTTTCCTGTAATTATCATGTAAACAACATATCATAAACACTGTTTATGGGTGCTACATATTCTTAACGTCAATCACGCTTTGAACGAAATCCTCCTGGTGGTTAATTGTTAGAGACGAGTGCCTTTTATTTCCAAACACACCTGTCAAAGAAAGTTCACTAGTTATATTATTAACAATTAACACCTCATCACATCAACATTCGCTACATGCATCAAAACAGTCTCTGACAAGCTGATTTTGTTTAGAATCGGTAAGCTGATAAACTGCCCATAGCTTACTTTAAAGTGTCTAAGAGTATGAAAGTCTGTGAATCCCAGATACGTACAAAATATTAAGATTAAAATATGACTGAGAAGTTAAAATGTAAATATTTATTCCTTATTTGTCAAAACTTGCTTGAATAGTAAATATTCACATGATCACGCCTCCGTGAGAAAATGCGAGACTGACCATGACATTGACTACAAGATGGAAATGACATACTATACATTATAGATGAAAGAAACTGTGGCCAGTTATGTAGAAGAACAATGCAGTACATATAAACACTGAATAAAGGTGCTTATATACGTACTGTGGCGAGATTGAGGGTGTAAAACTTGCAGAACATACAGCATTACAAACTGAACACGACCCCTTGTTGGTAAAATAGCTTGCACAGAGCTAGTGTTTTATGTATTTTACCCAGACCACCAACGTTAAATAAAATTTCTTAGATTCCACTCTCCTTCAATTGTTGGGACTTGCCTGTGGGCAAGTGCCTTGCAAACTTGAGCTTGCCAGAGCCAAATTTGAGCTTGTTCTGGGAATCGGGCAAGTGGATTTGTAAATCACTGAGATTCCTCTCCAGCCAAGACATATATCAACATGTCAAACTGGTCTTCAAGACTCTTGGATTGGAGATTATGAAAGAGAAATTAGTAGGATTTACAGCTGATGGTGCATTAAATATGCTGGGTAAACAAAATTAAAAGTATGTTTCTTACAGGCAACAGAACCAGAGTTATGTAGTGATGAGGCAGATGGTAGCAGTTTTGAAAGTGATGAAGATATTGATCATGAAATGGAGATGTTGGAAGAACTTGTTAATTCTATGATATATATATATATATATATATATATATATATATATATATATATTCTTTTATGAGAGAATAAATAAGAATAAAAATAGAATGCTTTTCTCATTTTTAACACAATATATATTTGGTTAAAGTCAGTCTAGGGTTATTTTGAGAAAATACTATGGTGAGCTTAATATTTTGATTATTCTGTGGGCCATTGAAATTTAGTTCTGGCCAGTGCATTTTGGGAGTTCATTGGACCAGTGGGCCAGTGGCTTGACAAATTAATCGTGACGACTGAGATATGCTCCAATTTCAATGTAGGCAACATTTGGGTTTGATAATTTATCAAATCTGGACGATTCAGTGATACAGACATTGACAACAAACCAGTAAATTTAGAGGTTCAGAAAGATCAGCTACAGTTGGTCACACAGCTTAACTGACTTGACAGTGAATGAATTCTCTCATATATATATATATATATATATATATATATATATATATATATATATATATATATAAAGGTAAAATGGTTAAAATTTATGTTGAGCTTAACATATACCACACTGCATTAAATTTTACCGGAAAGTCTATTCACATAGAATCATTTAGGCAACTGGTGTTTTATTTATAGCACACTGCACTCTATGGTTTTGGCACATGTATACCGACTGCCTACATAGCAACAGATGCTATTAGGTAACGGGCTAAGATACTAGTAAAATCGTTGTAAATAAATACCAAAAAATGCAGTGTGAACAAACCATGTACTGTAAGGTAATGTGTCAAGTGCCTGGTAGTCTCCGGTGGCACGACAGAGATATCTGTCAATCTGGTGAGGTTGAGAAAGATAGGTATATTCCTGTGTAATTCTAGTCCCAGTTGTAACCCATCCTCGAAAATTGGTTATACAAGTAACATGAAGCTAGGTAAAAAGAATAATATCTCCTGGTGTATTGTGTGGATGGATGAGAAGTGGCTGCCCACGACGTATATAGTTTAAACTTGTCATGCTAATTACCTTTACAGAGTACTTGGCGAAAAGCCAGTATTTCTTACAGAGTTGTAGGTCTGTTGAACTGGGAGAGCAGAAACGATAATTTCAGATTTGGCGCCATTTTACAAAAGCATTCCGAAGAAGTGGTCTTTATCTAACATTTATCTAATGTCAAACCCCGTGGCAACAACTGCCTTATTCGCTAAAATAGTGTGTGTGTGTGTGTGTGTGTGTGTGTGTGTGTGTGCAAGGCTCGAACCGAAAAGGTGGAAAAGGAAAGAAGTGCAATAAATACACGAAACAAAAGAAATTGTTGTTTATTACCCATGTTTTCTTGAACTTATTTCTTTTGACATATGATTGTAAGTATGATATGCAAAATCGCGCTTTCAAATTACTATTTTCTCAGAGAATAGTCCACAAATCATTTTGAAGATTTTAAGCAATTTTTTGTTCTGTTTATGGTTACTCATTGTCTTTCTTTTCTTTTTTTTTTTTTTTTTTTTTGTCTTGTTGTTGCTGTCTAACTTTATTTATTTATTTATTTACTAGTTTCTTTCCTTTCTTTCTTTCTTTCTTTAAAAACATTTTAGACTGGCATTGTTCCCTGCAATGAAACAATTGCCTTGCTTAAAATTTGTCCTTGTCGCGCGATGCCGATATGCATGAAGCTATTAATTAGATACTAAAAGAAGAAAGAACTCTGGCGAAAATGAGAATTTGCAAAGTGTAAAATATACAAAATCTACGCAGGAAAAGCGACACACGTTTCACATAAGTTACTAATGTTAGACAAATATACAAAATTCCCGTACATATTTAATTCCAACCTACCTCGCTACTTTTATTACATATGTAAAACATAACACATATGTAGAAGAAATACCTATGTTTGGATAGATACTGTACGTGTGCGTTATTAAACATTTTTTTTTTTTTTAAACCTATTGACACGTGAATGTGTTTAAACAATGATTATCACGCCCATGTATGTGGATCGCTCATTTTTCCACCAATGTCACAAGGCATTGTGGACTTGGGATGGATGCACCGTCCGTTATGCAGAGGATTACCGCCATAATTCTGTGCGTGCACTTTCTATTATATATGAACAATGTTAGGTTTTCATTTATTCTCATAAACCAATTAAACATTATTGTGTCATACAAATTTTCTATATACTTTTTTTTTCAAAAATAAAAAAAATTAAAAATTAAAAATTAAAAAAATTAAAATTAAAAAAGCGCATAAGGCTCTACAGCGAAGTTATCCACGTAATAAGTCCTATGGGAATTCGACGAATTGTTTGGTTTTAAACGAATGATTTAGCATGTATGAGTGCATGAAGTTAAATGGTTGTTTTGCAAGGCTAGCACAAGCTGACAGAAATAAAATCGTACGTTTATAATCAAACAATGCATTCAACGCCTTTGATCAGTATTGTTGTTATGCTGACCATTTATTTCTACAAAGGTCTATCTTGTTAATATACGTCCATAATTTCATATACATGTATATCGAAAGGCCACAATATGTAAACATGAGATGGAGAAAGGATGTTAAAAGTCATGTAGATTTATTATTTGGAGAATTGGGGAGAGTGTTTAACTTAAAAAAAAAAAAAAAAAGTCTTCTTTATTTTCAATTCTCCTGGTAATTAATTTGCTATATGATCATCAGTTTAAAACAATGACGTTAAAACACAGTAAAGTAAAACAAAACACAAATAAGAAACCGGAGATTATCATTGCACTACTGGTGAATGGTGAAGGTGAAGCTTGTTTGATTTTTTTTCTTTTCTTCACAAATCTTCACCTGTAGAAGAAGCATTCATTCAACAAAAAAAAAAAAAAAAAAAAAAAAAAATCTTTAAAGAAGGAGGCATATTACAACAAATTGGCATGCTTCTAATCACCCCTTAACCGAGATTTTGCCACTGTAGCAGACATACATAAATACGTAAATCAAGTCGCTGTTCATTTGCAGCCCAAGTTACGCATTTGATATCCAATGCTAGTCTAAATGTGAACGGACAGTTACCAAACAAGCCAACTCAAGCCTAACTCAAAGTAAATGTAAACCAAATTGCAGATTTAGTTTCTGTGTGAATTTATAAACACAAGGCCCGTGCTTTTCATGCTCATGCCCCTTACCTTAACAAGTGTGTGTGTGTGTGTATGGGGGGGGGGGGCGGGGCTGGAGGAATGTCAACATACGAAACTATCCAGTGAAACCTTAAGCAATATACCTGACCCGCGTTACTATTTTCATTTAAGTCTCACTGGATAGTTTCGTATTTTGTCATAACCCGTCTTAGTCATGAAAGAAAAATTGAAGTAACATCCTTGGTATATTCTAGCAGAATGACACGGGCGTGGCGTCTTTAGTATGAAGAAAGGGATCCATTTACAGAGTCTTCTTTTCCAGGAAAAAATATTACTTGTATCCGTGTTGCTTTTGTGTATTTGTACGTTTCTGAAACATTACTAATTAAAGCACTAAGCTAGTATAATATGTTGCAGAAACCAACTCGTGTAGGGATACGATAATAATAAGAATAATAATAAATACATGCACAGCAAAATTTCTTATACTTCTTCTCAATATGTGAAGTGTAACACTTTTTCGATGATTTAATAGTTTAGACAGACAAATATTGAATCAACCTGACATGTCCTCAGTAAAATTATGTTTTCTGGGACATATTTTAATCATTCCTATCCGTCTTACTATGATTTCTGGCACTTTTGCACCACTTCTCTTGATCATATTTACGATCGCATTCTTTCTTGTCATCATCTAATTTCTCACGTTTCGGTGGTAGCTGCGCACTTTGTTAAAACTTCCATATCTTTCTGATTGTCACCTTGCAATGCAGCGAATGTTTAGCAACAACGGACCTATTACCCCCACCACCACCACCACCACCACCACCACCACAACTCCCCCCCCCCAAAAAAAAACAAACCAAAACAAAACAACAACAACAACAATAAAGAGAACCTGTTATCTTTCCCAATGTCACGTTACAATGCAGCGAATGCTTATCAACAACGAATCTATTAACACCCTCTCCACCCAAAAAGCCCCAAATACAACAACAACAATAACAACAAAAGAACCTGTTATTCTGTATAATTCTGCATTATTTATTGAGTCCATTAGTACGGCCTTTTTATGACCAAGTTTTGACACTAGCCTAACATCATTTTATATTGTCAGTACTGATACCAGGGCAATGGGTCAGTAAACCAATCTAGTTCAGTGTGCGTGCTGACTGTTTTGACGATCAGCACCATTATTTACTTGATGCATGGAAGAGCACATAACAATTTCCATATTGTACTTGATGCATGGAAGAGCACATAGCAATTTCAATATTGTATTAGATGCCTCAGACACAAATGACTTATTTACTTATTAAAGGATTTGTGAAGGCTGGAGTTTCAGTCATCCGTCGCCCGTCGGCAAATTTACTGATCTCGGAGTAGTGGATTAGAGTTAATTTTGTGTCCTGTATTTAGCATTTTATGTTGCTCATAATAAAAAAAATATTACAGACTTTTTCCCATAGCTAAGCCATTATGATATTATATTAGATTTGGTAAACATATATAATATGTCGTGTAATTCAGTGTCAAGTAAACACAACCACGCACACACACACACACACACATATATATATATATAGAGAGTTTACTGTTTCAACAAATTGACCCTTTGGCAAGCAGTATAGACAGACAAGACAGACAATACTTTATTACACTCAGGATGTAAAGTTTACAACATATGAGGTATATGATAAAAAGAACATGAATATAGCGTGTGATATCATTACATAATGCTTAACAGGGATTACAAAATTCGGTAAAAATCTAAGAACCAGCAAATATTTTTCAAGAGTCATGTATTACCTGGATTCATTAATTGATTGTATTTGTAAACGTTAGTCCTGGAAATGTAATTATGAGGTATACATGTTTGTCTTTCGTAATGAAAATAAGAACACGATAGTGATATCCATCACCTATTTGTTGTCACTGACAGAGTGGACAATATCTTTCTTTATAGGACACATTAATCCATCAACCAGTTTCAACAGGAAACCTATGGTTTGCAGTTCTAAACTTAATTAAGTATTTAGGTATAACTTTTGGTAATGAGAAATACATCTTTTCAAGGTCCAAAATAGTTTTAGACAACCTGTAATTAAGGTCTTTAGCTGACTTATTGACGTTGGCTACCCTAACCTGTCTGTATTGATCTTTTAGTCGTAGCTCTACAGACTTTGTTAACCATTTTACTGACACAAAACTTTGATTTCTCCATACGTAGCTAAACCCAACATCATCTAATATAGATTTTACTTTTAGCATCCATTTATTGTCATAGGAATTATCACAAAAATGTTTGTATAAAAGAGAATACATATGATAAGACAATTCTTCTTCATAACCAATAACTAATCAAGCCCAATAGTGTATCATGCGAGGTTTAATGCTAATAATTAAGGGGAACCGACCAAGTTCACCGTATACCATATATAGAGGGGTACATTTTTTGACATTTGAAAGAAAGATGAGTTTTTCAATTATATATCTGATCTTCCAAATCCCCAAATTTCACAACCATATGTTACAAATCGGTACAATGGTCTGATCAAAGAGTTTTAGCTGACAATCAATAGGCAAATGTAAATTGTGTATACGCTATTTAAGTAAATACATACCTTTATTAGCTATAGATGCTAGATTTTTAAGGCCATTGGAGAACTTTCATTTTTGTGAAATATAAGGCCTAAGTATTTATATTGTAATAAATTTGGGTATGTTCCATTTGTATTTACGTCTCTATTTGTAGGTTCGTTAGATTTTAGTAATTAGTTGTTTGATTATGGGAAGTCGGTGTTGGGAAAATATTTCCCAGCCCGAGTAATTAGCCAATTTCTAGGAACAGACGTCATACTTAGAGCTGTTAAGAGACTTGGCAGTGATATGAACTGGTTTCGTAAGAACAACTGTGAACCAGTCTAGAAATGGGTTCAGATACAATAGAGAATATACGGGTTTGGTTATTAGTTAATAAGGAAAAGTGAAATGTTAGTAAAGAATTATATTTAGAGCTTATCCTATCTGTACCTAAAAATAAATAGAGACAAGATTCTATTGATGCAGTTTTAGTATTTCCCTGCATTGGGAGTTTGAATTGTGTTATGTATGCTTCATGCCACGGCAATGCTAACAAGGAAAAGCCATGCAAATGTGAAGAAAAGCCATGCAAATGTGAAGTTGTAGTTGTGATATTGTGGTCATTTATTGATTGATTAGAGAAAAATTGTAGCTATCATAGTCAGGGCGCGTTGCCAGAACTTCCAGCTGACAACGAATGTTGTCGGGAAGTCCTTGGAAATAGGGGAAAACAAGGCACTTCCAGCCCGACCTCACGCAGGTGTTTGATTCGCTCCGTAGAGGAACCCCTGTGCGTGTTACAAGAAAGTTTTCTGGTGGAAGCGGTGGGATATTGAATGTAGATAGTGAATACATTATAACTCCATAACTACAGCTTTAACCCCCACCCCACCCACGGTGATTTGCTGTGTACAAGCGATATATATTCCATTACAATTTAATAATTACAGTTTTGGGCAAAAAGAAAAGACAGATCTACATCAGTTGAGATGTTAGTGAATCATAATCATTAGCAGATAAAATTTATCTCAAAGTAATAATCAAGTTGCGTCGCGACAAACGGAGAGAAATTCCTGAAGAGGATTTATTGTAAATCCATCGGCGGGTTATTATAATGGCCACTGGTGAGAGAGCAACGAGCTCCATAATCGATACGCCTGTTCCGCGGGCTGTTTATTGAGGCGAGGCAGAGAAAGCTTATCGACCTAGACAGTGATGTTCAGTTCTGTGTCACTTCTACTCCGTATGAGGGCGACAAATTTGATGGAAATGCACGTGCATTCGGTGCCATGTCCGAAGATTTAAGGTTCGAAACTATAAAGGAGGGGGCGCCTGACAGTGAGAGGCCTGATAATTATTATCGAAACACGTCCCAAGTTCTTGGCAGAGCGACTAGTTCGCCCACTGATAGCCTTGTCGAAACCATAGACACCCTCATTGCTGAGAGATTTGACAAATTGAGCACAACCATGGAGCAGTTTCTTAGAGCAAGATCAGTCAAGAGTCCCAGTGAGGGCAAAGATAGGAGCAAGACACCAAACTCGAAAGTGACCAAGGAAGTTGACACTGGAAAAACCGAGTTTAATTCTTCTCTAGGCCGGCGTAAGGAAATTATTAAGACTGATACGTATGATGGTTCACAGCCATATATTGACTACATGACACATTTTGAGCACTGTGCAATGATTAATAATTGGGACGAAATCGAGAAGGGGTTGCGCTTGGCTGCATGCTTAAGGAAGGATGCCCTCCAAGTCTTGACGGATCTTCAGGTCCAACCCGGTCAAGTCGAGTTTTGGAAGTAAAAAGCTTCCTTGGAAGCTCGCTTTGCGCCTATCAACCAAGACGAATACTACAAGGCGCAGCTTCGAAGCTGTTTCAGGAGAAGGGGCGAAACGCTCCCCGAATTAGGACAAACGATACAGAGACTTGTTTCGCTGGCATATCCCGGTTGCCCACCTGATATTTGCGATCGACTTGCAAAAGACCATTTCCTGGGAGCAGTTCAGGATGAAAACCTTAAACTTGAAATTTGGCGCCATCGCCCTAGCAGCTTGCAAGAAGCAATTAGAGTAGGGGTCGAATGAGAGGCTTTCATGTGTGCCGGTGTAAGGCAGAAGCCTGTAAGCTCCGCTTTTAAGGGTCTTGATGAGTCTGGAGTCGGGTGTGAAGAGAAAGCAGACGATAAAACTGTAATGGAGCAACTCAAAGCGAAAGTAAAGCTATTAATGGAACAAAACAAGAGACTGAGCGAAGAACAAAAGGAAAGGGAAGATCTTTGGTTCCCATAGAAAGACAAACAGCGTGACACAAGGCGATCACAAGTCCAGTGCTGGAATCGCAATGGTTGTGGTCATTACCAGAGTGAGTGCACCAAGCCTTTAAACAAAAATAGTGGTCGGGGGAGGAGAGGCGACAAGTGGAAGGGGGGGCTCTAAGAAAATAAAATGTACAGAAAACTCCAAGCCTGTAAGTTATGTGACTGAAGAACCGGGGTTGTATACACAATGTTTAGTAAATGGGGTAGAGCACGCTCTTCTAGCGGACACAGGCGCTGCTGTTTCCATCATCAGCAAGCGGCGGTATGAAACACTTGGTCGACGGAAGCCAGATCTCATCACCGTGGATAGCCAACTCATTATTGCTTCCAGTGACAAAATTGTAACTCATGGTCAGGCTGAATTCTTGATTGCTTGGAAAGGCGTCAAAAGACGACATGTTTTCGTCGTAGCTGACATTAGGCCTGATGGAATTCTTGGTCTAGATTTTTTTCGTCTGCATAAGTGCGACATTAACATTACTCAATGTAAACTACAGATGCAGGGACTGAAGCTCCCGTGCTATTTTGCAGGATCTTTGGGTTGTCATCGTATTACTTTGGCTGAGAACATCAGGATCCCGGCAGAGAGGGAAGTTATCACTCGAGGTTGGATGGCGAATGTTGGATGTGGAAGGCTGTCTACAGAATCGCTACTTGAACCTCTGTCGTTGTTTTGTCATGAAACGAAGATACTCTTCGCGCCAGCAGTTGTTAAAACGACAGACGGAACGGTGCCAATACGGCTATTGAATCCGACTAAAGACGTAGTAAATTTGCAGGCTGGTGTTTGTTGCGCTCAAGCCAGTGCAGTACTAGCAACACAGAATGTCGAATGTTCCCCCAAGGATTCGAACAGCAGTCTCCTGTATATTTACGGGAGTTATTCGAGAGATCAAGCAGTCATCTGACACCCGATCAGGCAGCTGCCCTTGGTACACAGTTGAACGAATTTTGCACAGTTTTTGCAAAAGATGATGACGACTTGGGTTGAACAAATTTGATCAAACACTCTGTCAAGACGGGGAATGCCGCGCCGATCCGAGTTCCACCAAGAAGATTACCATTTCATCTCCGGCAGGAGATTGACGCACAAGTCGAAGATATGTTGAAGAAGGCAGTCATAGAACCGTCAGTAAGTCTTTGGGCAGCTCCAGTAGTATTGGTAGCCAAGAAAGATGGGAAGATGCGATTTTGTGTGGACTATAGAGCTCTGAATTCGGTTACTGAGAAGGATGCGTACCCTCTTCCAAGAATCGACGATAGACTTGATTCACTGTCGGGCATGAGCTGGTTCTCGAAATTAGATCTGATGTCTGTGTACTGGCAAGTAGAAATAGAGCAGGCTGACCGACCTAAGACGGCGTTTGCAACGAGAAAGGGGCTGTATCAGTTTAAAGTGATGTCGTTTGGTTTGTGCAACGCGCCCGTGACTTTTGAGCGATTAATGGAAGCCGTTCTATCCGGGTTGCAATATGAAGTTTGCTTAATCTATCTCGACGACGTGGTAGTGTTCGGAAGCACGTTTGAGCAGCTGCTTGAAAGACAGGCACGTGTCTTGACGTGTATTCTAAGAGCCGGTCTGAAGCTGAAACCTAGCAAATGTACGCTCTGTGCGCGAGAGGTTCGTTATCTTGGTCATACCATTTCAGCGGCAGGAGTTGCCACCGATCTTGAAAAAGTTGATGTTGTTATGAAATGTCCCACTCCAAAGTCAGTTACTGCGGTACGGAGATTTCTTGGGTTTTGTAGTTACTATAGGCGGTACGTAAGTCACTTTGCTGAAATTGCAGCTCCCTTGCACCAGCTTACGAAAAAGAATGCCGTTTTCCACTGGACAGATGGTCATCAAGCGACATTCGAAAAGCTACGTAAAGCGCTTACCTCAGAACCAGTGTTGGCTGTACCGGACTTCAAGTGTGCCTTCATACTTGACACGGACGCAAGTGGTGAAGCTATAGGAGCCGTCCTCTCCCAGAACATTGACGGAAAAGAAAGGGTGGTAGCTTACGCTAGTCGGTGCCTGGATAAAACGGAACGCCAGTATTGTGTCACTCTTCGTGAGCTGTTGGCCGTCGTACACTTCATTTGGTACTTCAAGACCTATCTTTACGGCAGAAATTTCAAAGTGCGTACTGATCACAGTAGCCTGCGGTGGCTCATGAGCTTTAAGGAGCCCGAGGGACAGTTGGTCCGTTGGTTGGGGAACAGTTATCATTGTATGACTTTGTGATAGAGCACCGCCCTGGGACTCGACATGCCAATGCCGATGGTTTAAGCCGATTACCTTGCGAAGGTTGCAAGTACTGTAGCAAACATACTGTAAAGTTCTCCGCTATACGGCTGGACAGTGGCATTAATTTTGGAGAGTTGCAGAGACAAGATACAACTTTGTCGCGGGTAATTGGTTGGGTTGAGGCTCGGCAGCGCCCCTCCTGGGAAGAAGTATCTGGGGATAGTGGCGAAGCCAAAGCATTATGGGGGGCATATAACTTGGTAGAAGTGTCCGACGGGATGCTTATGAGGCTTTGGCTGGATTGTACTGGCAAGCCAGTTAAAAATTTCATCGTCGTACCATACAGCTGGCGGCGGGAAGTCTTAAAGCAATGCCATGATGGAGCCGCCGGGGGACATTTAGGCGTTGACAAAACACTCAGCAAAGTGCACCAACGTTACTACTGGCCTGGTATGAGGGACCATATCCGCGAATATTGTGCGACATGCTCCATTTGCGCTCAGTACAAAAACCCCAACCAGAAGCACCGAGCGAAACTTCAAGGCATAACGGCTGGTGAAGCAGGAGAGTTCGTAGCCCTCGATATTTTAGGACCTCTTATAAAGACAGAGGGAGGAAACGCATATATTCTTGTTATTGGAGATCATTTCACCAAGTGGATTGAAGCGGTGCCTTTGCCTAATATTGAGGCCACCACGGTTGCAAGATCGTTGTTTGACAACTTTATTTGTAGATTTGGCGTGCCTCGTGTATTGTTGTCTGACCAAGGCCGACAGTTTGAAAGTGCTGTATTTAAAGAACTTTGTGCAATGTTAGGGATTAAGAAGACGCGAACGTCTCCCTATCATCCGCAATGCCTTCCCGATGGTGGAAAGATACAACCGAACTTTGTGCCAGATGCTAGCGACATACGTTGAAGATAAACCCGAAAACTGGGACCAGTACCTTTCTCTTATGAGTATGGCATATCGTGCATCTGAACACGTCTCGTAGGGATTCACCCCGAACAAACTGATGCTCGGTCGAGAAGTAAACCTTCCCACGGACCTTTTGGTTTGCAAAACACCAGACGAGGCCCCGAAGAATCTACCTCGATTCGTGTCAGAATATAAAAAGGCAATGTGGGAGGCTAACAGGGAAGCGCGAGAAAAATTAGGCACCGCTATTCGACATCAGAAGGCCGCCTATGATCTCAAGGTTCATGGTCAGTCTTTCGGTGATGGTGACCTTGTGTGGTTACATCATACTCTAAGAAAGAAGGGGAAATCACCTAAACTGCAGGTCAAATGGACTGGACCGTGGCGTATTGTTAAAAAAGTAACGGATGTCACGTACCTCATCGTGAGGAATGGTCAGAAGACGACTCAGATTGTTCACTTCAATCGGTTGAAACAATGCTTGGTGCGACCCGAGAGTGAACATGAGTCTACCCCCAGGCAGGAAGAGTCATATGTTGGGTGTGATGAAACCGAGGAGGAAGAAGACGTGTGGCCATATCCGATTACGGCTCAAAGAGATAAGCTTGTGCAACGGCGGAGGGAAAGCCTCGAGTCCGAGATAGACAGAGATGAGAATTGTGGCAATGCAAGTACCAAGGGTTTGCTATTTGACTCAATATCTGATCAGAGAACGAAGTTAATCGAGCGCAGAAGGACGCACCTAGGCTACGGCAAGGTGTTTTGTTGAATTTGAACCGCAGATTTCCTACATAGCCTTAATCTTAGTTTACTTTCTTCGGTCGTTTCATTATTTTTTATTGTTAATTCGCTGTCCGGTAATAAAAGAAAAATGGGAAGGAGTTGGGAGGGCAACGGTTCTGTCCCCGTAACCGTTGGATGGTTTGGTACGGACATTTGTCCAACGGGTTGAATACACAAAGCAGCACAGATAAAATCTGATAGATCTGTGCCCATCGGCTCTGTACATAGTGTGATGCTAATTCGATTCGGAGTTATATGTGAAGGCGGATGCCTTTTAATATTAGTAATATTTTTATTTTAAAGTTTGTTTGGAATTGATCGTGTCCAGTTTTAAGTCCGGAAATGTTTTTTTAAAGTCACGCGTTTTCTGCTTTGAACAAGATTTGTGTAAATTAGAGGTGGCAGCTGGATTGTAATCGTTTGGTTGCTAGTAGACAGTTTTCTGTCACTGTAGAGTTAGAATATTAGTGGTGATATAGATATGGCGAGGCAGTGTCAGTTATCTATCAGGGTCTGTGCGACGACGAAATATGTTGCGCCAGTATGGGCGTTGAAGTCGTGAGTACTTGTGGTTTCTGGTAGAGATGTGTTCTTCTGGTGGAAACGCAATATCTGTACCTGAATTTTCGTCGTGTTTATTTTTGACTTGGTAGAGACCTGCCAGTTGGGAAGTTTTTCATACAGTGGACTTGGAGAGCCGTTGCTGGCAGCCTAACATTGGCAAGCATAGATTGGATCATCTGTTTGGAAAGATCAGTGTTCTAACCCAAATCTTTGAAGACCTGTTCATAGCACATGAAAATTAATTGGCAGCATTGATAGATTTACCATCGCGGTGTTGTGTTTAGAACCGGTTGGTTAGTGTTATGGTAGAGGCGATACTGCATGTCATCAATTTATTGTGATCATCTTTTTGATAGTGTTCGGACTCTACTCTCGGGAGTAAGGTTTCTTGGAACGGTTTTCTGTCGCTGTAGTATGGGTAAATTAGTGGTGAATTAGATGTGAGAAGACAGTGTCGTCTAGCATAGTCTGAAGACAAGACGACGATGTGTTTGGCGCAGGTGCGCTGGGTCTGATAGAGAGGTGTTGTGGGAAACGCATTCTCTGACCCGAGTTTTACAGGGTGGTCCTGTTGGGGTTGTTTTTGTTTGACTTGTTGGAGACCTGTGTATTGAGAAGTTTTTCCTACAGTGTATTTCGAAAGCTGTTGTGAGCGAGTTTGCATCCAGAGGAGCCAGTCAGAACAGTGTCATGATTGATTCAACTCTATATAGTTTTTTTTTTTTTTTTTGTTGCTTGTTGCTATTTACTTTATTTCTAAGCGATAAGTGATTAAGCTTTTTCTTTAAGTTGAATAGAGCGTGACGGATCTAAGGGATCAGATCCATTGATTCTGAGTCTTATCTTAATCATGTTTGGGAATCACAAAATCGGGTTGGTGGTTGATATTTGGGGAAGTAATTATTTGCAATTCATGACCACAAAAGTTTGACGTTTGTGATCACTCGGGGACGAGTGATTTTCGGAGGCGTGGGTAATGTAATAAATTTGGGTATGTTCCATTTATATTTACGTCTCTATTTGTAGGTTCGTTAGATTTTGGTAATTAGTTGTTTGATTATGGGAAGTCGGTGTTGGGAAAATATTTCCCAGCCGAGTAATTAGCCAATTTCTAGGAACAGACGTCATACTTAGAGCTGTTAAGAGACTTGGCAGTGACATGAACTGGTTTCGTAAGAACAACTGTGAACCAGTCTAGAAATGGGTTCAGATACAATAGAGAATATACGGGTTTGGTGGTCCATCATTAGTTAATAAGGAAAAGTGAAATGTTAGTAAAGAATTATATTTAGAGCTTATCTCTGTACCTAAAAATAAATAGAGACAAGATTCTATTGATGCAGTTTTAGTATTTCCCTGCATTGGGAGTTTGAATTGTGTTATGTATGCTTCATGCCACGGCAATGCTAACAAGGAAAAGCCATGCAAATGTGAAGAAAAGCCATGCAAATGTGAAGTTGTAGTTGTGATATTGTGGTCATTTATTGATTGATTAGAGAAAAATTGTAGCTATCATAGTCTGGGCGCGTTGCCAGAACTTCCAGCTGACAACGAATGTTGTCGGGAAGTCCTTGGAAATAGGGGAAAACAAGGCACTTCCAGCCCGACCTCACGCAGGTGTTTGATTCGCTCCGTAGAGGAACCCCTGTGCGTGTTACAATATTTATCTTCAATATCAATATAGGCATTTCTTATCTTAAATTTGTATGCTTGATCTTTTTCTTGTTGAACCAAATACAAATAACCACGCTCCAGCCGATTCACTTGACGGTTTCGTGGCGACCGTTCAAGCAGGAACCGTTGTTTTTCAGTGGTTAACGTGCCGGACTCGCGACCAAAAGAATGCGGGTTAGAACCCTCTCATTGGAGCAGCCCGGGTCGGCTACTGTGATGTGTTGTTGTGCCGTAAAACACCAAACCAAACGACTCCCGCG
The DNA here is from genome assembly GCA_029931535.1 of Margaritifera margaritifera. Taxonomy (NCBI): domain Eukaryota; kingdom Metazoa; phylum Mollusca; class Bivalvia; order Unionida; family Margaritiferidae; genus Margaritifera; species Margaritifera margaritifera. The sequence goes on from JAQPZY010000835.1 coordinate 460,732, forward strand.
CTCAGATATGCACATGCGGTTAATGTAACGAAATTAGTATGAATCTGCGCTATACGTTAGTAATATTTTGTGCTTTACCATCCAATACAAGTCCATGCCTTTGCGCCAAAGCTCTCATATTTGGGTTGGCAAAGGTATTATTCTAAGAAACAAAAGTACCTATAACTGTAACAAAAGTGACTATTGTCTCAGTATGCCCAAAAGAAAAGTAAAATAATGACAACACTACAGTTCAGATCAAAATTATAAGATAAACATGAATGCAGTTTGAAAGTTGTATTAATTCTTATAAAGATCGAAATCCTGTACGTGGAGACTAATATAAAAATTATTAACAAATTCGTTATCATTCTCCTGATATTAACACGGATGACGGAACACCACTGGGTTATCCCGGGCAAGTTTTATTATAGACTCTTGTACATGTAGGATCAATACAAACACATATGGGTTGCGCATCTTGCTCAAAATACAAAGGATACATCAAAAGTTTAAATCACCATTAAAATATGGACGGGATTACATAAAGGGCCACAGATAAGTTGGTACCTGCCTGGGTTGAACACCAACACCCACATCCAGTCATATACTATTCAATCGTCTGTCTTTTCAGCCATATGCGGGAGCCGGGCTAGCACAGCTAGTAGAGCGTCGGGTTCGAAATAAAAAAGTCGCTGGTTCGATACCGCAGGTTCGGTCGGCTGCCTCGGTGTGTTCTTGGGAAAGGTACTTAGCTCCACCCTCCTCTGCATGACATAGCCAATGATGTGTTATAAAGAGCCGTTAAAACAACAACAACAAAAGAAAGGTCATTGATATGTAGCAGTTTACAACATATGATGGGATTTACATCAAGTCTCACAGACCATAATGATCATCTATGGGTTGTACAGCAACAGTTATACGCAAGGTTGCAATCAGCTACTCTTTCTCACTTCTAACTTTTGATCGCCAGAATTCAACCAGTTTCCTAATCTATTCAATCTGTGACAATATATGAAAAAAAATTTGTACATAAATCTACCCATCCATGTCTTTGTTATAAAAGAAAAAATGTTTATTCACGAAAACAATCGACCCATTTAATTTTGTGACAATTAATATTTTCAACAAAATTTCCAGTACAAAACACACACACACACACACACACACACACACATTTGTAGCTTTAGTATATGGCAGTTTATTGAGACATATAAATGTTGGAACTATCACTTTTTATCAACAAGTATGTTTGATCATATCAGTTAAGTTTTACCTCTCTATTTTGATATGCGCAATTCGATTAACATTTGCGACATCTGACCACGGCAGTCATGCTGTATAAAAATTATCACTTTTTGGTCCTTTACGTCTGTGTGATTGGACAACATCGTGAAAATATGTGCAGCGGAAAAATCTGTATCGATGCATTCGTAGCCTAGACGGTAATCCATAAAACTTTCTCCTCTTCCGTCTATCGATGAACCACCATTCCTTCTGGCTAGGGTGACCTTATTAATTGCCGATTATATAAAAAAATCCTCCAGAACACAAAATCATTGTTGGCCAATCAACTGTCTTACTGTGACTTCGAGAGAGATGTTTCGAGATATTTTCAGTTCGACGCTCTCTTTACTAGATCTATGAAATATTTTGTACAGCTACTGTATGCAAGATACTGTTGATTGTAAACGATACATGCTTATTGATCTTGACAGCATGTAACATATATTCTGGACATAGAAGTTCAGCAAAACATAATTTGTTTCCATGGTAAAAATATTTCCCGAATAATCCGCAAAATTTCTTATTTCTCTGCAAAGCCGCAGAAGGAGGAAAACTTTTAAAATACATAATTAATCGGATAAATTATAAAAGCGGTTAGGCTGTTTTTTCTCCGCGATAATAAAATTGGAATATAATAGGGTTGATTATAGTTTCGCCCATTAAATGTCATTAGTCCTCAGACGTACCCGCGATGCAGCGAGTTAGATGTACTCAACGTACTGATAGTCAGTTGTAACCTGACACATATGCAGTTATGTTACCGTTTAGCACAAAATTTGCAAAGTATCTAAATAAAATAAAATCGTTGCAAGCAGTTTTTTTAGTGTGGTATCAAGACAGCATTCGAAGATTATATAAAATTACCATTTTAAGTTGAAGTACTTATTATATAAAATTACCATTTTAAGCTGAAGTCCTTATGATATAAAATTACCATTTTAAGCTGAAGTCCTTATGATACAAAATTACCATTTTAAGCTGAAGTCCTTATGATACAAAATTACCATTTTAAGCTGAAGTCCATTATGAGTGCATGCTTTGTAGTTGATAAATATAGTTCCGCCGATATGTTATGTGCTCTATGGGCCTGGGTCTGTAGAAAAACTATGATACTTTCGCTTGCCTGTCTTTGACTGGAACTGTAATAATTTCGCTTGCCAGTCTTTGACTGGAACTGTAATACTTTGGCTTGCCTGTCTTTGACTGGAACTGTAATACTTTGGCTTGCCTGTCTTTGACTGGAACTGTATTAATTTCACTTGCCTGTCTTTGACTGGAACTGTGATACTTTCACTTGCCTGTCTTTGACTGGAACTGTAACACTTTCACTTGCCTGTCTTTGACTGGAACTTAGATACTTTCGCTTGCCTGTCTTTGACTGGAACTTAGATACTTTCGCTTGCCTGTCTTTGACTGGAACTTAGATACTTTCACTTGCCTGTCTTTGACTGGAACTTAGATACTTTCGCTTGCCCGTCTTTGTTTGACTGGAACTGTAATACTTTAGCTTGCAGTTTTTGTTTGACTGGAAATGTAATACTGTCTTTGTTGACTGAAACTATAAAATTACCTTCATTTATCACTGTATCCAGATAATGTTGCATTACTATTATTTCATTTTGTTCAGTCTAGACTTTGTTATTATCAATTAACATCCATATATGTGGACGTAATTCGCTTGGTTAAATGACTCATATAAATAAAAAATTATTTGGAAAAAATGTTTGAATAATGTGTAATGAACACATTTTGTTCCATCTCAAGGTGCACTTGAAGAAAGATGAATCGCAGAATTATTATAATATATATAATAATAATTCCTGATAAACAAAGATAGAATGAATATATAAGTGGTTAGATAATATACCAGATAGATATATGAGGATGAAAAACCTGCATCATATTTTGCGAACTTAACAGGCAAAGACGTATAAATGATTTACGATATATAATAAGTTATCAACTCAAGATGTTAGAATATTTTTTAAATACTTCTTTCAAATAATTTATATTCTAGCAGAAATGATTTATGATTTGATGTCAATTTTAATAATTTTTTCAAACTATAAATTTCTTTCTACAAGTGTTCGGGCCTATAACTATACTATAGTTATGTCTTTTTAAACCCTCCACACCGTATCTACACACTCTAGCACACATTCCGTACCCTCCACACCGTATCTACACACTCTAGCACACATTCCGTACCCTCCACACCGTATCTACACACTCTAGCACACATTCCGTACCCTCCACACCGTATCTACACACTCTAGCACATTCTGTACCCTCCACACCGTATCTACACACTCTAGCACACATTCCGTACCCTCCACACCGTATCTACACGCTCTAGCACACATTTCGTACCCTCCACACCGTATCTACACGCTCTAGCACACATTCCGTACCCTCCACACCGTATCTACACGCTCTAGCACACATTTCGTACCCTCGACACCGTATTTACACGCTGTAGCACACATTCCGTATCCTCCACACCGTATCTACACGCTCTAGCACACATTTCGTACCCTCCACACCGTATCTACACGATCTAGCACACATTCCGTACCCTCCACACCGTATCTACACACTCTAGCACACATTCCGTACCCTCCACACCGTATCTAAACGCTCTAGCACACATTCCGTACCCTCCACACCGTATCTAAACTCTCTAGCACACATTCCATTGTTACAATGTGCGCTTGTTGCGAATTATTTATATTTAGTTGTGCCACCACAAACTTCTTGTCTAGAAATTATTAGTATATAGACTTTCATAAGGGCGGATACCCCCACCCCCACAAAAAAAAAAAAAATAAAATAAAATAAAAAAGCGCGAAACAGTTAGATGGTTAAAATTATGCCCTGGAAAATAAAGATTGGCCCCCACCACGGGTTCCGTCGCACAGACCCCTTGCCTATTTCGTTACGCTCCGACCCCCCCCCCCCCCAACATTTCCGGATCCGCCCCTGTTTCAAACTCGACTGTAACAAACATGGCAATTTACCTTTCAAACCGAAGACGGTGTAAGTCCATTAGTTGATGGGCTGATATCTATAACGGGGTACTTCAGGGATCAATTCCTTGACACATACTCTTAAATTTGTTTCAGGGATCAATTCCTTGACACATATTCTTAAATTTGTTTCAGGGATCAATTCCTTGACACATACTCTTAAATTTATTTTTAATGGCATAGTATTTCCTATATAAATCTGATCTTTACAACTTCGCCGATGACAACACGCTCGCGTATTCTCATCACGACTTTAATATTTAACGACTTATAACTTTAACGATTTCAATCTTATTAAACGTACCATGAAAACTGATCGAATAAATCTAATCAAACGGTTCTTAGAATATCAAATTGAAAGCTAACCCCGATAAGTTCCGAGCTATTGCTCTAGGCACAAAAAAAAAAAGATTTAAAAAAAAAAAAATAAAGAACGCCTGCTATGTCAAAGAGACCAATATCTCTTGTGAAAATAGTGTTGAACTGTTGGGAGTGACTTTAGACTCGATGCTAAAGTTGGATCAGAAAGACACAGAGATATAATATCTTACTACCGAAAGATTCATTCATTATGCAAAATTTCAACTACTGACCCATATCCTGGCATATCCACAGTCTCGCTAATACAAAAAAACTTGAAAACTGCACGAAAGACTTCTAAGATTTGTCTTTGAAGTTCATAACAAACCATTACTTGATTTGGCTAAGGATGTACGAAGGCTGAAGACCATACATTTTGACGTTTTCTTTCAAATGTTAAATAAGTTATGTTCCATGCACGTCAATGTTCCATGCACGTCATTACTTGATTTGGCTAAGGATGTACAAAGCAGAAGACCATACATTTTGACGTTTTTTAAAATGCTAAATAAGTTATGTTCCATGCACGTCAATGAACCTGTAGTTTGTTGGTTTGTTTTAAAGTTATTCTTATTCTTTTAAGTATGTAAACACCTTGGAGATTTCAAGAGTAGGAACAACCAGGTACAGTCTAAAATCTTTTGTGTATGGAGATTTTAACCAGTTAAAGACTCTTATAATACTCTGGTGGAAGGCTTATTTTTATGTACATGAGTCGTTTTATGTCTGCTGCATGCTTAGCGCTTTAGATTTGTAGTTAGTTATAGAACTGACTATTATTTGCTACACGTGCATGTCTTCAGTGTACATTTTCTACTGATCGTAGCTTGGTTTGTTTTAATTGAACTTCCTATTGTATTAATATGTGTCACAATTATAAATAAATATGTTCCTTTCAATATGCTTTATGTCTATGCGCCTCTGTCCGTATAATGACGTCATTTATATGAACTACATAACTGTCTTACGTTTTACATCTGTAAGAAATATATCATGCATTCACAATAAATATATCATGCATTCACAAGTGCTTAACCCCTGTTTGTTTTAACTTTTACATGCTGTTTTAGATTATAATGTTAAAATTATTTTCATGATTGGTGTTAAGGCAATTCTGATTAATATTGTGATGAAGAAAGACTGAATACAAACATATTACGTTTACATGTAATCTCTCGTATATTAGAAACAAATAAGATGATTCTTACATCAACTCCCTTACTTCTATATATTTAATCATACAATACATAAAGTAATATAAAAATTAAAGTGACATTGTGAATCAATCGTCGTCATCGTCGCCGTCGTCGTCGTAGTAGTATTAGTAGGACTAGTACTAGCACGAGTTGTTGTTTTTATTGGGTTTTGTTGTTGTTGTTGTTCTAATCATAATAATAATAATAATAATAATTATTATTATTAGTAGTAGTAGTTGTTGTCGTAGTAGTAGTAGTAGCATTACACTTTCGTATATGACCATAATAACGTTTAATAAGTACTTATTAATAAAATAATGAATGGATGCATGAGTTGATGGATGGATTTATCAATATATATCCGTCTTCAGAATAATTGAAAATCTTTAGAATTTGCTTACAATTACGCGAAGGACTTTTCCTTTAGATAATTTGTATAGTATTACACTACGGCGACTCAAGGTTTAAAATACCTATAACTGTACACTATGACGATTCAAGGTTTAAAATAACTATAACTGTAATAAAAGTGACCATTGCCACAGATTGCTCAGTTATAAGCTTTACTACCGTACATTCCTTTATAAACAAGTTTCTTTTTGAAGAACAAAACAAAAACAAGTTACGTCTCCTTGTTACTTTCTTAAAGACAGGATTTCAGAGGTCCATCCACCTCCACAGTCATGGAGGAAACGACACAGATGAGATTATCCTCCCTGTATAATTCATCCTGTCTTTAATTCCTTGTCGCACTCCACGTTGATTTTGTGCGTGTATTGTGTAATCTTCATATAAAATCAACTGCCACAATGCATTCAGTGAAGGCGCCTCAGTGAAATAGGATGGTCATTAGCAAGTCGCCCATGACGTTTTTAGATTCAAAAGCCATTCTAATCTATAAAAATAAGATGTTACATGTTATTTGTATAGCCATTATTGTGCTGATGTGACCTTAAATGATAATACATATTTGTTTATAGCACACTCATACATACGCGAAAATTATTCATTATTGCAGCTTTTTTCCTGCAAAGAGAAGAATGTGTTAGTCCATGGGTCTATGGACCTTTTGCATGTGTTAACATTAGAAATAAAAAATTCAAAAACTCATTGAATTTAAAACAAACAGCTAAATAAAATTAAACGAAAGTAAAATAAAAATTAGAATTAAATCAGGTCAAACTGAATAAAATATAATCAATGGAATAGCTAAGAGTAAACAAAATCAAATTTAATTTGAATGATATTTCGCAAAAAACATTTTAAATTATGTTTGTTTTTTTTTGTTTTTTTCTTTTTCTTCAGAGCAGACCTTCATAAGCCAATTGGAATTCTCTTCCCTAAATATTGTATACCTGATAGCAAAGATGTATATGAAATAAAACTATTTAGATTCACTCGACAGATTGAGACAAATGTAATGTGTTCTTGTTTTAATTTTTATTGCCGGCTTTCCAGGAAAACGGCTTTTATGATAGGTCAAAAATAGGACAATTTTTCTCTACACGGCTTGGTCAATTCATTTTCCACTAGCGTAGGCACAGACTGTTTTCTGATGATGCAGGTTCGTGTCTCTAGTAACTCGGATCTTACCGGCTCTGGCGAGTATCCGCCAAAAATTCGCTGGTACCCGGCCTAAATTGGCAAGCGAAGGACAAAGGCCGGTAAATAGTAAAATATGTATCTCCCAATTAGTCAGTCGTGTAGCTGGGTGATTAGCAGGAAGCATACAAAGCAAGACAACCAGACTAATGGACGCGGTTCATCATGGGAAGAAAAAGCACGGAGATTCCGTACTTTCACTAAGAAGGAGGGTGCAAATTTTCTACCATCTCACGAGCACCTGAAGTGTGAGGCAATTTTCAACGAACACCAAAAACAACAGTAGATTATCTCCGATTAGAAAGCCCAGCGGCGTCCACGTCTCCTTTATACGTTTTGTCAGCATGGCAGCACAACAAATATAAACAAATATAAACTTATTGAAACATAGAGGACGATCCCAGCTTGATATTTTATAGCGTTGTAATATCCTAGTGATACCCTCTTACTTCTAGTATGCTCCCGCATTCGTAGAATTTGCGTTGAAAAACTTTTATCTTGTTTTAAACGTTCGTCAAGTTTAACATGAACGATTTATTTTGATTGTATTCAAAATAGTTAATTATCATGAATACATGACAGACATTTCCTTAGGAACAGAAGTAATCATTTAGTTGTCTCATTACCCTCATATACTTCTGAGTTTATTCAAGCATGCGTGAAACGTGCATGCATTATGCGCATTTTCATAAGTAGTTTGATATCAACCAACTGAAAGAGAGGTTGACACTTTTCTTTGAGGATTTTAATGTAAGAAAATAACAAAAATAAATTTGTAAGTCAAACCAAAAGTTGAATGTCCTAAATTTTAAGTGGCAGGAGAACTTAAAATTATCACCATGCACTTTCACAAATGAAAAGAAGGATACGCTGGGATTTAAAAAAAGATTGTCTACTATGCCAACATGTTATGAGTGGAGATATTTACAATCATTGTATGCAGTTTGTGTTAGGAAATTTGAACTCTGTCCAACAACCTGGGCAAGTTATACTGTTGAAATTGAAACCAACATTTTAGCAAAACACATCTGGAGCAAAAACAACAACCAGATGTTACGGCATCGATCAATCTGCCGATCAAGAAAAAGTTTGGTTTTTGCCCCAATTATTAGAATAAATAAATGTTCCCATTGTGCAGTTGTTTTCAAAGGAAGATTGCGTTGCAATCAACACATTTGTGCCAGTTGTTCGCAGAAATCAAAACAGAAGTTGGAACATTCTGATTATTTCACTGCATGTCCTAATATTCTATCTTGACTCACGGCTTATGAAAATTCAAATATGATTGACAAAGTTTTGCCAGCATTAATTATATTTGAAGTGAGTCAGAATACTATATATATATATATATATATATATATATATATATATATATATATATATATATATATATATATATATATATATATGCAAAAGGAAACAGAATCTCAGGCTGTAATCAGGGCTTTTGAAGTCAATCATTTTAATTCCCAAATTAGAATCTCACCTTTGAATTCAGGGCCAGAGAGAAACTCTATCGAGAGGAAAATTATTCTCGATTTGTATTTTCCAACTGGATTTTCTGTAAATGGTAGTTTTGACAAAGGTTATTACCTAGATATGACAGTAAACCTCATTTATCCGAAAGTTGATGATTTTGTACCAGTTAAATAACCAAAATTACATGCAGGCAAATTCAGATTGATCCAGGTATGTTTCAATTGGAGAGGAAACTTGCATTTTGCCACATTTTTGTCTACGGGTCTGCGAAGAGCTAAGGAGTTACAAATACTATATGTTTCTTTTTTCTTCAATTTGGAATAGCGCTTTTAAATTATGTAGGTGGTTTTGCAGCTGTCGGAATGAGGGAAAAGGCTGTAACTGTACATTAAATGTTAGGCAATATGTTAGAACTGTGTGAAATGGAAGAACCAAAAGAAAATGCCATCTATCTTATACAAGAGTGTCATTTGTATGGATGTTATTTCACAAATTAAGTATGACATTAGAAATTATTCGAGAAAGACTTGAAAAACGAATTAAAAATCTGTTTTATAATTGCCTCGGAAAAACACCAACAAAAATTAATAAATAAAGAAAACAAGAAGAGAACAGAAACGCATCAAGGAAAGAAGTTCAGTTCCTGCTTAGCAAACTCAACTTTACCCCTACTGACCATGTCACAAAAGATCTCAGACGTTGGAACAATATCTTCCGTTTTAAAACGGAGTGTTGATAATGATGATAAACGTACACTCTTATCACGATACAATTTTTTTTCCCTCTGATGCATGTTTGAAAGGTTGTGGATGATTTTACCAAAGAACTTTTTCAGAGTCAATTTCCAAAATTTATTCTTTATCAACGATTGCATATCAATGCTTTTGAATTATTAAGCATTATTGTTCGCCTAAAGCTATGGGTCTCTCTTTTCAAGGGACAGATAATTCCTTGTTTGCTTTGTTGTTTTTCTACTATCAAGCATCAGTGAGTTTAATTAAGTCAGGTTCATGCAGACGTATATTCTAACAATCTTGTCTCAGGGAAAATATGCAAGGTTTCAATGCTAAATAAGAGCAAGATGCCTGAGTGCGTGCTCAATAGATTATCTGAGCACTTGTGTCTTTGGAATGCAGATCCTTCTCACAGACTGAAATATTTAAGATTCATGTGCCTCATTATCATTGTGCTGATTATCCTCATACCCTTTATAAAATATTATCTCAAATGCATTCTTCGTTCTCAGAACTTAAGATCCGACATTATTTTGTATATGTCTGTCTTAGCTTGAACTGGGAAAAATACTAAACCATATGGTTAAAGTTTTTTTCTGGTGCTGGTGTCAGCTGTTTATTGGACAGGTTGAATACTGATTTATCTTTATTGCAAGTGTTATGACTCTAGGTCTTAAAAATATGTAACAGAAAAAAAGTGAAACCAACAATGTAAGTAAAATCAACCAGCAATTTATTTCCAGACAATTAAAGTGAAACTTCAAAATACACTTACAATTTGTGAGTTAAATTCCAAATAATTCTAAATGTCCTAATTACAAGTCCAAAATAATAGAATGTTCCGAATGAATTCCAAAAGCCTTGAATGTCCTGATGTGCCACAAAGATGTAATCCAGAATGTATTTGAATAAGTTCACATAAATCCCCAAGTTATGTATTAATCCAAAAGTCTATGAGGACTTTAGTATTTCCAATGAATATCGTAAATAAATCATTCATCTCAAATTATATCTGATTTTAACAACACAACTAAAATAAATTCCATAGAGACTGATCTTTTATAAACGAGATTCTAGAATAGTAATGAATTTGTTTACCTAAATCTGTATATAAATTTACATGCTTACATGACCTATATCACATCAAAATATGAGTATTTCTAATGGAAAAATACTGGCCTACCTGACATATGTCACAAAAGTCTAATTGCGAAATGCCTATGAAAATACTGGCCTACGTGACACATGTCACAACAGGATATGTTTGCGAAATACTATGTAAACAAGTGGACAAAAGTTAAGTATGTATTTTCAAATAACCATACAATTTACAATCATAGACAAAAGTTAAGTATATAAACATCATACATAACACAGGGGGAATAATTATTTGTTGCTGGTGGCATTTGTGATCATTTATGTTTGTTTTATGTTCACTTTTGGTCTATTGGTGATTGATTTGAAAGATGTTTCTTCTTTGTTAGTTTATTTATTTTTTATATGTGTTTTTAGGATAGTACGGTACATAGTAAGACTCTTTAAAGGCCTGAATAATGTAGAAATTCGGCCTGATTAAAGAGTCGTCTTTCCTGCGATGTTTTACACACACACAACACATATACACACATACACGCGCACGCACACAAACACTCACAAAAACTTATATTTTTGGAGAAAATAGATAGCAGTCATTATAAGTAAACCATGAAACGGATAAATTTCTGCAAAATTTTTTAGTTGTTACAAATCATGCGATGGCTTTAATTTACACTGCTTACACTTGACATTTACGTTTGAAAACTGAGATTGACATGAAAAATTTCACATTTAAGTTTTGCAAAAACATTACATAAAGAGATTTTGAGATAAATAAACTTTCAAAGTATGAAGTTGGGTCTAAGATCAAACAAATACTATCCTAACTTTACTAATCTGAAAATTTAGAAGGGGCATTTAACCCTCAATTTGAGAAAAAGGGGATAATTTTATGACTATAGGCAGGATTTGCACTAAGCTATATACTGGTGAATAAAACCCGGGGTTACATTCGACATATTGTATTCATTAGCACAAGAACAGGATGAAAAAGATAATTCAAGTTTTACCAGTCTGAATGTTTCAGCCAAAAAAACAGACAATATTACAGATGAGTACATGTTAAAAGTGGTTTAAAGATTAAGGAATTTGGAAACAAAGAAGAGTCCGAAAAAGCAGTTTCCGTTGTCTCCCTTTCTCTGTCTGTATGTCAGTCTGTTTCTTGCTCTCTCTCTCTCTCTCTCTCTCTCTCTCTCTCTCTCTCTCTCTCTCTCGATATAATGTTAAAATGTCCATATGTTTAACATTGTGGGCTACTATGGGTGGAAAGGGGAATTTAAAATTTTGGGACGGTATGAAGGGAAAGGAAATTTAATATTGACATTATTGACCAAGACCCATCCTTACTGACCAACACCCATCTCAACTGACCAACAACCACACCTACTGACTAATACCCACACCTACTGTCACAGTAATACCCACACCTACTGACTTACACTCAGTCTTACTGACCAGCACGATACGAACTATCACATAAATTATTACTGACCAACACTCACATCTACTGACCAATACATACTTACTAATCAAGACCAACACCCACAGCTAGCGAGAAACATTCCACTCCTACGGATCTACATAATCTTAATGACCATCATCCACATTGACTAAACAACACTGATAACTTATGACCAACATCCACGCCTACTGACCAAGCTAGGTAAAGTGCTTTGGATGACTAACCCAGCCATGTATTTTTTCCACTATGTTTTACTGTGTGATATATTCAACAATCTCTACATTCCCATAAGATAAATGTTTTCTTTTTTTTTTAGCATTTGCTTCGCCACTCTATTGGTGATTGTGCAAATTTTGCTTTAAATGGTGTGAATTTCTTTTTTCGGGATTCTTTAATACTGTGACAGGATTGTATTTTTAGTTTTATTAAATAGTTTGTTCACTTTCAAGTTCTGCAGTCTTTTGCTGCCTTCGTGTCATTTGTGGGCAAGGCAATTAAATTGTTCACACATTATCTAATTCAGAGACAAATTGGATTTTTTCACATCATGTGCAAGCTAACTCTATATTGTCCTTAAATGTAAGCAAAGAATTGTTCATTTTAAAAGTTTTTTATTCTCATTTCTATTCTCATTCTGGATATCAATTTAAAGAGGTAAGACACACCTCCAAAATACTCTTAAGAGAAATGCTTCTACTATGGATATCTATGTTTCTTCTACCACCAATACCAGGTTAACAAGTAAATATTCAAAACTGAACTAACTCAGTTTAATCCTGTTTATATCCTACAATTTTTCTTTTCAGAATTTCACTTTTGACACCACTCGTTACGACAGTTTTTCTGGTTCTAGAAACGGTCATAACGAATTTCGGGTTCACCTGGTACTGGCTTAAGGTGAAAGATTTGGAGAAATATTCTTGCTGAGCCTTTGCTGGTATGTCTGTATAAGGAAGTCATAAATGACAGGAGAGATACCAACGGAGAGAAGAAAGAAGAAATATGATATATTTGCATATGCTAAATAAAAATTAAGAAAAATTATGTTTTACTTTTTATTGCATGTGCACTCTCATGTTTTATTTATATATGTACAATTTCATATAATATAATGATATTCACTTTCAATTTCAAGCTTAGTATAGGAAGTATGTCATAGTAAGATAATTTTACAGGTGTTCTTAAAATACAAATTTCACTATTAGAATTATTACAAATTTAGAAATAAATTTATAAGTACCTCATGAAAATCAGAATACAAGCAACCAAGTTCTCTTTACTTGAAGATGTTATATGTCAGTATATGAAAACTGGATTGCAGACCTTTAAAAAAATGGTCAGGGGAGAATCTGGAAATTTGTAAAGTTAGTGCAATAATAAAATGCTATATGAAATTAAATTACCCTTCACATCATGTGCAAATAGAAGCAAGTATAGATCCTTGTTTGAGATGGTATTTGTCTGGACTTGGTAATCTAGGGTGTGTCATTCTACAGATTGTAATTTTATTTTTGATTGGTAAAATATTATCCAGGTCAAATCTCCTGCTACTATTCAAAAGAAGAATGTGCAGTTGTGCAATTTTCATATCATATCCCATATCAACGTAGCAAGTGAGACTATATAATATAATTGTTTTGATATCTTAAGTTGTGCAATTTTCATATCATATCCCATATAAACGTAGCAAGTGAGACCACTGTATGATACTAGTATAGTGGTAAGGAACAACACTATACTTTTTGATTTGTACAAGGATATTGTTATCATGTTGAAGTCGTTCTCAGTCTGTTTTGAAAAACAGGCGTTGTTTTCTGTCCTTATATATGTATGTATGTATGTATGTATATATATATATATATATATATATATATATATATATATATATATATATATATATCTATGAAACATATATGCATGAATGCATCGATTTTAGTGCAGCATTATTACTTCGGTTTGACATATTGTAAGACCTTAAGAACAATCTTGGTTTGGTTCTAAGGCATTTTATACTTTTATTACATGTATTCCTTTATCAGATTTCATTTATTTCTTTCCAAACTCTCGTTGGAAGCATCTCATTGAACCTTATATGTATATAACCTATTTCTAGGCTTTTTTCACAGTTAAAGAAATCGACCTGAATTATTTAAATCCTAATTACTGATAACATATAGTGCAACAAGCATCATTACAACAATGCAAATATATTGTTTTTTCCTGTATCTCCTGGGCAATAGCCTCAGAATTAAATTCTTGTAAAGTTGTTTTATCTATAAATTCTTATACTGCCAAATCTCAACAGGAAGCATAATATACATTCACTGCATTACCACAATAATATTAATAAAATAAGAAACATAAAACCCCAACAATTAAAAAATAAAAATAAACTAAAAGTAACAAATCCAAGTTCATAAATTAGTCAACAGTGATACTTCTTTTTCGAAAACACAATAAATATATGCAGTCGCACCTCACTGTATAATACATGCTGGAAGGTAATGTTTTCTAGATTACAGGAATAACATTGAAATGGTCTTCAAACGTACAATACATTAGCTATCATCAACTGTGGATACAATATGGTATATATTCATAACAAATGCAGTTTTTAAGTTGAACAAATGGAACTTATATTCTAAAACCTTTCAATCGTAATGACAGCGGTTTATGTCATTATAATGTATGTTAATTTTATAACACTAACATATCCTGGCTTTTATGTTGTGCATTATATAGCCACTTCTTCAACAAGAAATTTCTTCTAATTAAGCTGCATCTACTAAATATCCTTTCCATTCAAGGTTATGTCAGTTCTCTAACACCAAAATATATTTACTTTATGCTGTGCATGTTATATAAACATTACTTAATTAATCTTAAAATGGAACCTTTTTTCTAATTAAGCGAAATCTACTAAAGATCCTTTAATATCATGTTTATGTCAGTTTCTAGCACCAACATATATTTACTTTATGCTGTGCAGTTTATATAACCATTACTTAATTAATCTTAAATAAGAACCTTTTTCTAATTAAGCGAAATCTACTAAAGATCCTTTCAAATCAAGGTTATACATAATCAAAGATATATTAATCACAAATTTATAAAGACATTAACAAATTCTAAAACGTCTTTTCAAATAATATAACATCAATTTATTCTCATTTATATACATTAATGCATACAGAATTGGTTTTGTATGACAAATGTTGAATATAAGTGTGTTTGTATATGTAAGTGATATTGAAAGTTGAGTAACTTATCCACTATCGGAAACAAATTACATCTTCCCATGTAAATTGTCATCTAACGTACAATACAGTATATCAAGCATAGACAATTTTAACGACGTGAAAATGTCTACCTACAATAAATGAAAATAGTTATTCTAACAAACCAGCTTATGTCACACGACTTCCAATTGGTTGAACGTTAACATTTGTGGCAGTAAAATCCACCATAATTAGTCGATAATTTTGACGCCATTGTGATGCCATGCATATTTTTGTGACTCGGTACCATGGAGAATTACATATGTTTTATTTTGGGGCAAAATATTTTGTAGTGTCTTAGAATGGGAATAAACACGTTTTGTTTGAGGATTTGAGAACCTTCTTGGTGGGTGTATTGTCGGAAATTTCACTGGCTCCGCTGACGCGCTTTTAAAACTAAATTTGCGACGGTACAACTACAATGAGTATTCTCAAATCCTAATTTTTAAGTCTGTTATCCTCTAATTTTCAGTTCAAGAAAGAACATAACTTTGCAACACAATCAAACCCCTAATTAATAATGCAACAAAAAAAAAAACAACATGAATACAGGGCCGTCGCAAGATTGCGCTGGAGAAAACTGCGCCCCGGGAAAGCGTTGCCTTCGGCGCCCCCTACTTGGGAAAAAATACTTCAAACTCCGTGAAATGGCGCCCCCCCCTCCCAGGCTTGGCGCCCCGGGCGATCGCCCGTTTCTCCCGCCCCTTACGACGGCCCTGCTTGAATAAACATCATAATGAACAATTTGAACTCCTCAAATAAACAGTTTCGTGTTCGTTGTTTTTATTAACACCATACGAATATTTTGTTTAGGGAATAGTCTCGTCCCCTTTTGTGATAATCTCTTCGCTCTGTATGCTAGGAAACATCCAGAAAACATAAAAAAAAAGAAAAGAAAGAGAATAAAGACTCCAGATTATGACAAAGCAAAAAATAGCTTTATCCTGTTTTAACTTTTACTTAATTTCAAATAAAGTTTTAAGTGCATCAGGAGATGTGAACCGTTTTGAAAAGTTATTATCGTGGCTTATATAACCGATGTAATTCTATTTAATATGATTGTCTCACCACTGATATTCACGCAAATCTCACGGTTTGTTTTTAATTTCAGGTGCTGCGGATTAAGAATAGTATTCAATACACTCATGGACGTGGCGATTGTGGAAGCAAGGTCAATTTTCATATAGGTAGAACACGTTTACCGTCTAACATGATAATCACGCCAATCATCTGAAAGTAACACATGGGCAGCGAGTGCACGTTCTTTAAAATTTACTTCGTCGACTCTGTGAGTATTTATGAGTGGGATGTTTATTACAGTTGCATATGCTATGATGACCACATTATCGGATTTTTAGCATTGTGATAAGCGTGCATAAAAACGACACTTTGGAAATCAACCTAACTTATCTACATGCTAGCCGAGCTGTCCGACGATACGGGCCTCCATTCCATCTCCATGTTTTGATTTTGGTGAACATTTTTGAAAATATTTAACAAAATTAATTTTCACAAGAACTGAGCAAAATTTATGTCTTGTCATTTATGTCACCACATTTTGCTAGGGAATTCAGCTTTTACTTATGTATGCACTTTTAACTTAAGTTAACACCGGTTATGACTGTAAAACTTAATGAGTCTTAAATTGGAAGCTAAAATAATACTTTCAGTACTGTCAGAAATTTAAGTAGGCAGCATTTTTTTTTTCTTCAAATTATCATAACATGCTTATCTAAAAGTCATTGATAGAGTCTAATCTAATTTCATACCAAATAAGCAAACTAAGCTGATGAATCAAATGAATAAATGCATAATTATTGCATCTACACATATGATGTTATATTGTTATGTTTGGATAATCCGCCCTTTAATGTATAATTTATCTTTGTGGTCGATTCTCCAACCAACTGTACGACCACTATATTTGCATACTTTCATTTTTAAACACCACATTGGCAGCGAACAGAGCTCCAGCGGCAATGGTTAGGAAGCCATCCTTGACATCTAGGACACTGAAACAGAAAGGGGAAAGTGCACGAATACAACAAAATAACAGTCTATAAAACAAAGTCCTATTGGGTCCCATATCGCTCACATGGCCAATCTTATTTCACATAACTATTCAATTACCCATTGACCTAAGCCGACTCATCCAGCATTGAAGTTGCACCCATCCATCCGTCTATCGCACACATTCGGCACACTATCGTATGTATGTATGTATGTATGTATGTATGTATGTATGTATGTATGTATGTATGTATGTATGTATGTATGTATGTATGCATGCATGGATGTACGTATGTATGTACGTACTTATGTATGTATGTATATATATATATATATATATATATATATATATATATATATATATATATATATATATATATATATATATATATATATATATATATGCATCCTTCTGTAAACAACTTTTTATTGTAAACTCTTGTGAAAATAGCTTATTTCTAAGTTTAACACAAAAACATATTGATGGATAGAGAAATTTGAAAGGTATAGCCATCAGGTCAGTATCAAACAAAATATTACCAAATATATCATTTATTGTCAAAATATATACTCATGATAACACACATTTGATGATTTATTTCAAATAGCCTATTACCAAATATATACTTTATTGTCAAGATATATACTCATGATAACACTCGTGTGATGATTTCAAATAGGATATTCGTAATTTTACATAAAAGTCTATAAAGCTTTACATTCTTAATAGTATTATAATCTGTCCATCAGATACATGTGTAAGCACTTCCTCGTGGTCATAATATTTTGAGGTATTTTAATGTAAGCCACTATACAAAATTTATTGAAAGCCTGTTAAAACATTACAGCCTCATTGCAGCCTATATTGTGGTAAGCGGCTTAGGAAATCAGCTGAGAAATATCCTCTTGAATCTTAATATAACTAGCTCATATTGAGACTTCTTTTGGAAGCTGGATAATATAAACATACACACTAAGCATGATCAAAATCTGTTCAAAAACCTAGGCTCTAAAATAGTAACACATTCAGTCTATTTCTGCCAGGTCACCTCATTACTATGCATAACGCCATGTGACACTATGATAAGAAAATATTTTTTAAAAGTTTTTTTTCCACGAACATTCAACACAAATAGTCCAATTCGATAACATGATTTACCTCCCTTAAAGAGTAACTGCAGAGTTATCATTCTTGCAATGCGCGTTCATTAGTTATTTCCGGGTAGCATAGTAACAATAGTTTTAAAAAAAAGAAGAAGTGATCCATCAAATTTGAACGTTAGCAATGTTAAAGTTTACGACCTGAGGCTATTTTTAAGAGACCGTGGTTTACCTGTGTCAAGTTCTAAGAATGAACTAATTGAGCGAGTGAAAGGTGCGCAAGAAATAGAAAAAAATACCGTTGCAAGTGTTGAGGACTCGCGACGAAAATTTCGCAGAAGAACATAAGCTTAAAAGGTGGTGTCATCGTTATGAGAAAACTTCCAGATGTGTCGGAGCTCAAAGTCCGGGTGGTCAGACGACATAACATCAATTCCATAGGTTACAATCAATGGCCTTTACAACTACCTTGTTCTAAGTAATAGCTGGACGTTTGACAATAAGCCAATTGGTGCAAAAAGGCAGTTAAAAGCTAAAATGTTTTATGCTGACAGACATTTACATTCAGTGAAATTCCACGAAATAGAAAGGACGTTATCTCACTGTTATGTAAAATGCTCTTGTGATGCCATCAGTTCCAACTCATAAAGATAATAAAAAGGACTATGTTGTGTTGGCATGTCTGTCAAAAATAACCGGTTAAGTTCATGCAGCTGGTTGTGATTGTGAGGTAACATTTCGACACATACTTAATATATATATATATATATATATATATATATATATATATATATATATATATATATATATATATATATAAATATATATATTAGACCTAATTTTGTCAATCTGTGGCATGCTTGTTCTAATTTATAATGTTAAGAGATGATATTCAACTAAAGTTAAATGGTCATTGACTGATTTTCGTGTTGAATGCCATTTAGTAAACAACTTGTCTCGATAAACGATCGAGTTACCAATTCAGTGATTTCCCTTTATTTGTTTTACAGTCACAGCTCGTATGGTGTACTGCATAATCTATCTATCTATCTATCTATCTATCTATCTATCTATATATATATATATATATATATATATATATATATATATATATACTCACATATATGTGCAATGTTTTATAGATAAAGAAAATTTATTACAAATAGAAACATGTATCCGAGAGAAGGTTTTAATAGAACTATTACCAAGCGCTATGAACATGGAGGACATTCCTATCTCAATTCATTGTAATCCAAAGGATTGCGAAATCTGTGAGCGTGTGTCATGCATATGTTGCTCTATTTGGTTTAATCGTTATCTGTTATTCTGTTGTTCAGAGATGAAGAAGCCTGTAACCATGTAGCAGCCTTATTCTACAGACAAGTTGACATGACAGATGGGAAGAAAGACTGACTTGATGATTCAACCTCAAAAGAGTGCCTCTGGAACAAGCCAAGAGCCAAAAAGCTAAGTCTCCAAAAAGAAAAAAAACCTAATATTCAAGAAACAAAAATTCTGTGGATCCATCAAAGGGAAAAGCTTTCAAACTTCTGATGTACAAATACTGAACATACCAAATAGACCGAAACCTGTAAATATCCAGACCTTAAGTGATAAGCTTCAAAAATGTAATCCACTTGCAGGATTTTTACTTGCTTATTCTGAAACACTTGAACAATTTAAAAGACCAATTCATAGAGACTTGCCATCTTAAAGATAATTATGGGATAAACAAATCTCACGTGTGATAGTGTAAAGTGGGGCAACAGTCATGAAGCAGCTGCATGTATGTTTTATGTGAAAGATTCACTCTATTAGCACCCAGATATATATGTAAAAGAGTCTAGATTTATAATGAATCCCAAATTTCCACACCTAGGTTCAAGTCCAGACGGACTAGTTCATTGTGCTCATTGTGAAGATTCAAATGGAATTTTAGAAATCAAGTGCCCTTATAAATATAAGACAATGTCACCAATATTGGCAGCAAAAGACAGGGACTTCTTTTGTACTGATTGTGATGGACAGTTACTATTAAAAAGAAGTGATTCATATTATTATCAAACTATATTGTAAATTAATATTTGTGATCTATTCATCTATATGTGTATATTTATAGTCATCATCAACGCCTTTAAATTGCTTTTGCTAACTAATACTCGATCCCACGCACGTCTATGGAGATTGCCATTGTGTCCGCAAAAATAAAGTATGTAATCAAATGGCATGTTCCAAAACATCCGATGTATCTATGAAATTAAACTTAGGTGAGATAATTGGGATAAAATATTTTTTTTGTAACTATGAACATACATAAAAGATCTTTAATTCATGTTTTCAATTAGTGTGTGCAGTCTATTGACTTTTGATTTTTTCTCTTTGAAAACAAAACCAAAAAGATGTTGAACCCTGAAGTATGCACTATCTTCTAAGCACGGTACATTTGAGAAATGCTCATACTGCATTTCAGCATTTAAACGTTTCATGTGATTTTGAACTGTATGCAAGGCTATAGGATCAATATGACTGAGCTTTAATTTAATCGTCATCTAATTAGAACAGGGTAGGGAATGTATATGTTCCTTTTTGGTTAAAATATATGTTGCATTTGGTCAGTCATGAATATATCATTAATGCAGTGCCTTACAATATTCATTACTGTACTTCTAATTTAAACAATCTTTGCAGAATGCATTTAAACGAAACAGTAGCGGCATCAAGGGATGGTTGGATGTCCGAACTAGAAGGCGCAGTAAGCAAAGTGTTTCTTACAGGGTTGAAACAAGTTTGAATATGGACTGTGCGAAGATGTTTCATATTAGAACTTAGGCAAAACATTTCAGCCTCATTGAGCATATTAGTGAATATCAAACAATGATATAACATCATAGATGTTTGATCCCGTGATTAGTAGATTTTAGTTCAAACCAACCGGGATCAATGACTACATCCAGAAAGTCTCAATAGCAGCATCATCCACCCCTTTTAATGAATGCTACGCTTATGATGAATATTAGTTCTTATAAACATTCGGTCTTAATTCTTGACGAAATTATATCTTGGCATACAAAATATACGGAAATAACAACAACAGGTTTGAAAAGTATAGATATATTGCGAAGTTTGAAATTTAAACTCAATAGAAAAACATGTGAGTTTCTTTTAATTCACCTCTATAAGACCATTTTAGGGTAGAGAGATATTACTCGGGATAACTGCACTAAGTATGAAAAAGAGGAAACAAAACAACTAAACTTTGGGGAAAATGAAAGCATTAAATAAGATGCTACTAAGATAGAAAGAAACATTTTTTTCTCCAATTTTCTATGGTATAGCTATAGGATACCTGCGAGTCATGTTTCTACAACATGCCAAGAAGGTAAATAATATACAACTTCCTGAGGGATCAACACTTCCAAACGCTTTTTTCCAAGACAAACTTACATCAAAATTAGTTTTACTAAAGTCTGTTATGGAATGGAATCTCCTCCCTATAGATATTTTGAACAACCCTTCTACGTGCATACATTTTGTTAAGTTACATTTAGATCGAAACCAAGAAAAATAACAAGCAAATTACTATTATGGCGAATGAATAGCACAAATTTTACATGACGGATTTCGACAAGTTTGTAGCTATTGAAACGATGATCTCTTCAATCATTATTTGCCATTGAGCAATAACTGCTCATAAGGTGAATCAGAAACCGCAAAATGTATTCTTTTAGAGTGTACAAATATATTATTACCAGCAACTGTAGACTAAGAACACTGTCCCAAAATATAGACACTATTCTGTACTAATATATAACCCCTTCAATCATTTGAGATCGTGCTGTCCAAAAATGCACAAGAGAAACTAAGAGTTTTGTATGTTCCTCATCTGTATTCAGACGTTCCTAGTTGAGGTTAAAATTCCCTTAACACCACCCTTCCCCCGGTTGGTATCTACAGTTGCATATCTTTTGAAGTAGCATGCATCAACATGTTTCAATACTTCTTAATTATTATTTAATACCATTACAATATTGCATATACAAGGTGTTTTGAACATTTAACTATTATGTATCAAATTTTGCAATTATATGCATATTTTCTTTCTTTACTCACGTCAGTCAGATTACCTATGGAAACATTGTTAATGATTGTTGTATGGTGATGTTTGCAAAATAGTATTGTTTAAACAAACAGTTGATTTGATAAGTTGCTGTCTATCCATAGACACCATAATCCATGCATGAATGTACACAAAAATGGCTGCAAGTTATCTGTTTCGTTTTGGTAATATCAATCTATCTCAATCAATCTATATGTCTGTCTTTTTGTCTGTCTATTATTTATTTATCTCGCTATCTATCCAGCTCTTTCTTATCATGGGGACTTTATCAGCTGCAGAGTATGGCATCAAATGTTTTAACAGATTGCAGATGGAATAGAAAATGATAGAATTCAGAAATGAATTGGATTTATTTATAAGATTTATCGTGCTAGAATGTCAAATAAGATTTGTCGTGCTAGAATGTCAAATAAGTTTCATTGTGCTAGAATGTCAAATAAGATTTATCGTGCTACAATTTCCAATAAGATTTATCGTGTTAGAATGTCAAATAAGATTTACCGTGTTAGAATGTCAAATAAGATTGATCGTGCTAGAATGTCAAATAAGATTTATCGAGCTAGATTATCAAATAAGATTTATCGTGCTAGAATGTCAAATATGAGTTATCGTGCTAGAATGTCAAATACGATTTATAGTGTTAGAATGTCAAATAAGATTCATCGTGCTAGAATTTCAAATAATATTTATCGTGCTAGAATGTCAAATAAGATTCATCGTCCTAGAATATCAAATAAGATTTATCTTGTTAGAATGTCAAATAAGATTTATCATGTTAGAATGTCAAATAAGATTTATCATGTTAGAATGTCAAATAAGATTTATCGTGCTAGAATGTCAAAAAAGATTTATCTTGTTAGAATGTCAACTAAGATTGATAGTGCTAGAATGTCAAATCAGATTTATTGTGCTAGAATGCCAAATAATATTCATCGTGTTAGAATGTCAAATAAGATTGGTCGTTCTAGAATGTCAAATAAGATTCATCATACTAGAATGTCAAATAAGGTTTATCTTGTTAGAATGTCAAATAAGATTTATCATGTTAGAATGTCAAATAAGATTTATCTTGTTAGAATGTCAAATAAGATTTATCTTGTTAGAATGTCAAATAAGATTTATCGTGCCAGAATGTCAAATAAGATTTTTAGTGCCAGAATGTCAAATAAGATTTATCATATTAGAATGTCAAATAAGATTCATCGTACTAGAATTTCAAATAAGATTTATCATGTTAGAATGTCAAATAAGATTTATCTTGTTAGAATGTCAAATAAGATTCATCGTGCTAGAATGTCAAATAAGATTTTTCGTGCCAGAATGTCAAATAAGATTTATCATGTTAGAATGTCATATAAGATTATCATGTTAGAATGTCAAATAAGATTTATCATGTTAGAATGTCAAATAAGATTTATCTTGTTAGAATGTCAAATAAGATTTATCGTGCTAGAGTGTCAAATAAGAATGTCAAAAACATGACATTGCTTTAGGTATATACGAACTTTCAAATATTGCTGGTGGTGCAAGTCTCGTGAATCAATATTTGCTATGGCAAGCCAAATGCATAATAATTATAAAAAACTGATCTACGGACGAAAATAAAAACAAAGTAGTTTTTGAAATCTTTAAAGGACTTTTTTTGAAGACATGTTTTCTTTTTTGATATATCAGGTTTTACTAATTATTGGGCATTAGTCAAACAAAATCCTTGTTTATCTGAGAAAAGCGTGGTTTTTAACAGAAAAACCCATGATAACAGATATGACGATGTACGTTAAGTCAACTTATATCTAATCCTATTGCAATCATTTGGCGATGAACTACAGAATGGAATCCAGCAGGTTTCTCTATTATTTTGCTTTTGCATTTGGCAGAGAATAGCTTGGCTTTGTTCCAGCTATACCAAGTTTAACACAAAACTCTGGCATATCTAAAGATAACCCTGCTTTATCAATTGATATCATATGTCTTTGATAGCAAAATCAGGGTTTTAAAAGTATATCACAAATCTGATAAGGAACACCTGGCTTTTCACTTTGTATGGTAGGTTATAATTTGAAATATTACGTTGCTTGAAATAACCTACATTTCAATGCCGATTGCAGCAAAGTAAGAAAATCCGACACTTTCTGCTACTATAATATTTTTTTCAAACAAGAACTTGGCTTTTTCTCTGATACAATTGATTTTCTCTCTAAAGGAGCAATATATTTTGTTTTCTTTGGTTTTACGATAGAAAGTAGCTGGCATATCATTGAAAACCAGGTTTGACAAATTACTTATGATATCAGATATTTCTCCGAGCCAGTTGCTGGTTTCTTTAAAAGGAATTAGTCAATTTGCGATATTAGATACTATATTCGCTCCATTTTGATTGGAAGGAAAATACCATGGGGAGGAAGCCAATCATTGAAGTTGCCCTACCAAAAGACAGTAAGCGGTGTAGCTGACAAATAAATTATTAAATCAAGTTGCCGAATTTTAATTTTAATACCGATGTGACTAGGCAGTCAACAGTACAGGATACCCTTTTTTCCGGATGTATCAGCAAATCATGCTTCTGTAAGATTTAGGATATTAACTGATCGTTATATTTCAGGTTGCAAGGCTTTAAGTGAGGACAGGGATTCCGAAAAGATGACAGAATTCGACTGTTGGTAGGTCTCAATATAGTTCAAACATTTTAGTATAGCTCCAATTTCAGCTGTTAAAAAGGCTGTAGACGGTGGCACGGGATGTTTCAAAGGTGGTGTTAAACTTGCCTCCATCTTGTTAGGTTCCTGGCCCTCGACATAAATCATGTTTTTTTTTTCTTTCTATTCGATATTTCTCCAATAGATATTATCTCTATTCTTCTGCCACTGCTTGTACCCAGCGCATTGATTCTAGTTGCTGCAAAATGACTGGAAAAGTTATTATTATGAGCGTTTCGTTTGTCTTTCTTCCCTTTTGAATTAGCATGCATAACGCATATTTTATATAAAAATGAATCAAGGATTTTGTATTCGTAATTGTGCACAATATTATCCAACTAAGTTATAACACATGCATTTAATCAGGTATCGGTATGCAAATGCACGCGCGTTAAACACATAACCATGGTAAATTTTCTTTATTTGTTCTATTGACGTGTTGAATGATCTGCCACTCAAACATCCAATCGGTTCTACCGGAGGCTTATTTTCTCTTTAAATATGATATAACAGGCCAACAGATATATTATATTACAGTTTAGATTTACAAACATAAACTCCTTCATGTTAACAAATATAAGTCCCAGGTTTCAGAACATGAGCAAACTACTAGACAATCAGTGTGTCCAGACAAAACAAAAATGATGTGTAGCACCTAAATTCTTAATCTAAAGTGGACTAGTACAAACTTAAGTTATTTAATGTGCCAAAATACGCATGACATTAATGAAGACAAGTATATAGCTAGGCGTTTCCACGACCGCACCTCCTTCCAATGGTCCGATATTTGTTTTCGTTAAGTTGAAGGCCACATACTAAAGCAACAAATTGTAATACTGAAGTCTGCTATAGCACCAATTAACCTGGCGAGTAATTGTACACCCCAGGTTGATGACTAGCAGTGAGAAGATTTTGCGGACCCCCCCCCCCCCCACCGAAACTAAAATCTCAGTATTTATAAAATTAAAAATCCATGCATGGCACAGAGTCCATATTGATACACTATATAATTATTAAATACTTAAAACCCATATGTAAGATGATAGATACCGATGGCCGACATTACCAAGCAACTACTGTCATTGTAATTAAATACTTTCAAAATTACAGATTAGCTCATAATGTTTATTATTAAAATATGACTGTTTCTTACACGAATGTAGACAGCAATGAAACTTGCAGCAACATATGATAAACCTCAGGTATAGCAGAACTTTCTCTACCTTCCTTGAGCACAAGAAAATGGCAATGCATTGATATATTGTTGTGCTGTGTGATTCATTTTATCAAGTGTAAAACTGGTAATAAATGTAGTTCATATGAATGCTTGGTTTAAAAGAACAATATAATTTGTTAAAAATACAATTTGTACACGAATAGTTGTTAATATCGTTGATTAAACTGTGCAATAAACTACATTCCATAAAAGGAAAGAAAATGGTGGTAGCCACGGTATTTCAGATAGTAAAACGTCGAACGGTAATTGAAGGTTTACGATATCCTCCCAGCCCTGCCCGGAAAAAGGCACTTAGACTCAGTTTCTTTGGCATAATGTAATTAATAGCATGGTGAAAGTGCTATTAAAAACAAATCAACTATCGAAATTTGTGATCCCTACACGTAGATTTGTCTTCTTAGAAAGATTTGAAATTAATAAAATGCAAAAGTTAGGCCCGTAAGCTCCCTATAGCCTGTATATCATATCTATAACATATTGTGGGCATTGAATGTTAATTGTACCCCCTTAAATCTGAACCAGGACTCCTTTATGAGATGTCAAGAGCACTGCCTGCAGGTCCTTTGAAGTATTTCGTCATATCCACTTATCTGGAGATAATTATTAGCTGAATTTAAATTTGTTGTGTATATGTGTGTGTGTCTGTGTGTGTGTGTTTGTAAGAGAGAGAGAGAGAGAGAGAGAGAGAGAGAGTTGCCGAGCTAACAAGCTAATAATCGACCAGTAAAAACAACACGTTTCTCCACTATTATCATCAAGCACTATAAGACTAGAACAAGTAAATTTGGAAGAGATGCAACCGTAACTTCAACAGCTCTGAACAGCAAGCCCTTCTTTTCGATCGATTTGATAATATTTTGTTATGAAAAATAGAGTTTCACTACTGATATTATGACTTTAAGTTTACAAGGAATGTTATATTTAACATTTGCTACATGAAAAGACATTGATAGTCTTAAGAGCCTCGTTTTTAATGTTAACCATCACACACTACAGCTCAAACGGGTATATACTCAGAAGGTGTATTTTTATCATAATTGCCACGTCGTCCTTCTGGCATGATTCAGATTCGTTGGAAATATATTCGAATCGAAAAACGCGCTTTTTTTTCTCTCTCTCTCCTTATGTGTGTGTATCTATGTGCAGTATACAAAGTCGGTAAAGATACTGCTATATTTGTATTCATGTTTCCGTTGGAAACATATTCCAATCTAAAAAAACAAAACAAAAAAAAAACTGTTCTCTCCCTCTCTCTCTCTCTCTGTATCGGTATACACAGAGCTGGCAATACTACTGCTATATTTGTATTCAGAGTTGTGTTAAAGGTCTATTCCAAATTCCAAATAAATATTAGGCCCGAATTCTGACCAACGTTGACATTTCCCAATGCATTTATTAATGTGGGTAGACCCTTTACGGCGTGGGCTAGAGAAACATTGCACGTACCATTTCCAATAAACTTCTGACGTCTAATAGGCAACGCATCCAACTAGCAAACTATATTCTTGGTTTAAGAGTGATAAATTTATTACTTATGTAAGAATATGTTTTTGTCATTTTGTATTCACAATTTGACAATCAAAAAGCTGTCCAAATATTTTGGATACTTCAGTCAGAAATATGGATCCCCGTAAGGATCGGTGAAATTTATTCGATCCTAAGAAAGCTGATTGTTAAAGTGAGAGCATTCCTGCGCAACAAGGGTTTCATGGCCAGAGACGAAAAGCAGAGGTTTTAAAAACATAATGTCAGGTTTAACATTTAGTCATATTTGTCGAACATTATTTGACTGCATTTCGTTTAGTAGTCAGGTCTTTTCTTTCTTAAATTATATCCGAATATTTCACGTAAAGGAACGTGCATCATTATTTAAAGTTAGTTTAGCTAATTAATTGTTATACCCTCAAAATGTCTTGCTTCAAGAAAAATAATAATTTTAAAATAGCGAGCAGTTGTACACTGTTTGGTTATTGTTCCCTATTTCCATTTTCTTTACATTAGTTCTAATAAAAGGCTTATATTTTACAATGGATTTGGGTTGTTCTAGCTGAGAGTTCTTATTGGTATAAACATGTTTCCACGAATTTAAAAGTTTAGGTGACATATAGAAGCAAAACTTAAAATTATGAATGCCATTGATTTATATATGTATGCATGTTTGTATGTATGTATGTATGTATGTATGTATGTATGTATGTATGTATGTATGTATGTATGTATGTATGTAAGGATATGTGGATGAATGAGGAGGTAAATGGTCGGAATGATGGCTAGATGCATCAAGACTTCTCTCATATTTCAGGATTCGTTTAATACGAACTTTGAGTCATACTGCTCAGTTTGGTCCGATTGCATTCGTATTACCAGAGTTGAATATACCAATAAAAGCGTCCCCTTCGTGGTTACTTTCCACCCCAATTCCCCAAACTTACAACAGATCATTCGGAAGCATTGGCAACAGATTGAATCCTTTGACCGTGTGAAATGTATATTTCAAGAAGTTACTATGGTTGCGTACCGTAGACCTAACAATCTGAAGGACCATCTGGTATGTGCCAATGTGACTTCAAACAAGATCACAGATTCAGGCACATATTACTACAAAGACAAGCGTTGCCTAATTTGCAAACATATGCCCGAGACCTATTCGTGGAGAAGTTTGACGACAGGAATTAGATTTACTCTCAATCAGAAGTTAGGATGTCGAACCAAAATGAAATTTTCTTCTAGCATGCAAGATCTGTGCCACTTAATATGTTAGCGAAACCGTTGATCTCGGAAAATAAATGAATTACCACAAGAGCCACATTCGCAACAAAATCAACGCCAAACTTGCCAACCACTACAACACTACTGGTCATTCAGTCGAGTCCCTGGAGATGCTACCGATTGAATCTAACCTGGAGTGGACCGAATAGAACGCACACGTAAGGAACGATACGGGGAACTACAATTGAAAACTCATGCGGAGTTCGGTCTCAATGAAAGAGTCTAAACTTCCTAATGCAACCTTATCAAAACTACAACTAGGCATCAGTTTATCAGACGTACGCATGTTTTGCGATAATGTTTACTCAAAGTAAATATTCCGCAACTCTTTACACGCATTATTATTATTACTATTATTATTATTATTATTATTATTATAACTCTTTCCTACTACATCAAGCTGTTGACATTTTTCGTTAGTACCTCCATGCATAACTTTACAGGGATATAATTTCTATTGTACATTTTATAGATTGCGTTGAATATTTGCCATGCAATGTGTCCGTCATTTGTTGGAAGCCTGGAAATAAGTCAAAACATTTTGGTTCCCTGTGTGATAGGCACAATAATCCTTTCTTTGATTTTTGTTATACAACTGTGTTGGGCCGATGTCTGCATACAATACATAGCTAGGTTACCCGTGTTTCTTCTTTCATTCTTCTATTTTTATCCTTTGTTTGTATATTTCCCGGTCATTCAAACGTGTAGTAGTCAAGATATTATCTTGGCTTTTGTGTGTAATGTTTGTTATGTGGACGTAAATTGTTTCTTCCTCTGACACTCTGACAAAGCGCTTATTTAGTTCGAAACGTGGGGAAATTGTTTTGTATTTGTGCCGTTATAAAATTTGTGTGTGAAGATATATCTATCTATCGATCTATCTTATATGTATGTATATATATATATATATATATATATATATATATATATATATATATATATATATATATATATATGTGTGTGTGTGTAAATATATAATTTAGCACCTATCTTCATTTTTCTTTATTAATCTTTCCATTTCATCTTGAATAAAATAGTATCGTCTTATTTTTATATTCTTAAAGGAAGAGTGCTTTTCTGGTTTTGAAGAACATGCCATAATAGCCTGAAACTTAAACTGAAAAACACAAGTGTTGTAACTTGTATATGAATACCCCAAACGTAATATAATACTCCCAGTGCATAACAGTTCCTTTTTGAGCACCTTGATCATTGATCCAAGGGCTGTACTGTGGATATGACACTTTGCCTGATCATGATGTTAATCTTGATAATATATTCAATAGTTCCAAAGGTTACAAGGGTATACATCTCCCGTGTTCCTTGAACAATGGACGAGGGACTTGATTGTGCAAGTAGCACATAGTTCTGTCTTAAAATAATGTATTTAGTATTACTTACTTCTAAATAGGATCGGGGATAGATCATATGTTTATTGTCTAACTACCTCTGTGTTAGGACGTCTGATTCCTTAAGGAACTTTTATCTATACAAAATGTGTATGATGTTCAATCATTACTATTAAAAATAACACAATTTAAAAGAGGAATACTTAAAAACGATCTTGCCGTTACACAGCCCGGGATTGCGAGGAAGGCCAATTGATAGTTCACAAAGTGAGTGGATTTTTAGATACAGTAAAGCCTTGTGCAGAGCGTCCTACTTCTGGTTTACATTCAAAACATTTCCCTCTCAAATAATCTAATCTTCAAAACATGTCGTTAGCATTGCATTTTAATAGAGATTGCATGACATTTTGCTGATAATTATGTACAGCGCTGAAGTACCCATTCACAACAGAAATATATCTAACATAAAAGGTTTAGAAAATACACTTGAATAACTACAGACATGAACCACGAAGAATGAAAAGAACACTTTGTATATTCACTCAAGGCACACACGAAAATCAGAGTTGGTGTTCCTTTATGAGGAAGGTTGTTTTATCTTGCTTCGACTTGGTAGTGGTAGTTGTGGGAGTAGCACTTTGAGGAGAAAGAACGATGAGTATAACAATTGTAACATTATTTTATATTAGTTATAATGTTGGAAGATATGAAAAATTTTTATACCACAAGAAGCAATTCTCATTAATAACTTGTAATTTGACTCAAAGACAGTTTCAAAGTAGATTTCATTCAACTTAAAACTTAATATCTTTTAGGTTGCAGGCAACCAATATCCATGAATTTTGTTAAAGGATCTTTTTGATTATTTGTAATCAGCTGTATTGACATCTGAGTTGATCAAGAGCATTTACCAAAGGAAGCAAAGTTAGACTTCCAGTTAAAGCACACCTATTTAGTCCCTTCACCCTGTCTCTGTCTCTGTCTATCTGTCCGTCTCTCTGTCTCTCTCTCTTGTGCAGCGTGTCTTTTGTTGATGACGCTTTCATTATTCTTCTTCTCGAAAGCATCGACCTTCTGCATATATCAAACACCAATCTGTAGCATCCTTATCAATCTGTACTTTTTCCATATCTAAAGTTTATACCTGGTAGTAGAGGTATTTCTCCATAGAACAATACTGATTATATTCTCTATAGTGTACAATTCAAGTTTAATATATCTATCCAATTACACCGTATCTCTCTTTTCCAGTTATTGTCTTGAATTTGATACTGTGTGTGGCCCTAGTATGAGTATATTTATGCTTTTGGAAAGAAAAAGTGTAATCTTGGGCATAAATTAGGAATCGCGTACACAGTGATTTAGTTGAAAATAATCATTCACTTATTTACTAATAAGCATTAAATTACAGGCTATAATTCATAAAACTTACCACATAATTATGCGATAAATACTACAGCCTTTTATATCTTGGCATGTTACGTAATATTTCTGTACTGATTTGAAATAAGAGGATGCAAAGGTTGTGTTATTAGATTTGTCACTCATTATTACACTTTCATCAACTATATAATGATACATATAACTACAAAGACATTTCATCATTTACGACTAGAGCGATCATATTTTTTCTGGATGAATTTAAGCGTCAGAGATATTTGTATGTTTATAGTGATTTCGTACAGTATGCATTTTCCTGTATACAATAATTTCAACAAATATGCTCGAATATGAGCCTAAGTAAACCAATAACTGGAATAAAGTTATTATTGAAAAAAGGATATGGAATATAAGTATGGGTTTGGTTTTTAAAATTATTCTACAGTGAAAACAGATTTGTTGTGTATTACGTCAATCAGTACCTGACTATTTTTTGTACACGTAAATTAATAATTTCGAAATTTATAAGGGATAATTTTTACCACAATGAATTTCAAGGCACAACACTTTCTTCAAGTTATGGATTTTGGCATAGATTCAGGATAACTGTAATAATTAATTTGAAGTGATCATTTTATATGCAAGGGTAGCACACTAAATTGAAAGAAAGTTTTAATAAGTTTCTCCACTGCCAAATGTCAAATGTTTCTCCACTGCCAAATGTTTCCAAATCTGATGTGGTGATATTCATCTTAAATGAACATGCCCTGCGGGATTATTTCATAAGGATTCTATTTCCTCATCTAACTCCTGAGTTTTGTTGCGATACACAAAATCATTTTTCTCGATACCTTACACATTTCGACATATTATAGTATGTCAAATGCTTGAAAACAACATTACTTGTGCATATTTTTCATTTTTTTTTTTTCATTTTATTGGACGGAATTAACTTCAGCAAGATCTTACACAAACTTCACCTTTTTGTTCCGATGCTGGCAGAGTGCCCGAAATGATTAGGTATATTTACTTACTTAATGTCAGGATGAATGTTCATCGTGAATGTAGGCACTTACCATCTGAAATGAAGGAAAGTGTATAATTAGTGCTGTATCATTATTCAGACGCACTTTACAGAGAGTAGGTATGATATGTTCAGACGAAGCATATAGCTCTCTCATTACAAAGAACAAGAATCAAAACACATGAAAGCGATGTTTTCAGACAATATTGATATACAAATAATAAAATGTTGAATGAAGCAGTCATCTGACGGCGTGTCAGATATTCATCCGTTAGGGATATGGATGGCGCTTTTGCCGCGACGTCTGATAATACACATAGAAGTAACAGCAATTCTGAAGAACTTGTTTCAGAATAAGTTAGCTGACCTTTAAAGACAAAATGAATGTTTGCGATGATAGAGATGATGGTGATGCCAAAGAAGGAAATATAATGATGAAGATATCCTTGACTCGATGGTTGGCGTATTATTTGGCAAATGAGGAAAATGTGGGCCGAGTTTTATCCCCAGCGGTTGTACAGTTACTTAATTCAGGGATGAGGGCACTAATCGCATCTGATAATATGAAAGAACTGTCTAAAAAGTAACTGCGCCCTGCAAACTGTGAAAAATGTCAGTGCCCAAGGTGAATCCAGAAGTGTGGAACTAACTTAGGGAGGATACTAGAACGTCAGACCTTAAGCAACAACATTCAAAGCCGTCTAATCAAAGGCTTCTTTTCCGTGGTGAAAGCTATAGGCAAACTTGTCATTAACAAGCGTGGCACTCCTGTAAATAAGAAAAGTTTAACACTGGCAGCAAAGGCTTTCCGGTTACTAACTTTTGCACACATTGCGTTATTTGTACGCAGGAAAGGGCTATTGAAGCCAGACCGCAGTAATCGGTACACGCGACTATGCGCAACATCCTTACACTGATATTTTGTTAGGTTTCAATTGAAAAACAAAAACAAATCAAACATCAGAGATGCACAAAGGCTTGGCTCAATAGTTGTCCACAACGCACCTATCAGAGATTCGGGAACGGCAACACGTTTCGCTCTCATAGATAAAAAACTCATTCCTTTACATAAATCACAGAAGTGGTCTTTTTCAAGGGATTGCCACTGCAAATGTAATCGTCAGAACAGGCCAGGGAAGCTCAGGCTCTGACTTGGAAGAAGACAGGGCTACTAAAATGCATTAACAGAAATATCCTTATCAGAACATTGGTCTATTGGGGAAAAAGATATAAACATTCATGTTCAGCTAACGATGAATAATTCCGGAGCAGTGAAATATTTGACAAAATGAGTGGGAGCCAAAAGGGTCTAAATGACTTGTGTAATGAGACATGGTTTTGGTGTACAAATGGTAATATCCGGGTTCGTTTGGAGACTTACGTCGGAAATATGTAACGTTTCGGGCCAACAGCTTATCGCGTAAGCTTAGTGTGGATGGTGTATGGACACTTAGTGGGCATGGGTGTGCAAACAATTGTAAAGTCGCAGACGCTCAACATATTCCTATTTTTTTGCAGCACGGCCTAATAAACATTTACTTGCTTATGTGTCATATTTAACAGACTCTCAGACATATGCCATGCGCGTTTGTCTGATAAATTGGATAAAATTCCATGGATATATTTTTCCTTCTTTATGTTTACTGGGAGATCCGCTTTGCAAACTGGAACATGACCAGGTGAACGCAATGCTCATGCCACCAATTTGGACGGCTCAAATGTCGTTTGTCAAGCCATTTAACATTAATATGTAACCAGTTCTAAATTCTTCCAAAAAGCGATGGATATACTCTTCTTGCTGATGGATGTCAACCGACATGATGAGTTTCGGAGCCTCCATCTTGTCTGGGAGGTATTCCTCACTCAAAGCATACCACGCGACACTTCCGAAATCATACTCTCGTCATGGCGAGACTCCACATAGAAACAGCATAAGACATATTGGCAGAATTGTCTGTCTTTTTGTGGTTGACAACAGTGTAATTCAATTAAGGCACCTGTTTCTTACTGAACTATACCAGGATGGGTTGGAATAAATTGCATTAGATTAAGATCACTCTGCCTGTGTTGCGAAACGTTTAATTAAATTAGTTTTTCGTTCTAGGCCAGCTCTTCCTAGATATAGTTTCACTAAGAATGTAAATAATATTTTAACAGATTTTGCGTCTCTTAAGGAGTTGAACTTGACTCTCAAAGTTGCAATATTATTGGCGTTACTTACTGGACAACGATGTCAATCTATACACTTGATATATATTGAAAATGTTTTTCTTGCTGATACTAATGCTAAGATTAGAATAGGCGATTATTCAAAATTACAAGACCAGGTAAACCCTAAGGCCAACATGTGTCTTAATGGATACATATTAGACAGTAGACTTTGTATTGCGTGAGTCTTGAAGGAGTATTTGCATAGGACTAGCTTCCTTGGACCTTGTAATAATCACAAGTTGTTTATAAGTTTTCAAGCACTTCATAAGAGTATTTGTAAAGACTTTATTTGCCGTCTGGATTAAGCTGATAATGACACATTCAGGAATTGATTTATTCATTTCTACTCCCATAGAATGCCATCTATTTCATCTGCAGCAGGCTGGGTACCATTGAACACCATTTGCAAACTGTCGGTTAGACATCAGAGTGTGGGTTTTGGAAATAGCATACATTACCGTGAAGCAGGTTGATAGTTTTTGAACAGCCATTTTGATTTCCATTGCATTGGCATCAAGTGTGACTAACACTAAATGTACCGCACTTCCTTGAAAGTGCTTTTACTAACATGATTTTGGTGACTGATATGCACCGCTAGTACGCTAGTACGCTCATTTGATTATATATATATTATTTATGATAGAGGTGGTTTTTTTTAAATTTTGAGGCTTCTATCGACACAACGCGCCACATAGAGGCTTTTATTTTTGATTTCGCAGCCAATAAATTTCGCCGCTGAGAGCCATCTCTTTCGCCTTTTGAGGTTTCTATGTTTTTGGGGGAATCGTATTAACTTACGATAGAGCCATTTATTTCGCATTCTAAGGCTTCTATTATTTGTTTGCAATGATAGAGGTGGGGTTTTTTTTTTTTTTGTGTTTTTTTTTGCTTTTACGGCTTCCATTGAAAAACTCGCCACATAAAGGACTCTATTTTTGATTTCGCATCCAATAAATTTCATCGCGCGCTGTCATCTATTTCTCCTTTTGAGGCTTCTATGTTTTTTTGGGAATCGTGTCATCAACTATACTTTACTATGAACATACACGATTCCCCACCACTACTATTTTTTTAGAGTGTTTTTCAAGACTCGGATTTCAGTGTGTTTCTCAATTCTGTGGCTGCGATGAGAAAAAAATCACAAGGAGATGTTGAAAAAGCAAACAAAAATTAAAAAAAAAAACACCGCGGCGAGTCATCATTGAGTCATATCTCGGACTGTTTCGCGACTCGATGCATGAGCACTTTCCACGCCACGACTGTTTTTTTGGTGTTTTTTATGACTCAGATTTCAGTGTCTGCGAGTTTTTCAGGACAAAAAAAAAAAAAAATTAAATCTCCCAAAAGTTGGGTTTTATTTCGTTTTTAAATGGTAGTGATGTTTACTTTTATTTACAAAAAATATCACACATTCATCAACAAAAAATCGCGATTGTTAACACACAATGTTTTTATGAACACAAACTCACCTCGAAAATTTATGCAAATTTCAACAGTGTTTTTAACAACAAAAACCTAACTTGGTAAGAAATTCATCCATTGACTCTTAGGTTTTCACAGGTATCACTGACTCTTTTATTTCCTGTTCGCTTTCTGTTTCAACCTGAGAATTTGTGCAAATTCCACTTATTACTTGTGGATCTTCTTGGTAACTAAAATTTGATTCTAACAACTCAATATACTCATCTGTGCGTATTTTAGGGTCTTCACTGAATTCCATACAATCTGGAAGTGGCCATTGAATGCGTTTCAAAACATAATCACCAAGGTCGGGATTTGTATTATGTGTGGATTCAAATCGCGCACCGTATCTGTTATAAGTCACTTTTATTTTCTCGATAATTGATTTCAAGGATTTGCCGGGTTTCTTTGAATTTCTGCGATTTTCCGGAAAGTATGTTTTCCATTTACGCATTATTTCTTTTTAACTATATTTTCGCCTTCTTTTGACAGCAAGTGATCGCGCAGAGTATTATAATTAATTCTGAAAATTTCATTGTCGCCGCACAAAGGATCGTTTCTATCGCGATGAGCTACCGGTAAACCAATTCGCGCCAGAAAATCATTGGCAAATTTGAGTGCTTCACTTTCTGCGACTCGTTGTGCATCACTATCGCGATTTGTTAACCAACGACCACCCAGTGTAGTACTGCAATCTCGGAGAAATAATTCTGTTTTTTTTTCGAGAAATTCTATGCGTTCAGGAAATAATTTGGTGATTTCAGCTTGGTAAATCGATGCAAGATATGAAAATTAACGCTGATAAGGGTCGGTTAATGTTGGATCGTATTTGTACAATTCATCCCAACCGGAACGCTTTAATGCTTCTCCGCAATCTATTATTCGTTGACCAATACTGGTTTGTATTTCTTGAATCACTATTGGTTGTCGCGCGGGATCAATTAACTCTGGTTGTGGCGCACCATAATCTTGGCCGTAAAACCACTTTCTATCAGATTTTTCAACAATCGGTGATTATAATGGCTAATATAATTCTTTCTTTCGAAGGCTACATTGACATAAGCCATTCCTAGCGGTGTTTTCATTTCATCGACCTTAACACACATAGAAGCACGGCTAGTTGCGTCAGAAACACTATAAGTATGCTTAATATTATCTTCTATTTTTTCTACATTTCTTGAGACGAAATAATCCCAGTGAGATTGTGTGCCACTGAAATGAACACATTGAACGCATCTTAAACGATGAATACTTTGTTTTGCGGCCATAGCATCACCCAACCCGGATGAAAATACAAATAAATCAGTAAAACGCGGATATGTGATTGAAATACCGGCTTCCAGTTTTAAATTAAAAACTACACCATCATAATTGTCATATGCAGTGTCGATATTAGAAAAATCATTTTCTTTTTCCCCTGGATTACTATCGCCATGATAATATTTTACACGATGTCCGCGTGACGATAATAAACTTGTAAGTTCTTCAAAGGCGAGTCCCTTGATTTTTTTTTATGGCAAAATACTGCTATTTTATCGGTTGCAGTTTTTTCGATACCATGTCGAGTAAGTGTTTGAGATTTCTGTCGTGCGATTTGTTAAAAATTAACTGTTTGCCGCTGTTTGGTAAAAATGTGTTTTTGATGACGCTAATCGGTGTTTTCCTAATTGCTGTAATAATTGATAAGTCCAAGTCATTTCAATCGGCATCCAAGACAATAACGCGTTTTGCTGACCTTACGAATTCTTCTAAGCGTTTCCATCGTGTGCGAGCAACGTCGTGGGTCCGAAAAATCTGTCGAAGAATACCATGCCATTCATCTAGCAATAAAACATCTGGTGTGCCTTTGATGCGTTTTAAAGACTCTATTTGGACTATTACTCGTTTGTGTACATCAATATCAATTTCGCCGCGAACACGCGGATAGTTGACTAAATTATAATCCGGCGAGGTTTAATTTTTGAATGTTTTTCTATATGATACGGCAAGTACTGTTTGTTCCCGCTTGCTAGATTTTCATGCAGCTTCAGATTTTCCTAATCCACACGCTGATCCATCGCAGTAATCGGTATGGTCAATTATTTGACATCCAGGGCCGTCATGCCATTCTGGAATTTCCGTGTATTCTTCTGCGCTTAACGGTATACAATTTCCGGTTTTGTCAGGTCTGTAAATTTCACCTTCAGCGTCTTTTATGTTTTTAAATAATTGTTCTGCAAGATCCTCACCGGAAAGACCATCGATAAAAGTTTTATATTCTTCTGCGAATTTTTTTAAATAATATCCAAAATCGTCGTTACTTCTTATGTTTTCTTTGATCCAATCGCGTAGCACGAAATTTTTGTCATTTTCTTCTGAATCTTCTGCAAGTTTTTTAATTAATTCTTTTTTGTTTTCTTCTTCAGATAGTTTTACAAGTTCTGATCGAATAGTTACTGTTTCTTTAATGGCGCTGCACATTACAAATGTACTATTTTCGTTAACAATAACAAACAGCGCTCGCTTATCATGTTCGCGGTCACAAATATCACAATGTGATGGTTTTTCACGCTGAAGCACAAACATATTATCGTAACGAACTTCTGCGGTGATAAATGTATCAGTTTCACCTGACATCTTTTTAAAAAATTTCTAATCAATGACTCTTGTAACGCTGACAATGTGAAATTATCATTGTTTTGTGGTTTATTACTTGTATTGCATTTATAATGTGTTTTTTCTTTTTCTGTATTATATTGAGTAGCAGAACTACCTTGGACCAGCGTTTCTGAACATTCAAAATCTAATATTTCTTGACATAGTTCACATGGATGCACTAGGTAAATTTTTCGACATTCCGGTAAAAATTCGTTTTCCAAACAAGTTATTATATACGGACCTATTTTTTCGTTGCAACCTTTGTTAAAATCTATTCCGCGCAGTGTTTTTGAAAAATAAGAATCTTTAGATGTTGTTCCTACCAATTTTATACTGTCCATGCCGGCAATTAGATCTATACAATCGCCTTGAATAGCTTTGATAAATCCATTATTGTATTTAATTTTCTCTTTTGTATAATAAGCATTTATATCGGATAAAATATGATATCCACCTCGATATTCAAAAATAACAGCACTACAACCGCATATCATATTTTTCGACATAATCAATACGACCAAACAAACCTGAAATGGACTTAATTGTTCCAGTCTCAATTTGCAAATCCTCAGTGATAAATTCGTTATTTAATGGTTTTTTAAATATTACTTGATAAAATCTATCCTCATTTATGTATTTTTCGCCGGTTTTTAATAATTCTTCTATTGCGCCAAGGGTAGTTTCCTAAAATTCTGCGGCATAATCGATTGTTTCAAAATATGTTTTTTGTTTTAATCCATCGATACTAATAACGGCATCATCGTGTATGATTTTTTCTTTTTCGACAACAATACCTTCTTTGACAACAATTTCTTCTTGTTTCTCGAGCACATATGGATTATTTAACACTTCCTAGGATAATACCCCGTCCCCCCCCCCAACATCATCGAATGACATTTCTGACTCTTGCTATACAATTTCGACACCATTGCCAAACTCTCATGAATCGAAATTTCAACGACATTTGGCACAGGGGTTTCGATAACATTTTTGTATTAAAAAATTTCAGTATTTTCAATTACATTTTTGGATTTAATATCTGAGATTTGTTCACAAAATTATTCTATGATTTCGTCACAATCAAAATACTTTTCCGAAAATTCGATTTCATTCTTGTTATGGCGCACTGGTTCATCGGTAGTTTCGATATCTGAATCATCATCGGAATTATGCGAATCATCGGAATCATCTAAATCATTAAATAATTCATCCTCAGATTCATCATTGGATAAAAAAAATCTAAATTTCGCGAATCATCGTCATCTGAATCACTTTGAGAAAAATCTTGTTGTCGTTTACTCACAACTGTTTTGCGCCACATTATATCTAAATGGTTTTTTTATCTAAGTGAAAAAAAAATAATAATTACCTGCGGAAATCAAAATCAACACTTCAAAAAAAAAAAAAAAAAAAAATTATTATTCAGCATGAATTTATTCGAGATGTGGATCGAGATTTTTTGCGGTTATTTATTTTGGTTGTTTTGCAGCTTTTGCAGCCTTTATTGCGTTACCCAGTGCTATCAGAGCGTCGCCATTCAAAGATTCAAGTGTGTCATTACTCATTAAATTAAGAAAATTCGCGGCAGTTTTTATAACATCATCATCATCATCATCGACGGCTTCGTTAATTGCAGTATAATGATCTAACATGTTTTCATTTGGTGGTGTTTGTCTAAGTGCTTTTATGAATTTTATTTTCATCTGAGCATTATTCTTTTTATGTCTCCTCGATTACGCATAACAACAATTAGTGTATTGAGACCAATTGCTCTACCATGCTTTTTTTAGCAAATTATAACGCTTAAGAATTGTTTCGGTTTCCACTAACACGTTATCCGTCAATTGCTCTTTTCTAAGCTCAATAAATCGCGTC
This sequence comes from Margaritifera margaritifera, assembly GCA_029931535.1. Lineage (NCBI taxonomy): Eukaryota > Metazoa > Mollusca > Bivalvia > Unionida > Margaritiferidae > Margaritifera > Margaritifera margaritifera. The sequence goes on from JAQPZY010000835.1 coordinate 502,100, forward strand.
ATAAAATCCACACTAAGTTTCTCGTTTACTGGTGACATCACAGGATAATTCGCAGTAGTTTCTTCGATTGTGCTTTTTTAAAACACATTTGTCAACGCGGGTCCGTGATCGGTTTTTGATAATTTTTTTGTTTTTAACTCACCAGGGCGAAGACGAAACAATATCATGACTGCAATCACTTCTCGCGGTGTTATTATTGATGTTGGATTTTTCACAAAATTATTGGCTATCGTGGTTAATTCAGTTGAATCATCAAAAAGGAAATTTTTGGGAACTGTTATTCTTTCGCTAACGAGCGTGTTAAATCTTTCTTTGGCACGCGCATTGTGTTCTGTGGTTATGTCAGGGCGAAATGTTTTTTCGATTAAATCTTCGGAAATACCATAATGCTTTAAATATTTTCTAAAACGTGTCAACATTGTGGTTATCGACGATAGTTTATTCGCATAATGTTTAACTTTGACGTTGGTTGCTGATTCAACTCTGTGTTCTGTCCAAAAGTCTATTCCGTGGTCTGTTGTTAATTCAAAAAATTCTTGCTGATTTTTTCCGGAGATATTTCCTGAGCAATTACATCGATGAGTTTCTTCGACTGAAAATATACGTTCATTATACTATTATGAAAAAAAATATTTTTGTTAAAATTAATTATTCAAAATTGAAATATAGTGTCCTCACATACATTCGTCATATCGCGGTGAATATTTTTTCATGTAATTGACAGTTGAGGTAAGAATGCTTGTCTGCGCGACATTGTTGGCACTTTGGCTTTCAAAATTGATTGTAATGATTCCATGCAGCGTGCCCGAAAATTCTGATAGGTTGATATGCTGTAACATGTTAAAGCTATGTCATGGGGTTGATGTGCATGACCTTGCAAACATTCAATGGACTTGGTGCGCCGCCGACATTTTCGGACTATGTTCGCGGAGGTCACCCAGGGCCTGTGTAGTTTCCTCACGATTGACGTGGCTGAAACTTCCGGAAACGCTCATAGGGTCGGATCACGCACATATCAACGCGCCAGAAGTCCTGAATGAGGTCACATTGATTTGTCAGCGGTTGCTAACCGACGATAGTATGGACCCGTGAACGTTTCGATTGTTAATGTATGAACCCATTGAAGACATAAATGATGTCACGGAATTGTGTATGCTTTATATCAATATATATATGTGATCGAGAATGCACTCGGGTTTAGTAGCCGCGTACAACGTTACCTGAGGGTGGTTTATTTTTTTCGGCTATAGTTATTTCGAAATACTGAGCGCGATTCAACCCATGATGCATACTGCATGTGCAAATTGCCTGCAGTGAAAACCCAAGTATCTCGAGTTCTCTAGCTGCGCATATTCATCACAGCTAGGGTACTTATAGAGCAAATTCTCTATGTACAAATTACAATACGACGAGTCTTGTCAGGAAGCTTACCACTTTACGGGAGCAATCTTCAGCTGTAGAGGTATGTGAAATTTAAGATTGCATTCTTTATTACTATTCGTTTAATATGACAGAATTGTTTCATATATTAGATGTTTTAGAATTTATTCTAAATTCTACATAGAGTCAATACCTAGGTCATATAACGCCATGCTATTAGAAATACTATAGTCTGGTTCAAATTAGCTATTTGTTGCAACTGAACAGACAGATTGAATTTAATTATACGCTGCATGCATTGAATGATTAATGTAATGTGTAACGAAACGAATTCATGTGCGCGCATGCGCAATATATATCAATGCAAACGTACTTAACCGTGCCATATGTACTATACGGTTCAGTTGTTATACTTTTAGCTGCCTTGTGTATGGTTTGGTGATGTGGAGTCACAGAACTCTGTGGTGTTTCTTGTGACGTGTACGCTGCTGTCTGGTGACGTTGGCTTGGAAGAGAGTACTGGTGTTCTCATGTGAGGGACCTAGGCTTCGCGACCAGCGGGTCTGTGTTGGATGAGAAGGATCTCGAGAGACCCTTTCAATAGACTGGGAGGGGCGGACCATGCGTGGTGGCTCTTTGACCATTGACTAGAGCGGTTGGAACCGGAAATATATCTTGGTCATCAACTGGACGCCACGATATATATATATATATATATATATATATATATATATATATATATATATATATATATATATATATATAGTGAGATTATAATGTAGAGACTAACAGTCATACATATAACTACATATTTTATATAAATATTATATGCATACATATATATACATATACATATAGTGAGATTATAATGTCGAGACTAACAGTCATACATACAACTACACATTTTTATGTAAATATTATATACATACATGTATATACATACACATACATACATACATACATACACATATATATACATATATATACACACATACATATATACACATATACATATATATACACACATATATACATACACACATACATACATACATACATACATACACACATACATATATACATAGACACATATACACACATACATACATACATACATACATACATACATACATACATACATACATACATACATACATACATACATACATACATACATACATACACATGTATACAATATATAAATTCCTCCACTAAAAATCTATACAATTTTATATAATGCCTTAGTATTAAGGCCATTGGGATACAAAGTATCTAACCGATGTGTATGTGTGTATGTATGTATGTATGTGTGTATGTAAATATGTGTGTATATATATGTATATGTGTATATATGTATGTGTGTATATATATGTATATATAGTGTGTGTATGTATGTATGTATGTATGTATGTATGTATGTATGTATGTATGTATGTATGTGTATGTATATACATGTATGTATATAATATTTATATAAAAATATGTAGTTGTATGTATGACTGTTAGTCTCGACATTATAATCTCACTATATGTATATGTATATATATGTATGCATATAATATTTATATAAAATATGTAGTTATATGTATGACTGTTAGTCTCTACATTATAATCTCACTCTCAGTTTTCATTAGAGACTCATGTATCATTCTGATCCCGTTATACATATGATATTTGTATGATAAAGCATATCATTTATGATGTTATGTCAATTACGTAATTATTTATAAATATATAGACGTCATCAGTTTATTTGAAAAACATGACGTTATGTTAATGACGTAATTGTTTATAACTTTATAGACGTCATCAGTTTCTTTCAAAACATTTTGTGCCTGAAGAAGCATATAGTAAATGCGAAACTAGTCGCACAAATTTATCGGCGTTTGTGTTGTTTTTTTATCTCAAATCTATATATATATATATATATATATATATATATATATATAAGTGTTCCATTTTATTGTTATTTCCACTATTGCTATCTGAGCAAAATTTCATGCATTCATATTTCAATATCGCTATATGATTGATAGATTCATAAATTCATGCATACATTTTTCAATATCACTAAATGAGTGGTAAATTGATGAATTGATAGATTGATAAATTCATAAATTCGTGCATCCATATTTCAAATATCGCTAACTGAGTGATATGTTGATAAGTGTATAATACATGCATCCTTCTTGTGGATAAATTGTTAATGATGCATTATTCGTAGTCGTATATAAATCACATGGTTTGATCACCCTTGGTGCTTAATAAGACCTTGTTTGTATTAGGGTGTAGATCATATACTTCTGTTTGTTGATTGGTGATGGGACGTTATTCACGTTTGTTTAAATTCCATTCGTTAATTCATCGTTGATTTTTCTCGTTGAATTACTTGTTATTGATAGTTCCATGTTAGGAACTATATAATTTTCCTTATATCTTTATGTTATAATGGTGTCAGATTCGTTCATATTTAAATTGCGTTTATACATAAACATCTCATTAACACAATTGCTTTCGGTGTCTTCACTAATCCACTCCCAACCCAGCTTCATCCTGTTACAAATGATGTATATGATGAACGCGCGTGCACATATGATAAGTTCTGAGGCGCTTCCCATTTTACGTGAAATCAATGTCGCGATGCAGAGTGTCGTTGCAAATACAACCCCAAACGTTACCTCGATGATCACGATCTCGTCAACAAAACCAGAATTGTACGTTGTTTTCTCTACACCAATCACCGCGGGGCAAACCCTCACACTCGAGAACGCACTAGCGTCGTTGGACATGTATTACAGTTGGCCTAATATCCGATCGCAGCCGTTTGGGGGGACTCCCAGCGAATAACTCGTTCGATGTAGAAGATGTAGTCATTAACATAATTTGAAAATTATAACCTTTGATTTCTGCAGCGTCGAGGACAACTTAATGTAGCCTCGTTATCGTTTTCGTGTGCGATTCGTCTGAATCACACATTGGGGTTGTGCGGGGATATCTGCAAGGTTATTGTCGGAGCCGAACATGCAGTCACGTTTTACCGAAAGGGCGACACCAAAGATGCAATTTAGTGTGCTGATGGTGTCGATGATGGTAAAGCTGTTGTGTCGAAATTGACATTGTGGATATCTATGATAACCCTTTCGATGGCTGCAGAAATGCGTTTGTTGTCGTTTATGGATTCTGGAGGCATATAACCGCTGTCATTTCTCACACTCACCACAGACTCGTATGAAGGTGATGTTCAGTAGTTTGCATGGCAAATAACCACCCAACAAGGTGTCAGCGCACCAAGACACGTGTTTGCGGAGTTTCAAACTAGAGATCGAGCGAACGGCGGATAGACCAGTAATAAAATGATATTTGACCAGTTAGGGGTGTCTGAAGTTTCTTTGCGGTAAAATAGTTATCACTAACCCGCGGAAGAAATTTTGCTTGACTTCATAAACAATCATATCGCACGTGAATATCACAAGCTATTATCATACATAACCCGGGATCAAAACTTTGACACGGGTCTGCAAATTTCCCAGAAAGACTGAACTCATTTGTACCCGATTTATTACTTTTCATTGGAACACGTGGACCTAGTTAAACAGTCTGTGGTCGGCATGCACTTTCGTGCACTTGTTACTGATGTATTGATGTGATTCTCTCTGATAAGATGCTGTTGTTGGAGAGCATAGGTGGTCGGTTGAGAGTCATTGGTGCGCCAGTGGAAAACTAGTAAGTTTTTTTCAAACTCGTAATAGAACCTGTTGTTTTTTCAAATAACAATGTCAGATCACAAAGTTAAAGTTGGACATAGTGAAAACCAACTCGCAAAAATAAAGAGGTCAATAAGAAACGATAGCGGGCTCACATTGAGGCTTTCTCCAACAAAGTTAACAAGAAATGTCCCAGTGTGGCTAACGCAAAGGTAACTTAATCAGCTCAAAGCTCAAAGCGGCCAACAAATAAACACCTCTCTGACATTAACTTTATCAAAGTTGTAGGCTACACCTATACAAAAGAATGGTGGAATATTTTAAATTCTTGCTTGTAGCGGCTGCAGCTCCCGCGGCTGAAAAAGCGTTAGGGGCCATCGGAGCCGCATCAGGGGATGACTCTGCAAAAGGCAATATGGTGGAAAAATCTATGATTTTTGTCGAGGCCGCATAACGTCTCGTAGACGAATAAATAAAAAGGTAAAGGTCTTCGACTACCCGGGATGGCTCCCAAAATACCGTCAGGCAAAAGTCTTCGACTGCCAGGGACGACTACCAAAATACTCTAAGGCAAAGGTCTTCGACTACCCGGGATGACTCCAAAAGGTCGTCGTTTGTGACCTCGTCATTGACAGTCATGAATGCGCGTCCATTGACGAATTGTGATTTACTCACGATGACAAAGTCAGTCAAGCATTCCTGGGGTGACTTTATGCGGGATCAACTTGCGTCAATGATTCCCCGTACGTGGGAAAACGGCATCGTTAACCTGAGTTCGGTAACATAACCTGGAACTCATTGGGTCGCATACGTGGTAACACCTAGACATTTTTTTTTATTATTTATTATTTTGACTCATAAGTTGTTGATTATTTACATAGACACTTCCGGGGTGCCCGCGCGTCAACACTGTTTATTCAACAAATACGGCCCAATATGTGGACATTTTGCTGTTAAAGCACTGCATGTACTGGCGGAAGCCCGACCCCTCAAGCACTTATTGATTTTGCATTATCATTTAAAAGCTACACTTGAAACATATACGAAATGTCTGTTTATATTTACGGACGCGCAAGTGCAGCGACCTGACGCGGCACTGATGTTGAAGTCGATCTGACCAGGTTTGCTACCAAAGCCGATTTGACTGAGTTAAGCAAAAGGGTTGTTGTTGACGTCGACCTGGGCGAGCTCGTGATTTTCCTAGATTGAACTGGAAAACTTAAAACATCTAACGTGGACATCAACAGTATAGTTTTAAAGCCGCGAGGCGCCGTCGCGATGAAGCTGGCAGAAATCACTGAGAACTAGGGAGGTATCGGACCACTAATGATTTTACAACCAGAAAACCAGTCTACTGGTGGGGGAATAATAAATAGAGTACTAAATATTTTGAGATGCACCCATTGGATTGTAAATGGATTTAATTTTTTCCATTATACATTTCATAAACTTCAATCTATGTACTATAGTTGACAATAAAATATTTACTTTTATTTTGATATCCTGTATATGATTTCCTACTTACAAAATTGCATACGGACTCTTGGTGCGAGGCTATCTTCTTATGTGCAGACCATGGAGTCTCCCGTTTAGCAGCACGAGGCGCAAGAGAATGCTGCGAAATACCTGTTTTTCAAGACTGAAAAATATTCTCGAACTCTAATGAATGAAGCATATGTGGTTTGTATGCCAATCTAATGAAGAAATTAATTTATTTTTTATACATTAACATTAAGTTCTATGTGAATGAATTGTGGTCCAATCCTGAGAATCAGATACGTCGGCATTTCGGCTGCCTTTATCAAACGCTACGTCGATACTACCAGTGATGGGATGACACCGTATGTGGATGTAGAGGCCTTTATCAAACACTACGTCGATACTACCAGTGATGGGATGACACCGTATGTGGATGTAGAGGCCTTTATCAAACACTACGTCGATACTACCAGTGATGGGATGACACCGTATGTGGATGTAGAGGCCTTTATCAAACACTACGTCGATACTACCAGTGATGGGATGACACCGTATGTGGATGTAGAGGCCTTTATCAAACACTACGTCGATACAACCAGTGATGGGATGACACCGTATGTGGATGTAGAGGCCTTTATCAAACACTACGTCGATACTACCAGTGATGGGATGACACCGTATGTGGATGTAGAGGCCTTTATCAAACACTACGTCGATACTACCAGTGATGGGATGACACCGTATGTGGATGTAGAGGCCTTTATCAAACGCTGCGTCGATACTACCAGTGATGGGATGACACCGTATGTGGATGTAGAGGCCTTTATCAAACGCTACGTCGATACTACCAGTGATGGGATGACACCGTATGTGGATCTAGAGGCCTTTATCAAACACTACGTCGATACTGCCAGTGATGGGATGACACCGTATGTGGATGTAGAGGCCTTTATCAAACACTACGTCGATACTACCAGTGATGGGATGACACCGTATGTGGATGTAGAGGCCTTTATCAAACACTACGTCGATACTACCAGTGATGGGATGACACCGTATGTGGATGTAGAGGCCTTTATCAAACGCTACGTCGATACTACCAGTGATGGGATGACACCGTATGTGGATGTAGAGGCCTTTATAAAACGCTACGTCGATACTACCAGTGATGGGATGACACCGTATGTGGATGTAGAGGCCTTTATCAAGCACTACGTCGATACTACCAGTGATGGGATGACACCGTATGTGGATGTAGAGGCCTCTGAGCTTCTATCAGCCGTACTCTCACCAACACGTGTAGCAACCTCATAGAGCCAAATTCAAGGAATATTTGAATATGAAAAAAAATATTATCATACAGGTTAGATAAGTTTTAAATTGTACTCTACGGAGACTCGAACCTGGGTTCGCGGGTTACCGCACCCATCGCGTTGCCTGCACGCATCAGCCTCTATATCCCCTCGAGCACGTGCACATCGCCAAAAATGATACTACATAGTCGCTGGTACTCTGGTTCGAATCTCCGTAGAGTACGATTTGAAAAAAAAGAAATGTTAAAGGGTCAGCAGACTTTTGCTCAGAGATCAGTTGTTAAACACTTGCGGCAAAGAGTTATACCTCTTTTGGAGGTAAAAATCCTTCACAAATATCTCTGACATGGTTACACAAGACTATTTCACCGCAGCTCGGGAAGGTACCCAGAATGTGGTCTCAAAAGATAATAAGTCAGGTAATAAATGTAACGACCAGAGACCGTGAGAATCCAAGAAACCTGGTGCTAATAAGATGGAAGTTTCAGTCTGGAAAGGATGCTAATCATAAGAATAAACAATGCTGCACATGTAAGGAATGGGTCACATCTAGCCCGATTTTCCGGTACGAAGGGGTTTTTCCAGAGAGTAGCGAATAACGCGAGTATGGTATACGATTCCGAGGCACATGCGCAGATTGGTCGGAATGTTATTCAGTCGATTGGCACTTATCTTTTCCACGACGCGAGGGTACCGATAGCTAGTAGTACAGCCAACGGTCAAGAAATTACTGTATTATGCCATACCGGGTGTACGGGCGTCGTTGTAAAGCGTTGTCGCATTAGAGATGACCAAATGCTTGGTTGGAAAACCCCGTGTATGTTGTTTGATCAAACGATTGATCGCATTCGCGTCGCAAGAATAGAAATCGAGACACCTTTTCTGACCAGAACCGTCGAAGCATTGTGTATGGACAATCCCATATACGACTTAACAATTGGAAATATCGAGGGCTCCACACTCTTAATTATGTCACATTTTCCGTTTCCCATTATACAAATGGTCGAAACTAAGTCGCAGGCGCGGATGGGGAAATAACCGCTGATAAAATAGAAAGTTTCAGAAACCGTGACCAATATCTCCAGTGATCAATTTATGCGTGAGCAAGAACATAACGCGTCTTTGAGCGCGACTGTGGAGAATATTGTGCTCGGTACCGTGAAATATTGTAAAGGCGAGGGAAGTTATACATTCTTATGCATGAAAGGATTAATGTACAGGGAATTTACCATGTTGGATGGTAGAAAATTCTTCCAACTGGTTGTCCCACAGGAATTCAGGTTCCATGTAGTAAGAGTGGCACATGAATCCAGTATGGCGGGTCATTTAAGCATAAAAAAAAAAAAAAAAAAAAAAAATAACAAAAAAACAATCAAGGTGTCAGCTGACATTTATTGGCCTGGTGTGAATAGCGACGTCGCACGATCGACAATCATGCGACGTTTGCCAGAAGACCATCTCAAAGGAAAGAATAACCAGAGTACTATTAGGTCCAATGCCTTTGATAGATACCCCTTTCAAAATGGTGGCTGTCGATATTGTGGGACCCCTATTTCCTATTACAGACCGGAAAAACTGATATATCCTTACTCTAGTTGATTACGCAACTTGATACCCATAAGCCACAGCATTACCACTGATTTGAACCGAACGTGCGGCCCAGGCAAATCGACCGATAATATTAAAGTTTAGCAAGTTCAAGGACCGGAAAATCATGTTACGAGAGGCGCAAGAAAATTTGACCCGCTTGTTTAGAGAAGGTGTTACTGAAAACCTTACTTCACGTGTCTGTGTTGCCCGGTAAAAGTTGATTCCGTCTCTTACTGAGGCAAGGTATACCAATCTGTAAGCTGTATTAAAGTATGACAAAGTATGATTTAACAAAGCACCGCCAACTGCTAATAGGTCCACAAAATATCAGCCGTATATTTATTTTTTGTAATAGCCGTAAGACTTTCTTGTACAATAATATTTTTTTGTGATAATAATTGTAGTACGATATTAGTTCCTCACGGTCGCTATCTGGAATGTCTCGTGATATGTGATTAAAATCCAAAACGTTTTTCATTATTATCTTGTTTATAAAATTTACTTCCACAAAACAAATTCTTTTACGGCATCTTTTATTGTAGCATAAAATCTGCGTTTTCAGGTTTATTAAGAAAATCTTTATACTTCTTAAAGAACTCGGAGTTTTTGTCTAGTATCTGCGCTTCTTCTTCTGCAGTAAACTGGCGATGTCTAATCTGGCCAAGATTGATATAAATATTTTCTTTTGTAATAGTGTTAATGTCTTCTGGTGGTTTATTAGCATCAATAAAACTGATAGCTTCTTTGATATGATTAATAGGGGCCCAGGTTGTAAAATACTTTCCAGGATGCGGTCGCAAATTTACCGGCAATTTCAACGTTACTGTCATCAGATGATGGCTGTCCGTCCATTGCTTTTATAGCGTTATAAAAAGCAGCGTTTTCAGGTTTTTGTAGAAAATCTGTATATCCTTTAAACATAACATCATCTATATTTCTCAACCTAGCTCTTTCATCAGCAGTTGATGGGGTTATTTCTACTTCGCCTAATGATCCTGCTATTTTTTCTGGTGATGTGACGTTAGTTATTCCGGGAGTATTTTTATGTTTGTCAATAAACACTAAAGCCCTTTTTACAAGAATAAGCTGTGTTTAAGAATAAATGTCTGTGTAAGGTAAGATCGGCGACCATAAATTTACCAGAAAAATCTGCAGCATCTAGACCAGCAAATTTTTTAACATATTGAATTACAATATCTACATAATCAGCATTTGCTGGATCTGCGAATATTTGTTTAATCTTATCAATTATTGGCGAATTTTTATGTCGCAAAAGTTTTATTTCGTAGGGTGTTTGATGTAATATCGGACGACTTAGTTTTGCTAGTACTTCTGGATCTTTTGCTGCTACAGCATGAGTATTTTGTAAAACATTGATCCTAGTAAGATCCGACTTTCATCTCAGATCATCAACTTCTTGATTAAGAAATAACAGCAGAGTCTATAAACTCTCCAGACTTTTCAAAAAGATGTAAATTAGGAAGTGTATCTATATACGCATCATCAATAATCAAGGTGTCTAAGTCTTAATAAAATATTTAATGCATTATTAGCATCTAGAGAAGTAGATGTTGTTATACTAAAAAAAGTATCAATTACAGTTTGACAAATTCTAAAAGCTGGCTCTCTAATCCACAAAATAAAGTGGTTTAGTTTTACAATTTTTATTACATTTTCTTGTTTATCCGTTACTACGTCATTATAAGGCCAAGTTATATTTTGATTAAAATCGCTTACTTTCGTAATGTGTTTAAGCATCACAGAAAATTCTCCATATTTTTTATCATCTAAATTTTTCATCGCCTCATATGCTGCATAATAAACAGCTTTTTTATAATAGTTATAGTACTTTATTTTATTTGTCAAGTAACTAAAAAGTATAAAATACGATGTTGCTAAAATATCACCTTTATTCATTTCATTGTTGATTTTTGTTATTGTTTCGCGGTCATTAAAGTATATTCCAATATCTTTATGAATTCTTCGTTTTGAAAACTTGTTTCTGAGATTTGTGTTTTTACTCAACAAATATTTTTTTGATCATTTACTTTAAACATACAATCGTGTTCATTTTTATGATGTGGCCCGTCAGTGTTTCTTTTTTATATAGATCTACACTGAATTATATTCTGAGTTATGTCATGATCAAGTTCTATGATAATGTTGTGTAAAATAGTTTCTAGTTCTTCTTCCAATAATCGCATGCCCTCTTTATTACACAGATTAACCATTATCTCATATTCTCTTATTTTTTTAAGTAAGACATCAGCTCTCATAGAGTAAACTAAAGCCTAATTTTTTCAACTTCTGTTTTTTCACCTTTCAACAAAGATGATTTTATATTAATCATTTTAACAGCACCGTCTCTTTGTATAGGCCTAGAATCTGCTGGAAGGAACACATTTGCGGCGTCTGTATTAAAAAGCACATTATAAAATGTTCTGCAAGTCTCGATAAACTCCCCCGTTATTTATTTTAATCACATAACAATTTATACTTGATCATCAAGAATAAAAATCTGAAATGCGCTAATACCCGGACTAGTCCCTTCGCCGTTTAGACTGTATAAAGTATACCATTTGTATTTTATGGTAGATATTGGTGTTGGCAATACAAATTCTTGGGCTGGTATTCCAATATAAGTTGGACTTAGCGCTACGTAAACAGCTGTAAATATAACGATGTCTGTATGACCTTATAATCGACAATTATATATTCTTTCTGTGCCACTGGCCCGTCCTCGTAACGTAAATTTCCATATTGAAACCCAAGTTGGACATTCTATCTTGATCCAAAAATAAGTGTTTTGTGCATTAGTAGCCCATTCGTTTGTGTTTAATGATGTTGGCGAATAACAGGCAAAAGCGTTAAATGGATTGTAGCCATTATAAAATGAAGAAGCTGTGACAACAAATCCTGTTTTATTCGAAGAGTCACTTGTTAGCGACAGAATAAATTCTACGCTGTTTTTTGTTCTTTTTAAACAATTAGCAGAAACAGAATCAACATAGGTTTTATTTGTTAAATCTGATCCAGCAGTTGGTGTCGCAGTTGATTCAATATTATTAGCTCCCATGTCAAGTGAGCCTGACACAATGTCGCCAATTGTTCTAACAGAATATGAGACAGCGTTTAGTAAACTTGAATAAGGAATGACCTCACCTGGATTTGTTAGTAAAGGAAGATTTATTATCTTGCTGTTGTTCATATCAATAGCGCATGTCATTGTTCTGCCAATTTTTGCAAGGGCATAATCTCGCAAATATTTTACAATAACAGCGTAGCTATCATCTCCAGGTTCACTTTGATTAAGGCCACTTATCACTCTATCATTCATATTAATTGATCCGCCCATAGTAAAACCTCCTAGCGGTGCATAAGCATAATCTGGCCATAACTTGTCGCGTCTCTCTCAGCTGGTGGAAAGCTTGTTGGTACATGTAGTCATGTTATTTTGACGCCATTATAGAATGTCAACGTGCCTGGGATATTGTCTCCACTTTTATTTATTTTTAGATTATTTAATGTATTCAGTTGCTGTAAACTTGTTGCTTGTGATACATTTCTGTTTTGTAGCGGATGTTGTATCACCTGATTTATTATTTTTTACCTGCCATATTAAGATCGCCTGCTATTGTGTCACCTGAACGCACCACATAAATATCACTAACAGCTCCTTCACCGTTAGAAGTTCCATTACCTAACAATGTTCCGAATTTAAAAAACTAACTAATTATTATTTATTTTAGTATTTAGTAAAATTATACATAATGAGTATCATAAACTTTGACACAGAAAATGTGATTAAACAGCAGCATAATTTTAATTTACAAAATTTACATTACTTAATTGTTGGGCGGACAGGTTCTGACAAAACAAATCTTTTGATGAATCTGCTGCTTAATGGTGATTTTAAGTACGACAGAGTCTACATTTACACAATAAACCCCCAACAAGACAAGTACGAATTATTACAAGAATACTATGACAGAATGAAAACTGAGCTCGGGGTAAATTATGACTTTTTTATAATTCAAGAACCTGACCAGGTTATGCCTGTATCTGAGCTAGATTCTACTGAAAATAAAGTAGTTGTTTTTGATGTCATTCCACTTGAACGCTGCGAAATGCAAAAAATTAAATCATATTTTTCTTTTTCACGAAACAAGAGATGTAACACAGTTTATCTTGCACAGGGTTTTTATAACGTAGACGGATTCATCGGAAGAAACACGGGCTTTTTTATTTTATTTGCTGGCCTTGATAAAATTGACATACAAAACATCGCAAGAAAACAATGTGGTGATTTTTGTTGTTTGATAGATTTTCATCGGACAAATCTATAATGTTTCGCTGTGGTCTTGATAAATTTTTATGTGATTAAAATAAATAATGGACAAGAAAGATGTGTTAAAGAAGCTTATCGAACAAAGCAAAATTCTTAAACAAGCCTTGACTGAGGCACTTGTTGGTAAACAACAAGCAGAAAAACAAACAACAAAATTATTTAAGCCAATAACAGTAGCTGTTATTGGTAAACAACCTGATATATCTCCGCTAACACAAGCAGAACTTAATGAGTTTAAGAAAAAATGTCTAAAAGGAGTTTTAGAAAAAAAAACAACTTGAGCTTGTCAGATCACTGACCGAGCAAAATGAACAAACAGAACAACAACAGCAAGATGTACTTGACGCTCTTCATAGGCAGCGACAAAAACAAGCTAAGGAACAAATGGAAACAATTGAAACATTAAAAACAATAAGAAAATGAATGTTGTAGATGAAATGAATGATAACCTACAAATATTTAAAAGATATTTTAAAGAAGGAGAAAAAGAGGAGTTTCAAGAAAAATATCTCAGGGATTTTAAAGACTTAAGCGCAATCATTAAAGATGGTGTAAATACAGAGATACATATCAAGGATAAAGAGATTATTGATGTAGGTATTTATGATCCTATTCGTAATGGTATTTTTGCGACTGCTTATTTTCTTACAACTGGAAATTATATAGAACGGGTAAAAAATAAAAATACCAAAAAATATGATAAATCATGGTCTTTTACTAGATTTAAAATTTAACGATGGAGTAGAATTGTTTAATGAATATGTTAAAGAAAAATTGGAAGAGATGTTTGGCAGTGGCATTAGAAGAAGCGGCGCCATACAAGTTTAAAGCACACAAGCTGAATTGTTGACCGATTGTTGTTATTGATCGCATCAAAATAATCTGGAAACACCGGACTAGAAATTGATAATGAAACTGTTAAAATCCTGGATCATCTTAGAGTCAATGGAAAATTAACAACAGATAAATATAGGGTTCTTCATAAAGACTTAATTTTATTGAAATAAAAATATAATGCAAACTGCCACGTTCCTTCTTGACTCGAAGCTAACATCAAATGACAGCGCAAAGTTTTCTGTGACATATACACCGCCTATACAACTTGACAGTAATTCACAATATGAAATTGGGCTAATATCAGCCACAATGTGGTCCTCAATTTTTAATGTGAAAACAGGTGTTAATGATAATTTCACATATTCTACTGGCGCTTGGTCATCAATTACAATTTCAGCTGTCGCCTATAACGTGACAGATCTTATTACGGTGATAAAGCAGGTGCTTTCCACACAAGAAGCCGAACCAAAACATTTTACTCTAGAACCTAATTATAATACATTGCGAGCTAAGATCACATTAAAAAAGAATTTTCTTGTGGATTTTTCTGTGGCAAATACAATAGGATCTTTATTAGGATTTAATAAAGCTCATCACGGATTCACTGCTTTTACATCAATCATACATGAAGGTGTATTATATTAGCACAGTATGGATCCACTGCTTTTACACCAATCATACATGAAGGTGTATTATATTAGCACAGTATGGATCCACTGCTTTTACACCAATCATACATGAAGGTGTATTATATTAGCACAGTATGAATCCGCTGCTTTTACACCAATCACACATGAAGGTGTATTATATATTAGCACAATACTCAGTACGGATCCATTGCTTTTACACCAATCATACATGAAGGTGAATTATATTAGCACAATACTCAGTACGGATCCACTGCTTTTACACCAATCATACATGAAGGTGTATTATATTAGCACAATACGGATCCACTGCTTTGACATCAATCATACATGAAGGTGTATTATATTAGCACAATACTCAGTACGGATCCACTGCTTTGACACCAATCATACATGAAGGTGTATTATATTAGCACAATACTCAGTACGGATCCACTGCTTTGACACCAATCATACATGAAGGTGTATTATATTAGCACAATACTCAGTACGAATCCACTGCTTTGACACCAATCATACATGAAGGTGTATTATATTAGCACAATACGGATCCACTGCTTTTACATCAGTCATACATGAAGGTGTATTATATTAGTTGACATCACGGACGTTAGCACAATACTCATCACTTGTTCAATCGCAGAAGGATCTTACACCGCCAAGGGCAGTAGAGGTCAGAAAATGTATTCATTTAGCCCAAATGTCCCTCCAGGATCTTTATTACAAATACAGCCACGACAGATGATTTATTGTCCTATTAATCTAGAAAAAAAAAATACAAATCATCACAATGACATTAACAGACCAATCTGGTAGGCAAATATATCTTAATAACGAACAGGTTACGTACTATCTACATCTGCGCAGAATCGCTTAGCGATTCTGTACAGCCAGGCGTAGCTTGGCCGAGAAATATTGTATAAAATTAATAAATAATGAAACAGAGAAATATTTATAAAAGAAAAATAGTTGGAGGATTATTTGGAAATATTTTTGAGAAGATAATATCTAGTTTACCAGGAACTGGTAGAAAAGTAGCTCCAATTGCTTTTGATGCGTCAAAAGCTTTTGCAACAGGAGCAAAATCTGCGGGAGGAACAGCTGTTAGTCAAAAATGTGCTGATAAAATAAAAGGCGCTCCAGCGGCGCCAACACTCAAAAGCGTCGCTTTGAGGTCAACAGCAGCTGAAATAAAAGAAGTTATCTCAGAAATCGCCCCAACACTTGAAACAACAAAAGCAATGGTGGCCACAACAAAAAACTTTTATCTCCAAGAGGTGAGGAAATTGTTAAAAAATTACATAAAAGAACTAGACAACAGGCACAACCTCTCGACTTTGCAGCTTTTTAATCTTGAGTGTGCAATTTTGTATAAAATAAAATAATAAAAGATGTCAACAGAAGATTATATTGACCTTAATGTGATAACACTTTTTGATGGCTCATCAATTGAATTTGAGTATGTTGAGTATCTTGATGTCTCTAATAACCCTAATCAACCTGGACAAAGAATAATTACTACACGAGATGAGGACATTTATCTACTTCCTCATAAAGCTTTTCTTGAGGTATGAGGCAGATTAATGACAGCGGCTGATCCACTAGCTCCACACGATATTAATGACCAAATAACATTACAAAACAATGGCTGGAACCTGTTTAAAAGTGCACGATATCAGCTTGCAAATCAAACGATAGAAGATATCTCAGATTATTTGTCAGTTGCCAGCACAATACTTAATCTGATCTTGTTTAGCGAAGATTACTCAAGGAGCGTTGCCACGAATATGCTTTGGTTTAAAGATACTAGTACAGGTGCTGCTGTTTCACTTGAAATTATTGCAGCATCATATCCAATTGCAAGTGCAGCTGCTGGTGCAACAAAAAATAGTATAAGAGGATCTGTCCTTACAAGGGCAGCATCACTTGTTATTGATCCACCTGCACACAACGCTGATTTAGCAGCAACATTAGTTCTTTTAACAAACGTGTGTAATGTTCTTGCCAGCAGCTGTAGGAGCAGCAGTAGATGTTGTTCTTCCGAAAGCACAAGAGGTTCCAAGAATAAAAAAATTGTTTTTACAATAAAGGCTTTTTCAAGAGAAGAGCTTACGGAAGTGGAGGAGAAATTTCAATGTTTTTACCACTATCAACAATTTTTGGTTTTTGTACAGATGTTAACGACGTTTTTAGAGGTGTTAAGCACACAATTATTCTTAATAGAGCTGAAGCAAATGAGTATATACACAAAGCTGATGCTGTTGATGATGGACAATTTGTTATCTCACATTTATCATTATGGATGCCAAAAGTAATTCCACCACTAACAAAACAACTTGAACTTGATATGGCTCTTGCTGCTTACACAAGACAAATTTATTTCGAGCAAAATAAAATGTATAGGATAGGTTTTCCAGACACAACAAATCATTCGTGGAGAATAACAAGTGCACCAAGTGAACAACTACCCCGCCATATTTTTGTTGTTTTTAGGTCAAAACCTCCAGCACCAAATCCACAAACTGTTAATAAAATGATTTTTAGACATTTTGACATGAGGGGAATCAGTGTGCGAATAAACTCTAGAAAATATCCTGACCGATAACTTGAATGTGATTTTAGACAAGCAACAAGAAACGTATCAAGGGCCTATATGATGTTAATGGAGGCCATGCAAAAATACCAAGATACCGATACTGGCTCACAAGTAAGCATCGAGGAGTTCAGAACACGTTATCCCTGTTTCATTTTGACACGCAGAAAGACTTTGAGGGTCGACAACTGAGACTGATCTAACGTGGACTCTTGGGGCTAATCCGGGAAACCCATTTGAGACTCTTGCGTTAATTACTTCTGATAGATACTTAACACTTGATGCCATTAATGGGAAGATGACAATTCAAGTGTAATTTTATGTATAAAAATATAATAAAATGTCTGAGCTAACCGATGAAATACCAGAATTTGAATATGTTGAGTATCTTGATGAAAATTCCAATAATCAAAACACAGCAGGACAGCGAGTAATAAATACACGTGATAATGACTTTTATCTACTTCCTCATAAAGCTTTTCTTGAGGTACGAGACAGAGTAATGACAGCTGCTAATGCGGCAGTTCCATTTGCTGCTGACACATAAATAACATTGCATAACAACGGCTGGAGCTTGTTCAAAAGTGCGCGATATCAGATTAATAATCAAACAGTAGAAGACATTTCAGATAATCTACCAACTGCCAGCACAATACTTAACCAAATCTAGTTTAGTGAAGATTATTCAAAAAGTGTTGCAACGAATGTGTTTTGGCTGAAGGATACTGGTAATGTTGGAGTAGAAACAGTATAAGCTGTAACTAACGGACCTCCTTTTGATACTGCAGCTACGATTGCTTCTGTTATTAATCCTGTTATTACTGGTGTTGCTGATGATGCTGGGTTAGAAAATAATAGTGGTAATGCTATAAGAGATGCTCTTACGGCAGTATCGGCTGGTTTTAACGCAAGGCAAGTATTTGCGCAAAATAATTATAATTCCGGTTATGTAGCAAGAAAAGATATTACTGATAAAAATAACACGATTTCAATGTTTTTACCACCATCGACTGTTTTTTGGTTTTTGTAAATATATTAACAAAGTTTTTAGAGGTGTTAAGCACACAACTATTCTTAATGTAGCCAATCAAAATGATTACATGATTAAGGATGCTGGTGTTGCTGATGGTCAATTTGTTATCTCTAGACTATCATTGTGGATGCCAAAACTTAAGCCGTCATTGTCTAAACAACTTGAGCTTGACACTTATCTTATGTCAACAAGAAAATATTATTTCGAGCAAAATAACATTTATAGACAAACAGTACCAGCAACAGCACTCTCTACGTGGAGAATATCAGGTGCATCTATTCATGAACTTCCACGGCATATTTTTATTGTTTTTCAAAATAAAAACAGAATTAATAATCAACTACAACACAGCGTCAGATTTGATAATATGTCAGTAAACCAAATATTAATTTAAGACAGGATCCTTAACGATCATTAGAGTGTAATTTTAACCGAGCAGCAAGAAACGTATCAGGACCTTATGTGATGTTAATGAAAGCTATGCAAAAATATCAAGATTTTAACAAAGGTACTCAGATTAGCATTGATGAGTTTACAACTCTTTCTCCAGCGTTTCATTTTGATGTTTCAAAACATAATGAAAGACTTTCACTGTCGCCAGCTGAGATAAAAGTAACGTGGACTCTTGATGCTGCTCCAGCAGCTGGATACTATGCATATGCGTTGATATCATCTGACAAGTATTTGATTATGGAATCATCTGGTGGAACTACAACTATTCAGGTTGAAGAAACAGCTCCTAGTGTACATTTAATGTAAAAAAAATATAAATAATGGTTTATACACAAACCGAAGTAAGTTTGTCTGAAGGACAAATACAAAATTAGCACGAGCTATAGCAGGACGACAAGTTTCGTTGAAAAATAATCCAGCAGCGTCCAGCAGCAATGACAAAACTGATGGTTACAAAAAATCTGATGAAAAAAATATCAACAGGATCGCCGTTTGTTCTTAACTTGTCAGCGGCACAAATAACCTCAATGAGCAAAATATGTGGATGTTTTGGCGATGCAATATCAACTTTGATAAACACAATATCACCAAAAATCTTGCCTGTGTCGGGGACACTTGGTATCGCAGCAGCATCAGGGGTAATTTCAGGAGCAACAAAGAGAGCTGTTGAAGGAAGAGGATTACAAACAAAGATTGCTAGGGCACTACCTTGAAGTGTATTAAAGAAAGGTAGTGGGACAAAAACAACGATATAAATTTTGTATAAATAATTAAAATAATGCCAAAGAAGGCGAAGAAAAGCGATAAAAAGGTGGGAAGACCAAGGAAGAAAAGCCTCAAAAGAAGGACGGGTTCATAGTCTAACTAATAGCGGGGATAACAGGAAGTCTACTTCCCAATCTGTTGGGAATAGAACGAGGATTAACATTGCCAGGAACAATGCGTCGGTAAAGCCATTAAGTAATTTTGAAATTCAAGATATACTAAAAAATATATAAAAAAACTGTTGGTGTTTTTAGTAAAGACCAATTACCTGACAAACAGAAAAGAGACTCTTGTTGTATTGTAAATATTCAAGATTTCGATGACAGTCATTGGGTCGCATTATACGACAACAATTATTTTGATTCATTTGGGCTACCTCCGTGTGATGATATAAAAAATTACGTAAATAAAAAATAAACAATTCATCGCTACAAGTACAAACTGTTGGAACAGTTGCTCGTGGATATTACTGTATAATGTTTATCAAACAAATGAAAAACGCCCAAGCAAAGCTTGGGAAAAATAGTTTTTAGACTTCATTATACAATTTGAACCAAAGCCATCATTAGCTAATGATAATTTCGCTGTAAATTTTATCTAATATTTAAGTATAAGTATGGACACGTACTGTTTGAAATGTAGAACGAGAACAGCTAATATAGATCCTGAAGCAATAACAACAAAAACCAACAGAGAAATGATGAAAAAGTACCTGCGGAATCTGTGGAAGAAGAAAAAGTGCTTTTGAAAAAAAGAAGAATTATATATGCCTATTGAACAAGTTGACGGGGCTCTTAAAAGTGTTGTGGTTTTAAGGCCTGATTCGCCTTGCTAGAGTAAATAAAAAGATAATACAGACAATAAAAGAAAATGTGTAACTATAGCGAAGACTATCATCTTTGTGGAGAAGGAAATAAAATTGTTGCTTATTTCAAACAATGTAATCATCGTAAAATTATTGGCGGCACATTAGATATTCATAATATTATTGGCAAGTTGCCAAAACATAAAGGAGGTTGGACACTTCCACGTCACAAATATACTGGGCCGTGGAATCCACTCGATGAACAGCTTGATGCTAATGACCAACTGCTGCCAGGCCAAGGGCCGTATAATCAAGTTGATGAGATAGCAATGAAACATGATATCTGATACAGAGATCATGTAGATGATAAGCATGGATGTGATAAAACAATGCTAGATGAGTTAAGTGAGATAAAACCACAAAATATGAGAGAAAGATTTGATAGGCGCCTTGTTCAAGCAATAATGAGAGCAAAATATAAACTTGGTATAGGGGCGCCACCACCACATGTTGGACTAGCAGATGAATTACACAGACCAAAAAAAAATATTCATAGAAAGGTCGTTGCGAATGCAGTAGATGATTGTTGGGCTGTTGATCTTGCCGACATGTCCCAACTTGCTGATGATAATGGCGGTAACAGATATTTAGTAAACATTGTTGGTGTTTTTAGCAGGTATGCGTTTAGTGTAGCTATAAAAGATAAGACGGGCAACACAATAACCGCAGCGTTTCATAGAATAATAAAAAAAATTGAAAGACGACAAAACAGAATCTGGACAGGTCATGGTGCTGAATTTTTTAATAAAAAAATTGAGGATTTCTTAAATCAACATAACATCAGCAAATACGTAACGGGCAATGAAGGAAAGAGTGTATCTGTGGAAAGATTTAATAGGACACTAAAAGAAAAAATATAAAAAAATTAACGGCTAGTAACGCAAATAATTACATTGATACGCTGCAAAAAAGCGTTGATGATTGCAACAATAAAAAACAAAGTTCGATTAAAATTACACCAAATGAAGCTGTAAAAAATCCTTTGATGGCCAATGAAATTTTGTATCGGAGACATACGTTTAGCAAGCATGACAGAGTCAGGATTTCGCTGACAACAAAACTATTTGAAAAGGGCTACACAAGAAACTGGTCTGAAGAAATATTTATTGTTGATAAAGTTCTAAACACAATACCTGTTACATACAAACTAAAAGATCTTAGCGGGGAATTAATATTGGGATCATTCTGCGAACAAAAATCACAACAAAACAGCCCAGGATATTTTTTATTATCGAAAAAAATATTGAGACTAAAGGTAAAAAAAGTTTTGTTAAATGGCGGGGATATTATGATGTTTTTAATAGTTGGATCCCAACAAGTACCATTAAGAATTTTGAATGATATTTTTATATATTTCTTTGTACTTAATTAATACAGAACGGCATTTAATTGGTTTACAAAGTTTAAGAAGATCATTCTTTCTTTCTTGTGTTATAAATCCTGTGCTGGCCATCAGGTTAAAAATGTTGGAAAATATAAGTTCAAATTTATATATTTTTGTCTGCCAGGTATTGTGAGATTGATAAAAAAAAAATAATCTTCCATAAAAAGTTTCTTTCTCGTCTGGAGTAAAATTAAATTTTATTATTATTTTTTTGCTATATGATATTTAACATTATAACGACCAGCAGTGGATTTGCCGTAGTGTTTTTTGTTTGCTAGATCAAGGCCAACATTTTCTTCTTCAACAAAGTCTCGCCGTCTTCATAAACATATTCTTTTTCTGGCAAATCAACAGGCTCTTGTTGAACAATATTTATTGTTTGTAGGTGTTCGTTTTGATAAAGATCATTTAGAAATTTTATCAATGACATTATAATATAATTTTATATAATTATAATTATAATAATGGGAGACGAACCACTTTACATAGCCAAATGTAAAAGTGTTACCAAATATAATTTTTATGAAAAACTAAAAGAGGCCTTTCATAATGATGACAGTATGCCTCTGTATTATTTCGGGATTACTGAAGGAGACGAAGCTGAGGTCTTGTTATCTTCAGAAAACCGACGGCGATTTTTTTTGGATACAAAATGTTTAATCGCGTATTCTAGAAAGATTTTATGTATCACTGCTATTGTTGTATGGCTAAGGACGAGTTGATTTCGCTGTTACAATCAACAGCTGTTTAAATAAAATAAAATTATATTGGTGTGTTATTATAATTTTTAGCTTTTGCTGATTTACAGACTCCATTAGCAACAGAACCTATTGAATTTGTAGTGATTCCGAAAAATTCTCCTGCTGCTGAGATTGATGGCCATTGTCTTTCTTCATTAGTTTTTAAGTCTTTTTATAAAACTGGTCTTGCAGTTTTTTTTATACATTTTCCAGCATTACCTAGTTGTACATTTACCTGTTGTGTTACAGCTTCAAGATTTTCGATTCTATTATCGGTTTGTATGCTGTTGATGTGATCAATAACATAACCACGTGGAATAGGTCCGTAAAAAGTGTCATAAACAAAACGATGAGATAAATATTTTTTTTGTATTATTATCCAAATCAATCACAGTAAAAATCAGATAACCCGTATTATTAAGATGGCTTATCACTTTTTTTTTGGTTTCTAATAATTCCACGATCATTAGACTCGTATTATTAAGATGGCTTATCACCTTTTTTTGTTGTTTCTAATAATTCCACCATCATTAAACTCTAATAATTCCACAATCATTAGACTCGTATTTATCATAAACTGGATGAGTCTGGTACTCATACGGCAGAGTTAGATTTAATAAATTCTTATTTTTTTTATCACCATTAATGTGACAAACTCTTCTTTTTTTGTATCTCACCTTTAAATACTTCCCATACAAAATCACACAAACATTTTTCAATAAATTTTATATCTCCAGATCCTCCTTACCCTCACATTATACAAATTTGATTGCAAGACACTTTGCGATTACCACAATCTGTACTTGACCACAGACGTTTTGTTACTTGCTGATGTTTTCGAAGAGTTTAGACGAATTTGTTTAAAAAATTACAAACTTGACCCTGCTTGGTACTTTTCAGCTGCTGGACTGTCTTGGGATCCTGCGTTAAAATTTACCGGAGTAGAATTGGAACTACTAACAGACCCTGACATGTTTTGTTTCATAGAAAAAGCTGTACGTGGTAGTATTTCTGTAATTACCAAAAAACACGCAAAAGCAAACAACAAACACCTACAAATTTGCAATCCTGATGAAGAATCATCGTTTATAATTCATCTTTAATTTAACAATTTATACGACCATGCAATGTCTCAACCGTCGCCTTGCGGTAATTTCAAGTATATAAAACCTGGACAATTCTTACTCGAGACAGACACAAATATTCCAGATGATGTTGGTTATTTTGCTGAGGTTGATCTTGATTATCCAGGTGAATTACACGAACTACGCAATTACTACCCAACAAAGAACACTTCGATTTATCTTAATATCCTGTAGATAGTGGTTTCAGATGTAACTATAATCAAAAGGTGATTGGAAAATTTAAAGATGAAACAAACTTTATACCTATTTCAGAGTTTATTGGGCTGAGAAGTAAAATGTACTGCATAAACTTGATGAAAAAGTTTAAAAAAGGACTATAAAGAAGCTTTGCAAGGAAACAATATTATATTGAGATGACTGTAATAAGATCAAATTTACATAAAATAGAAACAGATGCAATTAACAAAAAGGGTCTATGTAATTTTGGTGATAAGGTATTTTGCCAAGACAGGATATATACATTTTGCATTTGGATATGAACCATCTTGCAAGATTATACTTGAAGACGTTGTTGATTATGAATTATTTGAGGATCTTGGACTATAAATACCAGGTATAATTTTATCTAACAATTATTATAGAGGGCCATAACAAATGTCAGAAGAAATTAAAAAAGTAAAAATTGAGGATCACCTGATGGAATGTTCCAAAAAAGTTACAAGGGTGTTGGAAATGTCTGAAGAGATTCAAAGATCATAAAATGATATCTCAAAAATTGAAAATCACGTTATGGAATTTTCCACACAGATGAATAGGGTATTGAAAATGAAGGAAGAAATTAAAAAGTAAAAAAAATGATATATCAGAACTTGAAAATAACGTGATGGCATTTTCTGGACAGGTTCAACAGGTATTGGAAATGTTTGATGATATACAAAAATAACAAAAAAATAGTATATAAAAAAAGAATAGGTATAAATTGTATCTAACAATAAAAATTTAAAAAAAATCCTTGCGTGGGGGTGGTTGGGGCGGAGCAAGACAAAAAATATTTTTAAAAAATCCCTAGTAGTAGTGGAAAAGGGTGTGTTTCTGGCTATCCGGGTCTCTTATGTGAATTTATAATTATGACCAAGCGAAGCGAGGTCATACCTAAAAAAGATAATAGAGACCCGGGAGCCAGAAATCCCTTTTCCACTACTACTAATGCATAATTTGTAATTATTTACTCAGAGTAGAGTATTCTTTTCAAATTTACTAGTACGTACCAATTCCTTGAGTTCTGCGTCCTGAAAAGAACATAAGAAACTTTGTATTAGAAACGTCGAAATAACTTTCGCTTATTTCCTTTCAAAATGAGAGTAAATTTGCATACGCATTTTTAAAAATACAGTGCTTAACACCTGCTCTTTTTACAATCTATGTCTTTTTTGAAATCATAGTTTAAGTCCTCCTTTTTTTGCATCCTTGTATCATGTAATTCACAATGTGTTATACTAGTACTTATCCAGACCGGTAAGTGACCCATCTAAAGCCACGGAGTACCAGCACGAGAGTACAACATGCAACATTGTCAAAAGTGTTGATATTGACGATTTCTTGCTATAATCTAGAAAAAATAGACACAAACTAGTCTGGTAAATTTATATTTAAAATAAACTTTTTTGAAAAATGCTAAATTCTCTTGTACACAAATTCATATAATGTGCGTAATCTGCATGTGATTATTTGAAACATGCACGAAATACTCGTCTTTGTATAATTTACTGCATATTCGTGCTTGTCTTTCCGTCTGAAAATGAAATTAAATAAACTTGATATCATCAGGCGAAGTCTGAAACAGTCAACATTTATTTTCAATCGAGGTTTGAGAGGAGATTTAATTTTGTATTGGATTTTTGGACACAAAAATTAAGGGAAAGATCTATATTCTATATATTATGTCTGTATCAGGAATGCTATTCTATAAGCACATGCAGTTAAGCCCGCCATAATCTCGCAAACACCATGTGGTACATTCTCTACATGCACTAGAAGAAGTGAATCTAAACTGTAGATTGCGTACAGCTGCTATCTACATATATCTGCGAGGAGTTGGATGTACTGATGGGAAAAATCATATTGAATGCACCAGAAAGTCAAAAATAAGATATCAGCTTAGCTGTATGCAAAAGTCGCTAGGAGTACGAATCATGTGAATCAAACTTGACTTGGCCAACGTGAATCGCGTTTTCCATTACCATGAAAATTAAAAAACAGACATAGTTGAATGGATATTACAAACTCTCCAGAGACGGCAACGGTGCTGATATTCCTAACTGACGTGGCTAGGTTGAAGAAGAGTTTCCTCGACAGCGGAAAGTGTAAGCAGTTGATGAATAAACATTACATCCTCGCTTTAGACTCAGAGAGCAGGGGAGTTATTTAGCTGACTTATTTCAAATCAGGTACCGGGTGTTTTTGACTTACGTGCTATAAGTTACTCGACTAAATATATCTTTCTTTGAACACTCAGTTTGAATACATAGATGTGAAAAGATTCACCTCGTATTCTTGGCATATTTTCAAAGTGGGTAGTATGTTTATCCATCTTATTAGCTTTGTTATGATGCCAGATTTTAAACCGCTGTATTTATTGATAAACGTAAGCCACTCCACACAATAAATGTGAAAAGTAGTCAGAATCGCTAGTGGAAAAGACAGACCCAGTATTGTTTTATTTTGCTTCGTTTGTTATTTGTTGTTCTTGTTGTTCCTGTTCTCATGGATGTTTTTATTTTTGTCAGTTTTATCTGTCGAATATTCGCGATGAACACGTAATGAAAACAATGGGTAAAAGTCCTGCAGAACTAGGTAGTATATGTAATGTTGTTTTAATGTATATGTTGCTTTTGCAGTGTTGTGTCATTTGTTTACCATTTTAGTAGTGTAATTATGAAATCTAATCTGTCTTTCTTTCTTGTAAAATAACTGGGCGCAAGAAAAAGTGTTCCAGAACTACTCTCAGCTCTACTTCAGAATTTAACAATTTACTGTAAAAATAACAGTGATCCTATGTCAAACAGTATACATTTGGGTACTTGTATCCTTGGGATTTATGGCGATATTTATATATTTTGTCTGATCATCCATCCGTCTATCTGTAAAACTACCTTTGCTCCTAAACCTCTGTGCCTATATTCACTTTTTGTTTTGCATAGTTCCACATGTGATAACTATCTGCGAATGGGGCATAATTTTTGAGGATATCCTTTGGGTTTCTGATAAGGATCAAAAGGGCAAATGTTAAATATTACAGTTACTGTTAGAGTTATTAACATTTTTGGACCAAATTCGAAACACACAGTCTGAGCACAAGGCCACGTCCTATATGTATCAGCCTTTGGGTTACGATTCCAAGTGAAGGTCAGTGTGATGGAGTCGAGGGGGAATAGAGTGTTTATACTTTGATTTTGTGATGATGTGGCACGTGTTTATTTTTAGCAAACGAGATATCAGTCACCTTTGGCTGTGGTGGTGTAAGAGGAGTGGAACGTTTATCTGATGTTCTTGAATGGTATAAGACTGCAGCCATGAAATTGCATGTATCTCTTATAGAATTGTTTGCCTTGCATATATAATTAAACATTAAACATATGCAGATAACGATCATTATTTACCCTGTGGAATATCGTAGGCGGCTGTTTTCTGAATATCTCAATCTCATCCCATAAACGAACTGCATGTAAATAAATAATGAAGAAAAACATTTGTTTTGTCGTCTTTAAGTATTTAAATGGTTAGATGTATCCTGCATGTTTGGATCAGTGTTGTGGATGTATTTGAATCTAAACGCAGCTGTATATTGGTGATAACAACAGCTTAGCGTGAACTCAAGAAAAAAAAGGTCTTCTTTTGTTAGATCTTTAAAATTGTTCGAAAGAAATTAATATTATACAAAGTATTTTTTTTAGAAAGATTCCTGGATAATATTTATATACTATATGTAATTGGCAGATTATTGTAGCTGTGGCAATTAAATTGGTCAGTTCTCTGGGTGAAGTGAATTGTTGTTCAGACCTGGTGTTTAACTTCGTCTTGTATGGCTTATATAAAAAAATAAATTGATCTAATATTAAAAAAACGCATATTAAACATAAAATATGATAAATTTGTGCACAAATTAATATTGAACAATCAACTTTTCAATTCAACGAGCTGCATTGTACATGATATAGAAGTGTACGTACACCGAACTCTGTTATACCATTTTAGTTTTAATTACTGCTTTTTAAATATTTTATAAATGATACAAAACTTGCAAAATGAGAAATAAATTCATTTCATCAAGATATAATATATATACTGTTTGTGATATAATAAATGAGAAACTTATATATATATATATATATATATATATATATATATATATATATATATATATATACTGTTTGTGATATAATAAATGAGAAACTAGGAACTTGAAATGGTAACATTACATTGCTTAAATAGCATTGACCGATTCATTGTGCATGGGTGACGTTGATTTCTTAAAAAGAACCCTTAAATCACCATTACTGAACTAGCCAAAATATTACCATTATTTCTGATTTCAAGTTTTCATCGCAGATAAAATATGATAACATTTCAGTTACATTTCGATGTTTGCTAATGAATATTCAATGCTATGACCTGCCGTAGATTGTCTAACATAGTCCCGGGACGGTACTGTATTTTGTTTTTCCATGAATGAAAACGAAAGCAATGTATACTATAGTTCGTACACAAAATATACCCATGGCCAAAACCGTATCATATTTATGTGGAGCATTTAACGATTTAAAAGACTGTTTACTTCCTTCCGTCTACGATGAAAGAATGATCGACTGACGACGTCGATAAACATTCGTAATTTACGTAGTAAATTACTGAACTAAATAAAATTGTCCAGAGTGAGTGAGTGTGTGTGTCTGTCTGTGTGTGTGATAGAGAGAGAGAAGTACGGTTGTTTGAAACAAATGTTACAGAATGTACACTTTTACAAAAATAGATTATCTCACAAGAATATCATTTTAGCGTAGTATCTAAGATTGTAAACATTATCACAAATTAAACCAATAAAAAAGGAATAAACATTTCACGGTCATTTGAATTTTGTATTATTCGGCTTAGGTTATATAGTTCTTATTTTCATAGTTCTTTGTATTCTTGAATGCAGTCGTTAAGAAAAATATAAATGTGATATTAAAACATTTTCATGAAAGAACGTCGTTTGGATTTCATCTCTCTCTCTCTCTCTCTCTCTCTCTCTCTCTCTCTCTCTCTATATATATATATATATATATATATATATATATATATATATATATATATATATATATATACACACACACACACACAGACACACATCTATGTAAATCCGTAAAATCTTCCCTGCACTTAAAACCAAATACAGAAACCAGTCACGAAGAAACCAAAACAGTGGATTCATTTATTTTGTTATGGGCTCTATCCTTTGACCCATTTACTTCACTACAATAAAGGACCCAAACCTTATTATTGATGATGTATAGTTCACTGGGTTCCCCCCCCCCCATCCTTTTACATGTATTGAATGTTTAATTGCTCTATAAATAGATGCATTATTGCATAAGCTACATAATGTATCTAATTGTGTCATCTAGTATAAAGAGGCTAAATTGCAAAGGATAATATTTCAATATTTCGGTTTTAAAAACAATTTTATTGTGGCTGCGAAAATTTTCAAACTTCCATTGAAAAACAATTCTGTATTTGTCCAAGTTATTTAAATATGATCAATCTTTTTTATCCAATACAATACAGACATCAGTTTAATTTACATGATAAGATACAACAGATAAAAGTATGCAAGTAAAACATTTTTGTTTGTTTTTGCCTGTTATAAGTCTCAAAGGCGTTCCTTTAAGTTTAAAGAATTAAAGCCTTAAATTTCATTGGAATATTGTTATTGCACAGTTACTTTGTTAGCCTGGGTTACAGTCCGGTCAATTTTGTTAAAGTTTTTGATTGATGCCTGGGTAACATGCAAAAATTGAGCGCAGCGCCCTCTGCTTTACCACTCGCATGTCCCCAGGCGTCGATATCGCCACAATCTCAATAGGGTGCCGCTAAATAATGATGATCTATTTTCGACGGATGATCAGCGGGGTAATAAAAAGAAAAGAATATATTGGCAAAGCAAACATACATCGACGATGGTACCCAGGTTATTACTTTGATAGAGATTAACTCTTTGCTCCTTATTAACTGTACCTTTGCTCTTTTGAGACACGTCGAGAAGTCATTATGTATAGATGGACGAACGTTAATTTTCTAAAAACCTGATTATCTTATAGACAGTCTAGTCATGGCGTATATCTCTCTGAGATTTAATCAAAATTGTCCCGTATTTCAAATGTTACAGTCCAGACAGTGAAACATGTGACAAAATTAGATTTTCTTTCCTATGACCTTGAATAATGTCAAGCATGCCTGGTCACGTTACACACATGGAAAAGTCTGATGAACATATCTCCAAGACTTGAAATGTTTTGGGCCGGACAATCAATATGTAAACGGAATAATGACTGGTCGGCAATGCCATAAAATAATACGCCAATCTTGAAACAATTGTATAATTCAGTAGTTGATAGCATTTGTACGTATCTACTGGTGACAGTATCTCCCTTTTATAAGTCAGAAATTCTGCCTCCTTTCCTTGGCGATAGCGATAATTAATCATAGGGAAATATCTAATTTAGACAAGGCCTTATTCGTTTTTCAAAATATGTAGTCGCGCTTATGCATATTAATTATATATATATATACATACATACATACATACATACATACATACATACATACATACATACATACATACATACATACATACATACATACATACATGTAAGCATTCATACATAGACACCAATGGATTATTTTAAACATATCATTATCTAACCTGTCCTAATAAATTTCACATCTTTGATTTTAATCTTTAAAAAAAACGTAAGCACAGTTGTGGCATATTGGTTATTGCACGTAAAAAAGCCGGTTTCAGTCTTATAACACATGTGGTGACTTACTACATTAATTTGCGTCACAGTATCCACAGAAAACAATTTTCTTAAGATGTTCCCACTAAATGAACAGAAACAGGGTGTAAAAATAATCCTTGATTAATAGACGATACGCCTATAGAGAATCTGAAACAAAAGTAAAACTGCTTTGCAGGCTTCAATGTTTAAATGCCTGGGAAATACAGCATCCTAGTTTACAAGGAATAATTATCATTGTCCAGATAATACTGGAGACATGCTGAGCCTTACTTCAATAATGGTGAGGAAACTCGAAATCTACTCTGCCTCTTCTACTGTTTTATAATAATAGTTAACGTCTTCCGTCCTCTATAGAAAATATCTATATCATTATGAAATTCATCCGCTCTTAGTTGTCAAACAGTTAAAGAATTCATTATGCGCTAAAGCAATCCATTTGAATAACCAAATGTGACCTCAAATGGTGTTATTAATATTAGAAGCTAAATAAGAATAAAAGAGGATACAAAAATGAACTGATAACTTTATACTTCGTGGTATAGGATTATTTATTTTCTATGAATATTTATTTTTCGATATATGTACACGTCTCACAAATCATATAATAGCAGTAGTAGTACAAAGGGGCATTCTGGACCATCAATGATACTCCCATTTGCTCCTTCACTCGGGATTTATTATTGATGATTCATAATTCCCCTTTCTACTACTACTTTAGCTGTTTTACTTCAGCTCTTTGTTTATTTACGTCAACACTACTGCCAAGTTCCCCCCCCCCCCCCGCATAATTTTTTTAGATAAAAATGTGTATGTTCATTCTGATTAAATTAGGTACATTCTAATATCAATTATGTTTGGTTACACAAGTATATTCTAATCTCAAATATATTTACCTTATTAAGTAAAAAAAAAATTAAGTATGTTTGGGAAATTAAGTATGAATAGCATTTGATCATCAATCACATGTCTTTTGGGTATGATCTGATCAGAATCAGTGCAAATAATTAATCGAGAAACTTCTTTATTTCTTTGAGAGAAACTCCATTATCGTCATGTTCTTTACCATACTGTTCCTATATTTAATTAATCGCGTTGAGAGAATATCGCTTAACATGTCGTCCTTAATTCGAAACTCCTGGATTAAGTCCAGCATCATATAACGCTCTCCGCGTAGATACGTCCGAAGCTGGTTCAGGATCTTTGTGTAAGTAATCATCGCCAATTTACAAGACGCTTTTTTATTCTCAAACTTCGGTTTTATCTTTTTACTGGCCGTGTTTAGAGCGATACAAACACCAGATACAATTAACAAGAATTGATTCAAAGTACCACCCGCTGATGCAACACCACCTGCCGTTAATACCATTGGGAGATACGCGATCAACTGTAATATCCGACCGTAATCCACATAAGCTTTTTTATCACAATAACATTTTTTGTGATAATAGTTGTAGTACGTGATAAGCTTTTTTTATCATCGTCAGAAATATTGTTTGAAATATGATTGAAATCTATGACCTGCTTTTTATGTTTCATGTTATTTTAATTAGTTTCATAATATTTATTATTTGCCGCGGCGATATCAACTAATGTTCTAAAATATTTATTTTCAGGTTTGCTTAAGAACTGACGATATTTGTCAAATCTAGGATTTGATGTAATAGAAATCTCTTCATATTTAATACCATCATCAACCCATAAACTTTTGGGATAACTAAATATTGCTTGTACCAATGTGACCTCACTAACGAAATCTTTATAAAGATATTCATATTGGTCAATATATTTCATTGCTCCACCGATAGTTGTCTTAATTGTATCTAAAGATGGTTTTAATTAAACGAAATATTGACAGAATATGCCGCGGCAAATTTATTCAAACTTTCTTGTAAAATATCTATTATCTTTGAACCAAGTTTTTCTTCTATTAATGTGCAAATATTTCTATAAGTTTCGTTGAGTAAAAATTATGCAGCCTCATCAACCTCACTTTTTCTTTTTGATAAATCCTTTTTCTTTTCACTTAACTTATCATAATTGTTAAACTTTTGTTGAAATCTCGTTTAACTCACGAAGCTCTTTATACAATTTTTCTTTTTCATCCTTTGAGAGCGTTTCTAACTTTAAATATATTTTATTCAACACATAAATCACAGGTAAATTATTAGTTGTTAAAAAATCAGATATTTTAATCCATTCTTCTTGTCTTTTACTTATACCTACTTCCTAGAGTTTATCATAGAATATTTTAATTTTTTTTATATGTATAAAGCAAACACTTTTGCACTAAAAAGTCACCTGTTGTGTCAATTACCAACATCTCCTCTAACTCACTTTCAATTTTCTTTATCAGATCTCTTAGCACAAGACCCAGCTTTGCAGAAACAAGCTCAACAAGTCTTTTTTTTAGCTATCAACAATTTAAATTTTCCAAGCTCTTTACCAAACTTTTTTGCTTTAACTTTTTTTAGTTTCTCCTGCTTAAAATCAGTAGATGTCTCCAACTGCCATTTTATTTTTGTTTCAATATCCTTTTCTTCGCTTAGTTCTTTGAAAAAGTTTTCATTTTCATCTGCGGGCATAGTTGGTTTGTTTATTGCGTCCTCAATACGCTCTATTGCCTCTAGTGCAGTTTAAATTTCTTCATCTGTATAAGAATATTCTAATCTATTCGCTGCTGATGCTGCGAATACAAAATATGAAGTTGCTAGCGCATCTATATCATTTGGATATTCATTTACAGCTAACTTTGTTTCAACGTTTTTAAAATCAATACCTAATTGTTTAAACAATCTTCGCTTGGCAAAATGTTCTTCACTTTTGGATTTTTATTAAGAGCATACTTCTTTTAAAAGCATGGTCATCTATACACTCTAATTTTTTTCTATGTGTCTTTTCTTTTTCTCTATCAGCGAACTTTCGCTTGTTGATCGCTTTTGCACGTGATATCAATAAAAGTAACTCCTGGTCTAATTCAATGAAAATGTTGTGCAATAGATTTTCCAAAGATCGCTCTACCTGAGCTTTAGCTCGATCAGAACAAAATTTAACAAGTGCATCATATATATTTTGTTCATCACGTAATTGCTTCCCACGCATCATATAAGCGGAGAGATAGTTTTCCTCAACAGGTTTTGTTGGGTTTCCCATGATCACATTATTTTTCATATCGTGTAAAATGTATAATGGTGTTGGATCTCCTGGTGCATCAGGATCTCTTGTTGATAATACAACATCCGGATTAAAACTTTTGTTATAAAACTCACGGCAAACATCAATAATTTCTAACATTTTATTATTTTATGTTACACTAATTCATCAAGTGCATAAATCTGAAACATTGAAAAACCAGGATTGACTCTCTGCGTTTACACAAAAAATCTTAAACCATTTAAACTTTGTCGTGGGTATTGGATTTGGTATTAAAAATTATGTTGCTGTTGATCCAATATCAGTCGGATTTGGTGCTGTAAAAAGAACAGTTATTCTGGCAAAATTATCATTTGATCCTTGCAGTACCCAATTGTACAATCGTTCTGCGTTTGATGCTCGACACGTAACATAAACTTCCATATTGCTAAAGCACTAGGACACTCAATTTTAATCCAGGAATTTGCAAAGACACCATTACTCACCCATTCACCTGTTCCAGAAAAAGCATAAAACGCATTATAACCCACGTAATTTGATGATGAACTTGCAATGAAACCTGATTTATTTCCAGTATCCGCTGTTAGTGTTGGAATATGACCAACACTATTTTTTAATTCTTTTTGTTCCACCTGACACAGAGTCTACGTAGGTTGTATTTGTTAAATCTGGACCATTAGTTGGTATTGCCGTTGAAATAGCTTTATTAGCTCCCATGTTCAATGCTCCTGACATCGTGTCATCAACTTTTTTTTTACAACCGCGTTTAATAGATTTATTACGTTTTGATATGGAACAGCGTCTGTGGAGTTTACAGGATTTAGTGGATTTGTAATACTATTGCTGTTCATATTTAGTTGTCCTGTCATAGTGTCCCCTGTGTTATTAACCGCATAATCCTGTAGATATTTTACACTAACAGCGTATGTTAGGTCACCTGGTACAACTTGACTAAGACCGGTAATCACTCTACCATTCATGTTTAACGATCCTAACATTGTCGCACAACCAAGTGGAACATATGATGAAATAGCGGTTGTAAGTTGTCAGACACTTATAGCGTCCGTTATGTCAAGTGGAGGATAACTAGTTGGAAGAACTGTAATTGTGCCGCCGTTGATAAAATTTATAATACCTGATACACTGTCTCCTGTTTTACTAATTGTTGTGTTACCAACAGTGTTAAGCTGATTAATACTAACAGCTTGAGACAGGTTGACATACGCTGGTGGGTAATTAACCTCGAGATTTATAATCTTTTTACCTGTCATGTTAATGTTACCGCTCATTGTACCACCAGTAACACCTAATTTTGATAACCCTAACGTTGTAAGTTGACCGCATGATACCATCTGTGTATTGTCTACATTTGCTGGTGGATAGGCTGTTTCCAAATTTAATATCCGGTTGCCACTCATATTGAGGTCGCCTGTCATAGTGTCACCAGCTTTAGACACTCTGCCAGAAATTTGTTGTCTTAACGATGTATCATCATACTACTCTCCAGATCCATTTTCTGCAACATCGCCAATCAATGTTCCAAAGTTTGTGAAATAGGACATTATTTTATTATCCTACACAAAAATCAAAATAGGATAAAATTTAATTAATATAAATTTAATAATGAGTATAATAAATTTTGACACAAATAATGTGCTTAGACACGTGCATACTAAAAAATATCCGAATACGCACTTTGTTATTGTTGGTCGCAACGGTTGCGGTAAAACGAACTTGCTTATCAATTTGCTGCTTAATGATAATCTAAACTATGATAAGAATTTCAGTTACACGATTAATCCACAGCAGGATAAGTACCAACTTCTTCAAGAATACAATGACGAGTTGAAGGATGACCTTGGTATAAACGAGGATACATTTATTATAGCTGATACTGAGGATGTAATACCAGTTTCTCAGCTTAATACAACCGAGTATAAAATTGTTGTATTTGATGACATACCGCTAGAGCAAAGAGAGATGAAAATGATTAAATCATATTTTTCCTTAACGCGTAATAGGCGTTGTAATACGATTTTCTTATCACAAGGGTTTTACAACGTTGACGGATTTATTCGCAGAAACATTGGTTGTTTCATATTGTTTAATGGTCTTAATAACACTGACATACGAAATATCGCACGAGAACAGGGTGGTGTATCAAAAGAAAAATTTGCAAAAAAATATCAAGAAGTGACAAAGGGCGGAAAAAAAGAGTTTTTATTGTTTGATCGATTTCCACAAGATGACAGGTTAATCTTCAGGTTCGGACTCGATAAACTTTTGTATGAAGATTAAACTTATGATTAAAAAACTTGTGTATAAAACTAATTTATAAAATGGCAACAATTGCGTCCGTTGATGTTATGCGAAAATATATCGAGCAACGAAAACAACCTAAACAAGAAAGACAGGCTCGATTAGGTCAACAAGTTGCAGAAGAAGAAACAACTAAACTTTTTAAACCTCTTACCGAGGCCGTACTTGGCAAACAACCCGAGGGTGAAGGATTGTCACCAGCTGAACTCGAGAAAGTTACAGAGGAGGGTCTTAAAGGACTAATTGATGAAAAGCAAGACGCTGTTATCAGAGCACTGATGAGCAGAATGTTAGACAAGATTCTGTTATAAGAGCACTTGGTGAACAAACTGAAAACCAAGAGCCAAAATTGGCTAATATTATTGAGGGAATTGAAGAAGAACATCAGAGAAGGATTGTACGTCAGATGATTGTACCAACAGGTGAAGATAAAAAGGATATTATTCTAAGATTAGTAACAAATAAAATTAAATTTGATGACATTCCAGAATTTGAAGAAAAAAAATATTGTGAATATAAAAAGTTTTAAAAAATGGTCAGAAAAAGAAATTAATGATTTTTTTTTACAAGTGGTCGATATTATTAAAAAAGGTAAAGCTCCTCTTAAAAAAAGAGGACATTTCTTTTACAGATCAAATACAAATGCGTGACGCCTTCATTGCTAGAGTCTATAGCATTATTGGTGAAAAATATCTTCTACCAAAAAAAAAAAGTGATATATACGGTAAACATTTTTTTTGATAAAATTTTAAATAATACTAACAGAAATCAAGCTAAAACATTTCCTTTCATATGTGCTCCTTCTTCGAAGACCGGTACCGGCATTACATTTTATCAATCACCAGCGGAATTTGTTGATAGATTGGTGCTATTGATTTCATCAGAGGAGGCTGAGAATACTGTTATTGAAATTGATAAAGAACTTGTTGAAATGTTAGATCATCTTCGTTCAAATGGAACGTTAACACTAAACTACTACAAAGTACTTCACAAAGATGCAATTTTATCGAACTAAATAAATAATGCAATCCGTATCGCTACTATTCAACTCTGATCATAGTACACAAAACAGCGCTAACTTCTCTGTTACGTATACATCGACAATTGAACTTGATTCAAATTCTCAATATGATATTGGTCTCTACTCAGGAACAATGTGGAGCAGTATATTTAAAATTAAAACAAAAATTAATGATGATTTTTTATATTCCCCTGGTGCGTGGGCTAATATAAAAATTCCACAGGAAGCTTACAACGTGACCGACCTTAATACAACAATAAAACATATGTTAACAGAGAATGGTATTGATGCAACAAGATTCACAGTTGAGCCTAACTACAACACACTGCGAGCTAAGATTACACTAACAGCTAATCTTCTCATTGATTTTGCAACACCAACATATGTTGGATTTCTGCTAGGTTTAAATAAACTGCAATATGGTTCGGTAGCTGCTGCTTCAATCACATATGAAGGCGAGTCCCCTGTCGACATTATTGATGTTAGTAAAATATTAATTAATTGTTCAATAGCATCTGGATCATATACCGCAAAAGGCTTGCGTTGACAAACGATTTACTATTTCTCACCTAACGTACCACCAGGTTCGCTTTTGCAGATTCAACCACGACAAATGATTTATTATCCAATTAATGTTAAATCTCAAATATCCACTATGACAATGTCACTCACTGATCAAACTGGATGACAAATTGATCTTAATGATGAGCAGGTGACGTACTATCTACACCTATGCAAAATCACGTAAAAAATGTCCTAAAATTTATTTAAAATATAATAATAAAGAGGCGGAGAAAGATTTATAGAAAACAAATTGTTGATGGATTTTTAGGCGGAACATTTTCTAAGATTGGATCTTTGGTGACGAGAACGGCGCCAACATTAGCTCCAGTAGATCTTGATGATTCAAGGACTTTTGCCACAGGTGCTGCATCAGCAGCAGGTAGTGCAGTTGGTCAAAAGATAGCTGATACAATTAAAGGTGTACCTACGCAAGCTGCGATTAAGCAGACTATTAATGAAATAGCACCTACACCAGAAACAGCAAACGCCATGACTAAAACTACCAAAAAACTTTTGTCATCTCGTGGTGACGAAATAGTACGAACATTGTATAAAAAAAACTCGATACAAACTTGATATTCCTGCATTATAAATGAATTTGTTTTTTAAACAAATTATCTAATAATCTTAATAAAATGTCAACAAGAGATTATTTTAATATTGGTGAACCAACAGATGTTGATGATACGGTAACAGAATTCGAGTATGCTGAATATCTTGATGAAAACTTGAACGAAATAAACAAGGATGGAATACGAACGTTTAATACGCGAGATGATGATATTTATTTGCTACCGCACAAAGCATCTATTGAAGTGCGAGGAAAATTACAACAAACTGGACCAGCACCATATGTTGATTTTGATGCAGGAATAGAGATCACACTTTATAACAATGGTTGGGGTCTATTTTGTAGCGCACGTTATCAACTTGCTAATCAAACCATAGAGGATATCTCAGCTTATCTACCTATAGCGAGCACTATTCTTAATCTGGTGTCTTTTAGCCAAGATTATTCTAGAAGCATTGCTACCAACATGCTCTGGTTTAAGGATACTGCAGCAGACGATGATGAGTATAACAGGTTGATGGTAAGACCAGCTGAGGCAGCTGTTGCTAATAGATATACACTTAACAACATGACAGCAGACACTAACGGATCAACATTAGTAATAACAGCAATCAGAAGTGCCTTGTCAAATGCTAGACGACAAACCTACAACGAAGAATACGCTAAAAGACCAAATTACACAGACAATAGTAATACGATTTGTATGCTGCTTCCTCTTTCATCATTTTTCGGGTTTTCTAAGGACATTCATAAGGTTTTCAGGGGTGTTAAACACGCGATTATTCTTGAGAGAGAAGATGCATCAAATTATATAATCAAATCGGGTGGTGTAGATGGTCATTTTGTGATCAGTCGTCTTGCACTCTGGATGCCAAAAGTTATTCCTACAATAACCAAACAAATGGAAATTGATTCTATGTTTACAAATTACACGAGAAAACTCTGCTTTGAGCAGAATAAAATTTAGCACAAACAGCACTATATTCAACTTCATACTCATGGAGAATAACAAGCGAACCAAGTAAACAACTTCCACGTCATATTTTATAGTATTTCAGAGGGCTGATAGACGTGACAGCCAGTTGCAAAATAATTTTAATAACATGGATATTACAAAACATAATGTTAGAATATATTCTAGGCAGTATCCTGATAGAGAACTACAGTACGCTTTTAATGATATAAAAAATGACAACAAATGTTTCATGTGGGCCGTGCTATCAGCGTTGTTTCAAGCTAATGAAAATAATAATCGTGTTTCTAAATATAGTGTCCACTGTGATCAACTTAAATTTACTGGCATCAAGTTTACTGTTTCGCTAAAAGATATACCTAAATTTGAAAAGTTAAATGATTTAACGATAAAAGTGTTCGGTTTGTCAGAAAATTTAGATTTGTTTCCACACTACATAAGCAAAAACGCAAACCAGGATACGATTAATCTTCTACTGCATGAGAATCATTACTGCTGGATCAAATATTTTAGTGCGCTTGCTGGATCACAGTATAATAAAAATAAAAAGTTCTTCTGGTATAGATGTCTGCGTGGATTTAAAAAAACAAAAAAACAAGAAACGTTAGATTCACACGTTAGTTATTCTAAAATTGTACATCGTGTAAAACTACCCGACGATGATGAGAAGTGGCTTTATTTCAAAAATTTTAAACATAAACTCAAAGTGCCATTTATTATTTATGCTGATTTTGAGGCCTTATTAATTAATGTTGAGCGTGGTAAAACAAAATCGACAAAGACTGTACAGGACCATGTTCCATGTGGAGTAGAGTTTGTTGCATAGACCCTATTTATAATATGCCATTAAAATTGTACCGCGGTGAGAATCCCGCATCGTGGTTACTAAAAATTTGCTTGATGAAGCTGAGAAAATAAAACGCGTTTTAACTAATGTTAATACGATGATGCCGCTGGCCAATGAAGAAAAACGTGATTACAATCTCTCGTCAAATTTGTAGTAATGTTTTCACACATGAAAATCACAAAGTTCGTGATCATTGCCATATAACAGGTAAATATCGCGGTGCGGCGCATAATAGTTGCAATATAAACTTTAAATGTCCTCCATACATCCCGGTCGTGTTTCACAATCTTCGTGGATACGACGGTCATGTCATAATAGAAGCATTTGGTAATAAAGACATTGCAGAGCATATCATCAAGTGAATCACGAATAAAACCGAGAAATATATGTCATTTTCATATGGAAAGCTTCGGTCTATAGTTCATGGCAGCTTCGTTGGAAGAATTAGTAAACAATTTTTGTGTAAGGATACATTTTTTCATATGACAGAATATTTAGGTGAAAATGCATGAGTTCTTACAAAGAAGGGAATTTACCCAAATGAGTATATGGACAGTTGGTCGCGATTTGATGAAACAGAATTACCAACACATGAACAGTTTTATAGTAAGCTCAATGATGAGAATATTAGTGAAGATGGGTATGAACACGCACAAATGATATGGAACAAATTCAATTTTTCTAATATTGGTGATTATCATGATTTATACCTGTAAACTGACATACTATTGCTGGCCGGTGTATTTGAAGAATTTAGAAATGTCTGCATGAAATATTACAAACTTGATCCAGCGCATTATTTTTCATCACCAGGTCTAACTCGGAGACAATGTTAAAAACCACTACAATAAAGTTGGAACTGTTGACTGATCCTACTATGTTCTATTTCATTGAGCACTGAATTCGCGGTGGTATTACTGTAATCACAAAGAAACATGCTGTTGTAAGCAACAAGTACATAAAAGAATATGATCCAAAGAAAGAAAGTTCTTTTACCATTTATCTGGATCATCATGATCTCTACGACATCGCGATGAGTAAGGGTTTACCAATTTCAGGTTTTAAGTGGATTGATATTCAATTTTTTCTAAAGGAAATTGATAAGAAGATACCCGAGAATATCGGATACATTGCAGAGGTTGATCTAGAATATCCTGCTGAGCTTCATGATCTACGCAACGACTATCCATACTGTGCTGAGAATCTTATTGTTCAGGATCATATGATATCGTCTGCGCAGATCTAACAGAAACAAAAGTTTGGAATTGGAAAAGCCACAGTTGAGAAACTTGTGCCAAATTTGATGAATAAGAAGAATTATGTGATCCACATTGAAACATCAAAAGTGTCTTAATGCTGGTTTAATACTAACAAAAGTCCACAAGGTTATACAATTTAAATAGATTCCTTGGTTACAAAGCTACCCTTATTTTAATACGCAAAAGCGAGCTACTGCAGAAACAAACTTTGAGAAAGACTTTTTCAAGTTGATGATCAATAGCGTGTACGGAGAGACGATGGAAAATATCAGGAAGCGTGTCAATGTTGAGCTAGTAAATAATACCCATCGCAGAAATAAACTAGTTTCTGGTAATGATTTTATTTCAAAGAAAACATTTAACGAAAAGTTAGCTGCAATCCACAGAAAAAAGATAAGTTTAACGCAAAACAAACCGATTTATGTTGGATTTAGTGTGCTTGAATTAAGTAAGAAGCATATGTACGATTTTCTCTAAGAGTTTATCAAGGAGAGGTAAGTAAATAATGCCACGTTGTTGTTTACTGATACTGATTCTCTGTGCTACACCATCAAAACAGAGGATATTTACTCCAAAATATTTAACAACAAGGAATTATTTGATCTATCGGATTACCCTGTAAACAGTGAGTTCTATGATAATACAAATAACAAAGTAGTTGGAAAATTCAAAGACGAAACAAACTTTATTCCGATACTGGAGTTTATCTGGCTCAGAAGCAAGATGTACATGATAAAAACAGAAAATGGTAGGTTAAAGAAAAAAGCAAAGGGTATTAAAAGGCGTATTGTGCACACAAATTTAAATTTTAATGAATATTTTAGCGCACTATGTGGGACACACGGCCACGTTGAGATGACTGTGTCAGAAGTGATAGCCATTAACTTGAAACGCAGGTGATTAATAAAATTGGTTTGTCTCCGTTTGACGATAAGCGATATTGGACTAGTGGACCTGAGACTTTAGCGCATGGACACTATAAAATTGATGCTGAGATAAATGATTACCTACAAGATCTTGGTTTCATCTAAAAAAAATTATAATAATGCGTGAAATACTTATTCAAATTGCAAAAGGAATTTTGAAATATTGCTTACAACTTAGTATTGTGCTATTAATTATCTTAAATTTTATCTAACTTATGAATATGGATATACTGACAGTAATAAACAATATAAGGGAGGACACTAGTGTCATTACTGTTAATAATGATGAATTATTCTATAAAGAAGGACATTTGTATGTAGAAATAAAAAATGAGCTTTGTGGAAAATATTTTCTAAAACATGACAATATGAAACTATCATTTGTTCGTACTGGAGCAGGTTTATATTTTTTCTGTGCTTGAGACACTAAATGATATCTTATGTCAAATTGTTGATGATTTTTATAATTTAATATCAAAGGACAAATACGCAAAACTAACTATTAATCTTACAAACCATAACATTTTTAATGCAAAAGGCGAAAAATTAAGTACCAAACGAATATTGAAATTGATGTTGCCTGGCCAATGACTATCTGGTAAAATTAATTTCTCATTGTTCAGATATGACGATGATGTTTATCTTATCGCTAAGCCTGAGAATCTTGACATTAGTGACAAAATAAAATAATTTTATATAAACTAATAAATATGGAGGAAATAAGATACATAGAGTACGGATTTATAAATAATGAAGATGAACTTGAAAAAGAAATAGTGAAATGTCACCTGGACCCTGATTACAATGCTGAAATAATATTGTGCATCAATGATGGAAATAGAAGAGTTTTACTAACAGGTGAACAAGTTTATAATCTCAGAGAGCGTGGTATTGTGTTTGTTAGGTATGACAGAAGCACAATAATGAAACATGTGTCTTTATCTTTAAGAAAGAAGTTCTGTGATTTATTTAAGAAGAAGTTTCTCGATTAATTATTTACACTTGTTCTGATCAGATCATACCCAAAAGACGTGTGATTGATGATCAAATGCTATTCATACTTAATCTCCGAAACACACATACAATTTTGTTGTACTTAATCAGGTAAGTGTATTAGAGATTAGAATATACCTGTTTAACCAAACATACTTGATACTAGAATGTACCTAACTTCATCGGAATGAACCTAAAAAGTTTGTCTAAAAATATTGTGTGTGGGGTGGTGGTGGTGGTGGTGGTGGGGGGGGGGGAACTTGGCAGTAGTGTTGACATAAATAAGCAAAGAGCTGAAGCAAAGGAGCTAGAGTAGTAGTAGAAAGGGGAATTATGGATCATCAATGATAAATCCCGAACGAAGGAGCAAAGGGATTAACATTTATGGTCCAGAATACCCCTTTCTACTACTACTATAGTCTTATAACATATATACTTTGCACTTTTTGGCTGAGAGTATACATGCTAGAATTTACTATTGGTTGCTCTCTTTCTTCCAAAAAAGAATACTGGTATGACACAGTGATATTAGAAAAGTGAAATAAACTTCGCTTATTTGGTAGAGAGTGTAGATACGCATGCGCATATTTACAAATACAAATACTGTGCATGTCATTACTTGAACAGAATATTCCATTATAGTTGCTTTATGAACTAATGTACTGTAAGGGTTGTCTCGTACTTAAATCTCTTATAATGGCACTCATACCTATCATAAAAATCTGTATTTCCTACGATCTATATCTTTTTCGTAATCATAGTTGAAGTTGTCCTTCTTTTGCATCCATGCATTATGCAAGTTACATGTACTATAGTTTTCCACTACAGTAATTGCTTCCTTTAAAGCCAATCCCCACATTAAACAGTAACATCTTGAAGCAGATTAAACTTCTTTGAAAACTCTTCACTTGTTGTAAAAGATATTCGTTTTCTCTTCACTCTTTTCTGAGAACACCTTATGTCGTCTATCCAGTACGTTTCTCTGTTATCCTTCAGTAGCGTGATAATGTGGCTTTTAGATTTCCGTTTCCGATCTGGGTCAACG
Source organism: Margaritifera margaritifera (assembly GCA_029931535.1). Classification (NCBI taxonomy): domain Eukaryota; kingdom Metazoa; phylum Mollusca; class Bivalvia; order Unionida; family Margaritiferidae; genus Margaritifera; species Margaritifera margaritifera. Next base: position 547,042 of record JAQPZY010000835.1, read on the forward strand.
ACTTCTACCTCCCATGACTTTGTCCACCACGGCACACTCAAGTGAATCCCCGCGGCGACCACACAGGTCCGATGAAGTCGCGCGCGTGCCTGTTAGCGCCTCGCGCAAGACAAACCCCCAGTGGCGCATCTGGGTAGAATCTACTGCAGTTATTGAAAGCGGCTCAGTCTGCAGTACTGATAATAGTCTAGCTCATTGAGTTAAGCTACTAGGGAATAACATAGTCCAATATAAATCTTTGAAGTCTTTAATTCTCGAAGTAAAATCAAAGATGTTTCGGATTAAAATCCCTAGTAGCTAAACCTAATCACCGCTGATGCGAAAGCGAATCAAATTATTGTTAGTGAATACTTATTATTGGTGAATTATTGTTGGCTTGGGTGTTGCTGAATTACAATGACAGTAACTGTCGTTGACGTTGCTGTCGGAACTATATCGATAGCAATCGGTGTTGCAGGCTGCGCTGCTAAAAAAATTTCGTTACGGCTGCATCAACGAGTACCTGTCTATTCGGAAATTCTCGCAGCCGCCCAAAGCAGTCTCAATACAATTAGTAAACTATATTTGGTGGCCACTGAAGATAGAGCCATTACCACGGCGGAGTTCGAAACTGTGTTGGCGGAAATGGAAAACTTCGCGCGCAAATACGAAACCGGAGCGCTAGCGCGGAGATAGAACAGAAACAGGGATGTGATTTACATGTGGTAAAAATCGAGTAAACAGTTGGAAAGTGGCTTTCAGCAAGAGGGGGGGGGGGGGGATTCTCTCGCGCGAGGCGCCCACAGCCACGCGTGAGCGACTTCGCCGGACCTGTGCGGTCGCCGCGGGCATTCACTCTCGTGTGCCCTGGAGGGTAAAGTCATGGGGGGGGGGGTAGGGGGGTAGATGACGTTGACCCAGATCGGTAACGGAAATTTAAAAGTCAAATTAACACACTACTCCTTCCACATGGTTATAGTCCAATGAGTAGACTGTATAATATTATTTGCAATAGAGCTTTATACCCACAACGGTGTTTAATGTATCATTGTATTTCTTTAAATTATTATTAAACCGACGTCATATGTCGGTTTCTGGATCATATAACTTAGCAACCAAATACATTACGTCCAAGAGCATAATCTAATTTGCATTTACCATTGCAATAGTATTTGTTAAAATATAAAATCCTCCTCGCAACTACAGCTTTGTTTCTCCTGATATTCATCTTTCCATAATCTTTTCTGTTTGTTTAGTAGACCATTTCAACAATTTCCGTTATACATATTATATTACTGACTTTTCCGTTTAATATGTAGCTAAGATAACACTTTACGGGCTTATTTAATCGTGCAATATCTGCTTCAGCGAGTCCTTTAGCACAGGTTAAAAAGAAGGTTCAACCGTTTTATTTCCTTTAGTCTGTTATGGAATTCAGTACATAAAATGAAAGTTTTCTCCAATATTGTACTGTACCAGTATTTGAATTGTTATAAAATGCATAAGCATTTAAAACTTCCTGCGGTGTGGTCTGGGCGAAACCTTGATAAAACCATTTTGACCTCCAACAGTTCCCTCATCCTTCAGATATTGATTATTATCCCTGTAATGTCTCAAGTCATGAGATGAAGGTATATTCAATTTATTACATATTACATAATTATTATAATATTATTATTACAGATCAGACGAAATTTTTTCATATCTAATTAACTGAATGTTACATTAAAAGCGTAATCATCGAATAAGATTCTTTTTTTTTAAAACCTGAAACTGAATAGGAAATAGGTAACGGCTTTAACAAAGTCTGGAAGAAACCAATAAGAAATATCACATCCAAACGTGACCATCCATACTGCCCAATTTAGTTGATTCTGTCAAAATGTAATATGATAAGAAGCTCTATGTTTATTCCCAGATTTATCACAATTTAAGTTAAGTTAATGAACTGAATTTTTTATTTATTTGTATTTGAAGATATAAATTTCACTTACAATTTAATGCTAAATAAAGTTTGTTATGTTATGATCTACACAAAGGTAGTCTCATTATGTGTAATTAATCTTCATCTCTTTAAACACAATGGCTATTTCTGGATTATCTTGTATTTTAAAATAAGGTTAGGGTACGTTTAAGGTGTTTTGTATAATAGGATTCATTTCTAATTTAAGATATCTTTATTCTCAAAGATTATATTTTCACATGATGCCTGCAAAGTACAGTATAATGAGGTATAGATGGGATTACAGCTATTTAGAAAATCGACTACATATAAAAGTTCTTTGTATTATTAAGCAAACGCTTTTTACTAATTATGTCATGCTTTTCAAAGGAAATACATATACTTTTTAATTTCACGAAAAAGTTAAACGTATCCGCATCTATTATACGCCAACAAACAGTCATAACAAAATGCACATTCTTGGAATCTTTTAAAATAGGTATTAAGCTTATCCGTCTGGAAGGATGTTTTTTCCTTATAACAGATTTCACACTTCTCAATTTATTACTAAGCTTTTATTAAAAAGGAGTGATTTTATTCAATATTTTGTTTACACGCAGGAGACGGAAAATGAGGTTCAGTACTTATTCTGAAACTTAGTCATGGAAAAAAAGTGTTTTGGTATATTTGTCAAATTCACTGGTGCAAAAAAGTTGTCCAGAGCGAGGAGTGAAAAAAAAGGAAAAGTTGTTCAGAATCCTTAGTGGGGACCTTAAGAAGATAAATGTTGTTTTTTGTGGGTTTTGTTTTATTTGTCAATTACAGTTGTCTCGAAAAGATCGCGAAGTATCCTCTAGTGGAAATTGTGGGGAAAATTGTGGGGAAAAGTGGTACAGAACTGGGTAGTGGACGCAATGTTGATTTAATTTACGTGTCGCGTTTGCTCCTCTTGTCATTTTGTCGATTTTAAAAGTGGATAGAAGTAGTTAAATATTCTTTCTTATTTTTGTATAATACTTTATTGGCAAAAACTGCTCCAAAATTAGAAATATCAACCTTATGTTAGAATCGACTGACTATTCTCAAAAGGTCAATTATACCATATCACACAGGATAATAGTAAATAACGTTATCCCCATGCTTTATCGGGCGATATTGTGGTAATTTTCGTCTGACCGTCTGTTTGTCCGTCTATCTGCTACCATATCTGCCCTAAACATTTGAGTGTCAGTTCACCAAACTTCACCAAACATGATACATAGATCAGGTTCCAAATGCGATAACCATCTGCGAGAAGGGTATGATTTTTGGGCCCCCTGGAAAGGGATCATATATATATATATATATATATATATATATATATATATATATATATATATATACGAATAAATACTATTATCATACAGGTTAGAGAATTTAAATTCGTACGCTACGCCTGTAAACACCAACCCCTATAGCTTATCGACCATGTACACATAAAAAAAATGATGCTACACAGTCGCTGGTATAGGCATTCGTGAGTAGCAGACACACCCGCATGTCGACCCGGTTTAGTTCTCATCTAAGTTCACAGTCACTCCAGATTCCTACGACATAAATCAAGGTATATAGAGGTTATTTTAGAGTCATCTAAGTACACACGGTCGAGATGATATAGGGGTTGGTTTTTACAGGCAAGGCGATGGGTGCTGTAACTTGCGGACCTGAGTTCAAATCTCCGTAGAGTAGGAATTAAAATTCTCTAACATGTATGATAATATTGTTTATTCGTATTTAAAAATTCTGTTAATGTTATCAAGCATTCTCCTCTAGGATCCAGGGATAGCACTTTCCGCTCTGTTTGGTGCATATTTGTAATTCTCTCTCTCTCTCTCTCTTTCTCTCTCTCTCTCTCTCTCTCTCTCTCTCTCTCTCTCTCTCTCTATATATATATATATATATATATATATATATATATATATATATATATATATATATATATATATAAAGTTGCATTGTGTTTCTTTGGGTGTCCTTTAAATTCTGTTGAGATGAAAATGTGCTTGAATCCAGTGAATGCTCACGCCCTTTCGGAATTACTCGAACAGATTCGGAGGAAAGAATTCAATTATATTAATAAACTTGCTCATCTTATATGAAAAATGGTATCCTCTGAACCTGGTATTAATTATGTCTCCTTGTTCTACAAAGACTTAGAAATAGAAAAGAATAGTCTTCTGTAATTACTTAATGGAAATGTCGATGCAAAAATAAAGTTGCCCTCTTGTCTACAAGCAAACTTGGGGTGGTGAATTGAGAATTCACATGTCAGTTTTAAATCCATCTCACTTGCATCTCCTGACATTGTCTTGTGCAGCTGAAGCTGGGGCTCTGGCTTGGGGGAAGAGAGGGGTACTAAACTGTCTCAATAGAAACATCCCTATGAGAACATTGGTTTAGTCGGAAAAATATCACGTACATTATTCTGAATTTAAAGCCCGAGTTCGAACCCTGTCTGTATATTGCAGCTCCCTCAGAAACATTCATGTTCAGCTAATGATGAATAATTCAGTGGCAGTGATATATTTAACATGGGAGCAAAAAGGTTCTAAATGACTTGTGTAATGAGATCTAGTTTGGGCGTGAGCTTATCATCAGTAGATCATATCAATAATATAATGAGGAGATTTTTAAAAAAAAGATATTACTTTATTAAATCTGAATCGGGATTCCGGAAGAGTTTCGCGATGTCACGAGCAGCGAGTGAAGGATTTTTTAAAGTCTTTCCAGATACAACGAGATCATTCTTAGCTGAAGTTGTCTATGTTGTGTATATGTTTGTGTGTGTATGAGAGAGAGAGAGAGAGAGAGAGAGAGAGAGAGAGAGAGAGAGAGAGAGAGAGCTAAAGTTGCATGGCTAACTAATATTTTATCAGCTACACTGAAAACAACAAAAAAGACCAATCTTCATTGATGCAGCTTAGTATAGAGTACACGGGCACCATCATTGTAGGGCTACCAGACTGCACTGTTTTTTTTTCTTTTGCTATTACTCCATGCTATTTGGATGAAATCAATAAGGCCAGAAATGAAGAAATTGAATGACATTTATAAAGCGGAATAGGTATCAATGCCAAAGTGGTGTTGCTGGAAACAAAGATCCCGAATGCAGAAAATACGATCACGTCAGTGGACGAGAATTATAGTTTCCTAAGTAATATGCATGATAACATACGAGAGTGAGTAATGTTTAAGGCGTATGTACATTAATAGATATACATGTAAATTAAAAGGTACATATAGTTGGAGCATATCTTTATACTACACAACATATTCATGCATTATTTTGTTTTCAAGATGTGTATGCTTGATATATGTATGTCAGGCCAAGCAATTCAAAAGTTACGATTTTTGACGAAGTAATTTCACACAATAATTGAAATTGAGTGTGTCAAAGTAAGAAACTGGGAGTAAAAGTTTAGTTTCTGGTGATATGAGTAGTTGCACAAGTCAAATATAAATTATATTGACTTTAGTGAGCTTATTAAGCTCACTATCTACATGATGGAGATGATTTTCCTAACACCGAAGTTGGAAATAGTGTAAATAACGTTCTTGATCTCAAGAGTAAGAAATTACTTGATCTCAGTAAAACTTCAGGATTCGATATGGCTAACTGCAGATTCGGAAATGACCCAGATATTGGTGAGTTGACTTTCTGAGCTCACAGAAGGTGGAGCGTAGTTGACTACCTTTTGCTAATGTATGGGGATTTTGTGCACGTGAATTCTTCTAAAACAAATGCCATTCAATGAGTTATTGGGTCACGCCATACTAACCTTCAATTTGATGAAGGTCAATAGAAGATTATCGCTTGTAAATAACATTCTATTTTGCACGCGCAAAACCTCCATTTCTAGGAAAGTAACGAAACTTGTTTTATAAAGGTATTATCTAACAAGTAGGATATTCTATAGATCTTTTCTCAATAAAGATTAGAGGTTAGGGAAAAGGTTGATAAAATTGTTAAACAGTTCAATCAATTCATGCACAGTAAAGCGATAACATTGTTTAGATAGTCCAGCACTGGTAACAAAACAAAATAGAAATATCAACAACATTGTCCCATTATACCTTCAGGATTGCAGGAGATGACGTAGCTCAAGTGACTGGTTAGTGCGTATTGTTCAAGGATAGTCAGCTTCAGTAAACGTGACATTATACATAATTTCGAATTGCATGTGTTGCTTTCATGTTTTTTTTTTGTTTTTTGTTTTTTGTTTGCATTATTTGTACCAACATTAAGTCTATTTAATAATTATTTGATTATTTGAATGGAACAATTTTCACTCCTGGGCTTACACGTCCGTAAGATACAACCTCGAACTTGCCTTTCCATTACACCTTTGGGTCTTAGTGATGTACTACTACTAGCTACGACAGCTACTTGGCTTTCACTGAAACGTTCGGGCCGTAAATAGTTGCGTTAATAGGGCTGATAAATTGTCTGCCAGGGGAAAAGACTTCCCCGAAATGCACATAATTTAAAAAACACTCGCAGCGTATGGAGTTGCGTGTGATACATTTTCTTGTGCAGCAGTAGTTCATGCTCTGATCAGAGATAAATAAATCAGAGTGATATACTTTCCCTTCCTTTCACATTGAACTATGTGCTAGTAACCTAACATAAATAATGCAAGTATTTTCATTTTTTGCCCCGCCAGACAGTATTACTTTTGTATGTCCATCACAGCATGGTTATTGATGCGTTTAGGTCGTTTAGGGCCCTGTCGTGGGACATTCATGTTCCTTAATCACAATTCTAATTTTTAAATTTCTCAATCAATATAGTTATGTACATGTATAGGCAGGGCATACTGCTATGTTTGTATATATACAGTACTTAAATTAGCTGTCCGAAGCAATGTGCCTCTTAGGTTTAATGATGGGGGTGGGGTGGAGAGTTGTTTTGAATTTTTTAAAATTTCCTTTTAGATTAGAACTTTGGCTCGTACTGTCCATCCAATCAGGCACATTATCCTGTGGGTGAGGTTCCTTGCCTTTTCCCCTTGTTTAAGTTGTATAATCGATTGTTACCTTTGCCTTTGAGGTGGAGTTTTTTATTTGTCCTTTTGTGTTGTGCATTTCCGTTTGTTTGTTGTCATGTACATCATATACATTTTTTTATGCCCATTCTTGTTAGGGACAGGCTTATCTACGATCAAATTCTTGTATAGTTTCTGTTCTATCTATAAATTCTATATAAAAGTAAAGAAAGAAAAAATGTAAATTTATTTTAAAGAATAATAATAAGGTGTTTACAAAGTGCGTATTCTTGTTTTTGTGTGCATGTTTGTTTCTCTCTTTCTCTCTGTTGTGTTGTGGATATGGTTTGCAAGGGTTAGATTTTTTTGGTTGAGTTTGGAGTTCCAAATTGTATTAAGTTGAGTTTTGCTAGTTTGAGTTTGAAGTTCCAAATCGGATTGAGAATTGTTTTCGCACGGACGTGAATGAAAACAATGGTAGGATTTTTAGTTTGAGCTTAAAGTTCCAAATCGGATTAAAAACGGTTTTCGCACGGATGTGATTGAAAACATGGGTTAGATTTTGTAGGTTGACTTTTAGGTTCCGAATAAGATTGAAAATGGTTTTCATACGGACTGTGAAGATGCCAAGTAGTTCCTTTTTGTGTCTTGAAGTTTTAGGTTGGATCGTTTTTTAATTTGTTCCCTGCTTGACAAGGCATTCCGGCCTTTTTATAGGTACTCGCATTTAAGATGCGAATTTTTCGGATTTCCCTGTTCGCAGAGTATGGTAAGTTTACATTTTAGATTTCTTTTTGCAAATTGTGTTTTTCTTTTTTATTTATATAAATCAGGTATAAATTACATAGATTCTTCTTCGTATGAGTCCGTGTAACTATCTGTCCACTCATCTCCAGACTCCTCCTCATTTGAATCTGTTAGATCATCTATTGATTCTTCTTTGTATGAGTCTGTGGGTTACTCTTTTTATTGTGTCGAGTTTTGCGAGTAGTTTCTTGTAGTTATTTCACTCAGTGTGTCCATTTTCTCTTTTTCTGGAGTATTTGGTTTTGTTCTTTCGTTGTTTGTTGCTTGCGGTGAGCTGGGTTCGTTTGTTTGTCGTCTATTCTTTTTGCTTTGTACTGTTATCCATTTTTCTTTTTCTAGTTGTTATGTCTTCTTTTTCTTTTCTTGAGATGGTGACTTGTCTTTGTTTTTTTTTCTAAGTTCTGATTGTTGTGAGCCTTTCGCCTTTATTAGAGCTCGTGTTCTTGTGATTTTTTTTCACTTTGTTTTGGCTCTACTGGTTACTGGTCTCTGCACAGTTATATTCGATGATTTTTCGATTAGTCTTGTCGCAGTTGCTTCACTTTTCTTCGATTTCTCGATTTCTTTTTTCTGTTCCATTATTTTGGCCTTTGATGTTTTCTCTTTCGGAGGCTGGGGATTTCCCTTGTGTAGAATGGGATTTCCCTCTATTTCGGTTATTCTATTTTTCTCCTGGGATGGGGGAGGTGACGAACTGAACTCCCTTTCTGGCAATGGATTGCCTCCCCATGGGAAGTATTTTAGTAAAAAGTGTATAGCTGAATGAGCACTTTAATTAGTTTAAACTGATTGTGTGGAAGTAGTTTCCAATGAATTCAAACAAAATTGTGTATTTGTATAAAATAGAATCATATAGTGGATTTATTTTGTTTTAATGTTTCTTTGGTTTTTTTAAATTCCTTTTTTAACACAATTTAAGTATTATAATAAAAAAAATGATTAAAGAGTTCATGTATTTACTATGTATTATTATCAAAATACCCTCTGGGGAAAGATAACTCCTTGACAGAAAGGGAAATAACCCATATGATGCTACAATATATATGTCTGGCAATATCTTCTGTATGCTTCTGGTTTGTGTATTCACATGTGTAATGTCAGGCAATATCTCCAACAGCAAACCATTGAGATTGTCATGGTCAGTAGATGTGTCCAACATTTTCAATACTTAAATCTGAGCACGGGTGATATATGTACAGACCATATTAATCATGCTCCATTTAATGGATTTATATTACAAAAAATATTCTGACTGCCAAATATAAAAGAAATATTTTTGCTCTGATTTTGTAGAAGAAAGAACTAATTTAACTAATTATATCCACACACACACACACACCCAACCACCAAAACCAGCATTCAATGGTTGGTTCCTAATGGGTCATGCAAGTGTGGCTCCTTGATCATAAATCTAAAACTACTAAAATCCCTGCCCTGTATATGACTTTATACAAATTTACAGGGTATGAAAAGACTATTTAGATTTGCATAATGCCTGGAAAACTTGAATCATGGGGATTAATATACAAATTTACAGGGCATGTAAAGACTATTTAGATTTGCTTAATGCCTGGAAAACTTAAATAATGGGGATTAATATACAAATTTACAGGGCATGGAAAGACTATTTAGATATGCATAATGCCTGGAAAACTTAAATAATGGGGATTATTTATACAAATTTACAGGGCATGGAAAGACTATTTAGATATGCATAATGCCTGGAAAACTTGAATAATGGGGATTATTTATACAAATTTACAGGGCATGGAAAGACTATTTAGATATGCATAATGCCTGGAAAACTTGAATAATGGGGATTAATATACAAATTTACAGGGCATGGAAAGACTATTTAGATTTGCATAATGCCTGGAAAACTTGAATAATGGGGATTATTTATACAAATTTACAGGGCATGGAAAGACTATTTAGATTTGCATAATGCCTGGAAAACTTGAATAATGGGGATTATTTATACAAATTTACAGGGCATGAAAAGCCTATTTAGATATGCATAATGCCTGGAAAACTTGAATAATGGGGATTATTTATACAAATTTACAGGGCATGGAAAGACTATTTAGATATGCATAATGCCTGGAAAACTTGAATAATGGGGATTAATACACAAATCACTTAGTTACTTTTCACAGCATTTTTACGTTACTTAATTTCCAAAGTGGAAACAAATGTAGATATTCACAAAACAATTCACTATCTAAACTGCTAAATTTACAGAAAAAGTCAATCGTGTGATAAAATGACCAAATCAATGTAAGGCATCACACAACTGACTGTTTGGATCAAGTGCAAAGATGGAGATTATGATAATAACATCTTTGTATTTGTTTCAAATGGATCTTTAATGAAGGTTCTCAACTCTTCCTAATAGACAATCGGAATATCGATTCCATTTTAGCATACAGAGTTACTGAATTATGAAACTACAAAAATTATGAAACTCAGTAATGAATATTAAAATGCTGAAAATCATTTATCAAAGATATTTTCCAGTAAAAAATGAGACACAACTCAGTTTTTGATGAGAGCGATTCAATAGGGTTATTTGATTACTTCCCCTAATCAAATGTCATGTATAAATGGAGACAAATCTTGCATTTCACAACAATAAGCCAATGAAGTGATTTCCAAAATCACCTGTACGGGTTAGACCCCAGATTGCTAACTATATAAGTCACACATTACCTGTCTTGAAATTTATATATTGTATTTATTGCTAACTATATAAGTCACACATTACCTGTCTTGAAATTTATATATTGTATTTATTACTCATTTCCTTTAAATTGTTTTTGCATAGATGCCTTATTTGTTGCATGACTACTTACTGTGGTGTTAAGATTTCTGATTACTTAACGAATTTTTATTTATAAAAAAGAAGAAAAAAAGAAGCATATGAATTGAAATCATCACCATAGAAATAACATAATTTAAAAGAGGCATACTTGAAACCGATTTCACCTTTACACTTCCCGGAAGGATGTACAAGGACAATATATATCTCCTAAATAAACTGATGTTAAACAAGGTAAGACGTTGTGGAAAGCGCATGTCGTCTGACCTATATTCAAAACATATTCCCTCTCAAAAAATATAAAATGCAAAATATGTCTTTAGCTGGAAGTTGCGACACAAACACCTGAGATCCTTGCAGAGTTAAATAAAACCAGCCAACCACAAACATTCCCTTAGGTCTTCAGCCGTAAATGAAAGAAATATTTTCCTAATAAGAATATTACACTTAATCGATTTTAATATAGCCGATACGTTTGCAAAATGAATCACCTAGTAGATATAGCACGATTCAGGTTTCAAGAAATGGCTACAATAGCAAGTATTAATAAGCAGACAATAAATCGAAGTCTTGTAGCTCCGGAGATCTTTATCCAAGGAGAAAACAATCTCTGGAGTCTCCAGAAATCTTCAGGTGTTGATATAAAGGCCATTTGTAAAACTGTGAAGAGATTCCCTACGAAATCTTGTAATTTTCTATGATATGCTATATGTATTACAGCAAACACAGAAATACCTTTCAAAACATGTCTGATTCTTATGGGAATTGTTATATTAATCCAGGGTAAACATACTATTTCAAGGTACAAGGTAAAATCTCTATTATATATTTTTCTAAGCGTCAGCAAAACACGAGCCCACATAATCGTAATAAACTATGTAATTAACGCCCTAATTTCCCTACAAATATGTCAAGACTATGTATAGCAGTTAAATATATATCATTCAATAGAATTTTTGTATGTTGCTACATTTAAGCATTTAACGTATCAAAGACGTCTAGGACAAAAAAAATAGAAGAAAAAAAAAACAAAAAACATGATTGAAAACGTAAATAAACGTTCGACGTTTACGTTCTACATCATTGAATTCAAGATGATAGCCATCAGAGAGAGGGAGAGCGATGGGGGTAGGGGGTGGAGAGGTTGGGATAGAGAGATATTTTAAAGAAACCATTATTGCAGGATGTGCAATTTAGAGAATAAATTTTTGCTCACAGGTATTGCAGGTAAGGGTGACTGTAGTAGTTAAATTACTTTCTGAATCTGAACGTAGTCTCTAGGATTATAACGTTCATCTAATATCATAACTCTGTTAAAGCTAGGAAAACAAATTGTACGTAACGTTTCACTTATTAGTAAAAGAAACTTATTGACTGTTTTATAAGACGCTAAGTAAATACCACCCATACACTCAAATACAGCAGACACTGCTAATATCATAACACCCATACACTCAAATACAGCAGGCACTGCTAATATCATAACACCAATACACTCATATACAGCAGGCACTGCTAAATATCATAACACACATACACTCAAATACAACAGGCACTGCTAATATCATAACACCAATACACTCAAATACAGCAGGCACTGCTAATATCATAACTCTGTTATAGCTAGGAAAACAAGTGTACGTAGCGGATAGACTCTGAAACGTTGTAACGCTCGTATGAAGATCAAACTTAGATAAAACAAATGAACATGAAATTGTTGTCCTGAAACCCTCTAAACTTTACGACACTGTTTGGTTTGGTTTCTATTCTATTTGCTTCTCAAGCAGAGAGAGAGAGAGAGAGAGAGAGAGAGAGAGAGAGAGAGAGAGAGAGAGAGAGAGAGAGAGAGCCATTAACTGTACCTTTATTGTATATTCCAGGTCGGAAATGATCAGTTAAATCAAAACAAAAATCAGCAAAATTGTATACATAGAAGACTTTGGTAGGTTCTACCACTGACATGTTGTTGCTTTAAAAAAAGATTTAAAAAAATGTTGACAACCAAGGAAAATACGAATTTTATTTTAGGCAGCAAATGCGCGCTTCCTAAAACGACATATTGGTTTTACATCCGTTCGTCTTATTCCACTATCAATGGACCATATAAGCTTTTTTAAGCAAGGACTTTCCTTTGCATTTCCTTTACTCTTACTTATTGTATACATTAACTATTACCTGATATACGGCACCCTGAAAAAGCGCGCAGGACAAAAGCTCGCAAAGACAAAAGCGCGCAAAGACAAAACCGCGCAGGACAAAAGCGCGCCGACAAAATCGCACAAAGACGTAAACGTACAACAATTACTATTGTGTGTCTCTAGCAAAGAAAAAACTAACAAATACAGCAATAAAGATCATTAAGCATCGTTTATTAATTAATATCTCAATATGCAGAAATATGGCGTTAAAGAACAAATAACATCATCTATTCATTAATAACATCATCTATTCATTAATATCTCAATATGCAGAAATATAGCGTTTAATAATTTTACAAAACGTTAAATTACTACTAGTGTCTTCTACAGTGCAACGTTATGCGCGATTCCGCGCAGGTAGTCGGTTATTGACACACTGCCGTATATCGGAATTAAAGCTTGCAGGCGCCGATTGAGTTGAATATATTTCGACTTCGAAGCTTCGGGATGTCTAACGCCGGATTGATATTGTTCGATCTGCAGCTCAACGTGATCCTGCTCCTTGTGGAAATGGTCGATCAACTTGTAGACCGAGTGGGAGCATGATTATGCTCCAAAACAACAGTTATTGCATCTGTTGCATCCAATTTCAGCCGACCTTTCCAGTCTTTTTTTCGCGCATCTCCATGACGTACTCCCATCAAAATTAATACGATCTTTGCGAAGCCGATAACCATCACGTAAAATGTGCTCTTTCTTTATTTGTAGTCACCTCTCGGACTTCTAGCTATATTAAGCTAAGAGGCCTTTGAGGCAACCCCCTTTTGGTCGAAATTATTTAAAAGGATTTTATATCTGTATGTTTTCCCCCATAGTCTGTTGTTGTGGGTATTCATAAAAAATCAAAAAGAATTTAGAAGAAAATTTAATTATTTCATTTTCCATTAGGGTTGATCTTTTTTTTTTTTTTTTTTTGATAGTTGCGTTCTTGTTCGGGTTCCTGTTTCCAGGTACCCATTCGTTCCGCTCCAGATCTAAAGTTATTTTCATATTGGCTGGTACTTCCCTCCTCAGGCATTACACCTTTTCGCTGGTTTCCTTGCCATATTTGAAAGTAATATATCTAGTGATCCTTGCCAGGGATCTATCGTCCAGTGTGTGGTATAGGTGTATGTTGGTATTCTGTTCTGTATTTGCTATAAACCTTTTGCATTATCGTTTGGACTGGCTGTATGTTTCAGATCGTTAGAGTTGTATTAGTATCATTCAAGAAAAATAAAATAAAGTACTTTATTTTTCAAAAGTGAGGTAGGGTTGAATCATTTCCAGCTTGTGACAGAGAGTCGGTTGGGCTCCATATCCTTAAGGGAATGGTATCTCCCCTCCCTTTCCGTCGCAATGGCTATATTCTGCTCTTCCCCAGTCTCTAATTATATTGGTTCCAAGACCATTTGTTCTAAAATTTAATTTAGATGCTCTGCCGTATTTGGTATATCTTATAAAAAATAAGAAAAATAACAAGAAATTATAAATAAAGTTTGTTCTTGTTTTGTATGCTGATCTGAAAAAAAAAAAAAGTTTTTTGTACTCGCAGCTGTTAG